>CM050168.1:33263959-33581459 GCA_027410445.1 Discoglossus pictus
TCTCTGATTACAGCAGAACACTAGGAAACACGAGTAGTGTGAAGCTGTGTCTGTAGGTGTGACCTTAGGTCATGTCTGTAAAAGATGGCACCATACATGAGAGAGAACAGAAAGAAATGGGGATTTGAAAATCTGAGTACCTTTTCCCTTAGGGCTTCTTAGAAGTAAGTGAGGTGTAAATCATAGTTGTATATTATAGATACAATTGACCAAGTCGGCTAGCTAAACCATTTAAAGAGAGAAGAAATGCTTGTTATATAATTTAAAGAGATACAGCACACCCCAGTTTTTGAACAAATAAAAAATGCACATATAAATGAAATTAATCGCAGTTATTAAACTTGAGTGGTAGTGTTAAAAAATTGTGCTAGGAAGTTATGCATAAATTATCTGAAAAAATCTTCACTCTTGAACTACCTTTATCTATGGTGATTAATTAACTCTTACTGCAGGATGAGCACAGACCAGTTGGCTAAATCACAATGGTCACATAACCTTTACAGTGTTAAATTCTTATATTTATACCAATTTTGCATGTTATTCCCCATTTCCATCCCATTATGAGAGAGTAAATTATTAATGTTTGTAGTGGGGCAGATAGGAACCCCCAACCATAATTTTCATCTGTTAAATTTGTTTCACTGAATGGACAAATAGTTGACGTTAATCAAGCCATACTGGCTAATTATCTCTTTATGTATACAAGATGATCCATGCTCCAGATTAAACTGACAACAACAAACTCCCTAGATTATGGATGTTGGGTTCTGCCCAGTTACTTCTTGTTGTTGCTCCCATTGGGGTGTGGAGAGTGAGAACGTCTTTAAAGGCCAGATTCCAAGTAAACCTAAGTTTATGTTATTTGAAAGAGTACTCCTGTCATGGACTTCTACTGGTGAGGTCCTTGGACCGGGGCAGGATGGTCCTTCTCGGTGTATGACTCTTTATCAAAAGATCATCGAAGCCTTTAGAGCAACGGTTCTCAACCTCTGGGTCGGGACCACCTTAGGGGTCAAATGACGATTTGCCAGGGGTCGCCTAAAACCATCAGAAATTCGTTTTTTTTGTCTATTCTAATCTGTAAAATTTGTTATTGTATAATTTTAGTACTTTCTTACTATAATTGTAATTCGATAGAGGTCGGCAGACAATTTAATCATAATGATTACAAACGTTTCAATTCTCGTAACTTTACTATTTTTAACTTTCACAATATATATTACATATTGTTTTTGTGATAAATCGCTACGCTTTAATTATGTTAAATTTGTAAGAATAAAAATACATCCTGCATATCAGATATTTATATTTTGATTCATAACAGTAGAAAAATTACAGCGATGAAGGAGCAGCGAAAATAACTTTAATGTTAGGGGTCGCCACAACTTGGGAAATTTTATTGCAGCGCTAGAAAGGTTGAGAACCGCTGATCTAGAGGAAGGTTCTGCTATAAAATAATAAAAGGGGTCCCAGACCCTACAAAAAAACATACTACGTTGCTTTTTGATCCCAGAACAGTGACATTTTAATCAGGGATTGGGGCTGACATTTTTAGGGGTCAGAATAATAGGAAACTGTCAAACATTAATCTAGGTAAATACAACAGCAACTTTGAATTTCCCGCCTAAACATAAAGCAGCCAATCAAAGAGGGACCCACACAATCAAGTGTGTGATTGGTCCAGGGGGATAATGTAGGGCCTTGAAAGATTTGTAGGCTTGTGATACAAAGTGGATCATGACAACTCCTACAGAAGATTAACTATCTATGTAACAGATCAGAAACTTGCCATGTTTGTGTAAAATGAGAGGTGCCGGTACAAGTTAGTTTTTTGTCACTGACACTTAGAATGCTGAGTTGTGTGATCTGATTGAGCCAAACAATAGCTGTAGTTGTAATCTTTGACAGTAACATTCATTTTTCTGTGTTTTTCAGCAGCTTACATCACCTAACATGCAAAGAGAGATCCTATAGCAATAACAGACAAGTGCTATGACTTTTACATATATATTTGAACTTGTGCGAGTGACGTCTTCCTTCATATAACATCAAGTCTTGTTTAGGTTAAACTGTCCCTTTAAGACAAGTGATAAATAATGCACGGCGTGTTTTTTTTTTGTAATGGACACTGAAGTCACTTAATTGCTATATTCCATTTAAAATAGCAAGTTTTAAGCAGTTGAAAAGATGAATGCTGCAAAGGTTAGAAACTGACTTTTAAAAACTCTGGAATTGAAGCCTTGCATGACAATATTTAATGCGAGTGTTAGGGGAAATCCTTTACTCCGTCCAGACTAATGGACTGCACAGTTTTTGTAGAATGAGTCCCCAATAATGTTGCAAAAGCAGTTTGCAGATGCAGTAAAAATATTTGAAGATTTTGGTATGAAAAAATATTCAGTAAAACTTATTTAAACAGGAAATACCTTTGGGTGAGCACAACTCTAAATCTCATTGGAAGGCACATATTACTCTTGCAGCTATACTGCTGACAATTGGCTGACGGAGACACTCCCTCAAAGACAGTTATTATTATTAACTTTTATTTGTATCGCGCCAACATATTCCGTAGCGATGTACAGGGGAGAAGAACAAGGAAATATACAATAATGACAACAAGCTGAAAATGGAGGGCCCTGTTTTGAGCTGCAAGACTTGTAAGAAATGCTTTTTTACCAAAAGCACCCCACAAGATTAGACACTCGCCACTTACAATCTAAACGGTTATATATTCAAAACAGTATATTCTGCCCAAGGAGCTTCATTTTCAAAAAAGAAACACACTGTTCAACATTAGCGAATGCAACAAAGAAAAAAAAATGCTGTCAATACCCCTTTAATGAAGCTATTAAAGCTCACTTTAAACTTTAGTGTTGCCAGCTGTAGCAGAGGTGCTTCTCTCCACTACCTAGCAGGTATCCACTGTTGACAGAGAATATTCCCAGGAGGCAATCCTAAAATGTCTGCTATATTAAAGAATGTGCCCAGGAAGCAATCTTAAAATGTATACTAGACCAGAGGATGAGCCTAGGAGGCAATCCTAAAATGACTACTGCATTAAAGGATGTGCCCAGGAGGCAGTCTCAACATTTTTACTAGACCAATTGCTGTTTGTCTGAAGTGGCCACTACAGGAAAGGAGGCAGTTAAAGACTCCTATAAGGACATACTCCTCTCTCATCCCTTTGGAGGTGAATAGGGAGAAGCAGGTGTGCAGAAGTCTTAAAAGCTACTGTTATTTGTTTAAGTACTGATTTTATTAAATATAAAATTTTATTAAAGGACCACTGAACTGTCATTTTAATAGTACCTGGGTAGAGCATTGGATTTTCATAATATCTCTATTGAGTTCTGTTGAAAGACTGAGACTCTAAATAGCCACTTCACAATAGAACTAAATAGAAGAATAAGCTCAAGCAAAAGGCAGTCCATTTATTTCTGCTGTTATTGTTAATGTATTACATACTTAATGCTGTGTATGTAAACTTAACTTGGGCCATATGGGTAGAGGGGTGCTGTACATGACTGTCAAGATTTTTTTTATGCTAAGGTAGTTCAGGGAGATGTTTTCTTGCACATCTTAAGTCATGAAGCAGTCTTGTGTGCAGGGTCCCAGAATCCACCGATCAGACCATTTAGACTGTCGAAGCTTTGCCCTCCAGGAAGGTTAGCATCTGATCAAGATAGGGCAGTGTTCCCGTAACAGGACTGGGTTACTAAGCTCAGACACACACTCCCTGCATGCTGATGGCATCCGGATGACCGCTGTGATATTGCTGCAAATGAACAGTTTATACCTTGAGGCTCAATAACATCATTAAATCCCTGAGTGAGTCATCTATCCACTAAAACTCCCTCTAATCCCTCCGTCAAGAACTTTTATCTATCCCCTCACTCTTCCTCAATGATCTTTGAACTTTTACGTTAATAGGCCATCTTAATATAGTGGACTGTACATTAAATACAAATGTAGATTTAATGGCAAATGGGAACCAAAATGAACATCTAGCCGAACCATTGTAGGTACCTAAAAAGTTTAGCTTAATTAAACTTCAAGGCATGACCTGTATTTCTGGAAGATACTTTTTTCCTGAACTTTATTAAATCCTTTGATGTATTTGAAGGTTTCTATCATATCATCCAGTGTGGGAGCTGCTAAATGGAGGGCCTGAGTGCAAAATAAGACGTGGTCCACCTCTTTATCTTTATACACCCCAAAGAGGTCAATAAAAAAGTAAAAATATATCTCTAATCTATCTATAAATGTAATTATTGGTTGTTGTTCAATTGTTGAGTTGAGTTTGACTTTCTGTTACCCTATGGACCACAGCACACCATGTCTATCATTATGGTCATACTTATCCATAAGGTTTTCTTGGCAAAGATACTGGGGTGGGTTGCCAGGTCTTCTCCAGTGGATTGCCATTCGTCTGACCACTCTACTATGACCTGCCCATCTTGGGTGAACCTACATGGTATAGCTCACAGCTTCATTGAGGTACACAAGCCCCTTCACCACGACAAGGTAGTGATCCAGAAGGGAAATTATTGGTAGTGATATAATAAAGTGTTAGGCTCTGATTACTCACCAACAGAAATAGAGGTTGCTAATAATTACTGATAACTCCCTATGCCCATTCTGAATTGGGTGCACCATCTTGACTTCTCCTTTCCTCTTGCTATATTCCCGTCCTTATATTAATATATACACTGATATTTTCCTTCCTGGCTTCTGAAACCCCAGATTTTACACTACTTTTCAGAACAAGAATTAGGTTTATTATAAAAATAGTGTCTTTGGTTTTCTCCTTCAGCAGGGCTTAGTGAGGCTTTATTTAATTAGTTTTCAAAGATAACAGATTATCGAACTGAGTATATCATACTGTAACTCAATTAAGTCAGAAATGTTCCGTGTTATTGCTGTATCATATTAATGACTGGGAATTGACTGGGTCAGCGCTTCCAGAAAGTTCTTGTATTTTGGCTTTATTACAGGAAGTATCTGGTGTAATTTAGAGCTATATAGTAGTACACATCATTTTGACTTTCCAGCTTGCTGAAATTACAGGAGCCTGGGTTATCTATAAATAGGCAAAATAGATGTTAACCAGGAAGTCAATGCTACTAATAATATATTAAAATATTTAGTAAATTCTTAACTTCTTGAGACAGAAATTGTCTGTCATAAATTATACCATTTAACATTAACTATTGTGCAAAGAATGGCGGTCATATACGGCACTTTGGGAGTATCAAATTTTGCGACAGAAACTGGCTACAATAGTGTGGTTTTGTTTAAAAAAAACGAGCTGCCATACTGGCTATTTGTTACCATTACCTATAGTAATATTTGGGCATGTGTCAACATGTTTTGTGTAAAAATGCTGCAATATTGCAAACCTAGAGATATTACATCTTGTAAATTAAATTGGCTGCTATACTAAGCACTTGTTACCATCAAATCTTGTGCCTGGATATCACTTACCATGGGTGTAGGAGCCTAAACAAATCTGGGATATATATATATATATATATATATATATATATATATATATATATATATATATGAGATAAAGAATGGGTCACAGCTTTCATGGGAAAGACATACTGCTCCTCTAATGGGCAATATTTGATAATGCACAACTATGTTTATTTGTGCTATTTTTGGTGTCCCCTTTTCATTTACATTTTTTTGGCGGGGGTCCCCCCATCCTCCCCATTTCCTATGCCCCTGTTTGTTACCTTCACATCTTATGACAAAAAGAACCTAATATGGCAGCCATCATTTTTAAAATGGAATGGCTGCCATAATGGCTTCTTGTTACCATCAATGCTTATGTTGGCCAATAAAAGCAATATTGAGAACTTGTCAACATCTTCTTGAATGACCTCCATTTGAGCACTTATAATTTGTCTTTTGGGTGTTGGTTAACGTGTTCTTGTGACATATTGGGTACTAGCCATCGTATTTACTATTAGCTCTTGAAACAGAAAATTGAAGCCATATTGGATATTTGCTCCCATGACCATTTATAACAGAAAATGGCAGCCATTATGGGCAAATGTTATCATCAGTTCGTATGACAGAATATTTGTCATTGTGGGTACTTATCAGTGAATCTTATATTAACAGACAAGTTAGGAATTGAACTGTGTTTTCCCAACATGAAGGTGTTACGTATAAAACAATTAATCACTGGAAAAAATGGACAAGCTTTGGTCAAATAACGTTGCTTTTTCCAAGCTGAAATTTTTATTTAATACTTACTGACAACATGGGAAAGAGGAGCCAAGAATGACCAATTTATCCAGGTCTTCCTATGTGCCGAGCGATGTCCATTCATTCGGAACAGCAATTTCTGTGTTTTGTTTTCCGTTCCCACGGGGCAATATCTCAAGGAAGCTTTTCTCCTTAGTACATGTCAAGGCCTGGACAGTGAACGTCTTACAGGCTGTGGAGGCTTTAGTAATCTAAATACAGTACTATTCTGCACTGCTACAGGGTATTCTCTACCCGAGAAAATTGTTAGGCCAAGATTTAGTTGCAAATAATTTGCTTTTACCATCGTGCTCATTGAAATGCATTTTATAATGAGATTTTTATATTATAGTTTAGTATGTGTTAAAGCATTCAAGAAATAGAAAGTAATACATTTGCATCTGCAATAAAACACCTTCATACTGTCTAATTGTATGTTGTAAATGATCTACAAGAGTGTATATCCTGACACAATTCCCGATCAAGTATCAATTCTTATTTTCTTCTCATTTTTCTCATCAATAAAATGTGCAAATCATGTGCAAAAGCGCTATCCCTGGGGTGGATGGATGATCTAATTGGCAATTAAGCGCACCCTTAAACGCATTCTTATCAGACGCTGCAACACGATTTTACTAACACAGCTGTCAATTTATCATGAACCCACAAGTGATTATTTTTTTGTCTTAGAAAATTGGTGACATAAAACCAAAATGTATAAATTTACAGTAGAAAATCTGCGTAATGTGACCAGGTTAAAAAAACAAAGTTAGAGGCGCTCAATCTGAGAATAAACTGACACAAATGGGATAGTTGTATGGGCACAGTAACCCACTCTGAGAGCAGCCTCTTTTAGCTCACTTGTGCCCGCCACAGAGAAGAAATATCCTATAGCATATGAGCCAGGTTGCACTCCAAAGAGTGACCCTGCCCGAAAATACCAGGCAACTCTATCCTGAACAGGAGAAACAGCAGATGTACTTTTTTTGGGCCTAGCTCTACACCCTAAGGCACAATGAGCAGGTCCAACATCTTGAGCCACCCCTGACCCTTAGGGAGACCAATCCTCAGGGATCATTTGTATATACAGACAAAAAAAAAACAAAGAGGTGCCATAGATATTGCTGGTACCTGCCATGATACTCTCCAAATGAAAACAATGTGAAGCTCATTTTAATTCGGGGAGTATCATGGCAGGTTCTGTCTACCATCAACATGTATGGTACCATGCAGTTAAAAATGCAGTTTTAAAAAAAATAGTAGTAGTGCCAAGAATAGAAATCCAGCTTTCCACCATTGTCAGGTCTACTGGTCAACTTTATTTCTCTCTTAACTACTCGTATCTCTTTCTTTCTTTTTTAGCCCATTCTTCTCTTTTCTTTACCTTTTTTGCACTTATTTTTTCACCTTGATTCTAATGTCTTTTTCTATAAGGATTGTGAAGCAGTACTGGACCTCTGCACTAGAGCGTTCTTACCCCAATTGTCTTGTTATTTCACACGGAAATACAGAAAGCCCTCACGTTCAGTTTCCCTTACTCTCCTCAGTCAAGTTCAAAACGCCATTGCAATTCAGTGCAAATACAGTTTATTGTGTAGTGGTTCTTGAGCCCTGTGACATCTGTCAGGTTGATGGGTTGGGTCTCCTGCTCATGTGACAATGCATTTAGCACCTTCTAAATAGTAAATTACTTAGGGCTTCATTCAATTACAAGCCCGAACCTCGCGGTATACAGGCCGTATTTCTGCTTGAACTCTGCTACAATTACGGAGCGATTCAATTGATCAAGCCCGCAAGTTACAGGCCGAAAGACGAAACCGTAAACCATGCACTTGTGCGTAGCATTTCAGGGCAGGAACATGAACAATTAACTACCCATTTTGAAACAGCCAATAGAAAATTAGACCGTCATCATTACGGCAGCATAAGATGGAGGTTACATGTCAATCAATTAGCGTTTAGAGGTCCGATATGCAATCAGACTCGCAAAACTGCAAAATTCAAAATAATAAAAATGAATGCCAATACTGTTCTAGTCCATGTGGGTGGCCTGATATGTATTAACTCATTTATTCCCGAGATCACTATAGCCCCAAAATAAAACATAAAAATAAATAATTTTGTTTGTCGATTTAAGAGCTTGAGACTGTTGTGCTATTAATGATAATGTCTTTCACCACTTCCCCGTTATTTACAGTGCAGTATTGATTTTTTATTTGTATTTACAGTGCTACGGACAGGGGTTAAACCCCCTTGTGGGTCCTATCTGGTACTCGTAGTAGTATTTTCTTCTACATTTGACATTTACAGGTGTGAAAATATTTGCGGGCTTGCGGAATTGTAGCAATTGAATAGCAATTTGCGATTTTAGCAATCGTAACTCTTGCGGATGTGAAAGATCAAAGGCTTAGATGGCGTGTAAGTTACGGCTCTAACAACCACAGCGATTTCAAGCCCGTAACCCGTAGACTGCCTGCGGCTCGCAAAAAGACACCAATTGAATAGCAAATTAGTTTACGGGCTCCAGTAACTTAAAATTGCTCAATTGAATGAGGCCCTTAGTAAATTATTACCCCTTCAGACAGAAAGTGTCTGTCATAAAGGGTACCATTTAACATCAACTATTGTGCAAAGGTATTTGCGTTAGAAAATGGCTGCAATATTGTGGATTTACCATTGTTTTGTTAAAGGTATATATAAGTTTCCTGGTTTTTAAATGGTTGGTAAGAAACAGGTAGTTATCATCAGAAAAATATGTGTTATATAGAAATGTTCTGTGTACTTACAAATGTATGGGCAGGAGAGTAAAATCCAGCTTTGCACACCCAGAGGAAACTGACATTGCCAAGTATGCAGAGGAAATGTATCAAGTATGCAGTTTGACCTTTCAAAGGAAGTACTTGTGCTGGATTGCTTCTTTGTAACACAGCAACCCCAGAGTGTGATACAAATCTGCTTCTCCTGATTGGCCAAAACTAATTATGCTAATCTTTTCAGGGGAGTCAACTGACAAATGCATCAGCTTGCAAGTTCAAAAGATTTAGCAAACATCGGAATGAGTTTGTAAATAATTATTTTGATATTTTTTCATGCAAAATAATGTTTGCATACACTTCTGATTCACCTATATCAGATGCATTCATAATCCAAGAAACATATGTGTGCCTTTAAGAAACATAATGTGACCAGGTACCACAAATGTTTTCTCTTCATTCCCCAAGCAGAGTACATAGTTTTTTTGCTCATTCGGCTATGGGAATTTGCTTATTTTAACCGATTATTTGTCAAAAAGTGTCGCCACTGTGCGCACATCTGGCGGCCATCATCTTTTTATTATAAATGAAATGGCTGCCATATTGGCCTCTTGTTAGATTCAATTCTTATGGTGGAGTATAAAAGTAATATTGAGAAATTGTAATGAATGACCTCCATTTCAGCACCTTATGTGACAGAAGATGGCAGCCATTATGGACAACTGTTATTAGTTCTTATGACAGAATATTTGTATTCCATTTTGATTTTTGTCCACTGCCTTCTACTTCCAATTGGTGGTAAGTGGATCTGTATTTTATGAGTGTCTGCCTCTGCTTTGTGTTGGTCACTGTATAGAGGTACTCGACCACCGCTTTGCTCTGTTGCCCTGTTATCTCCTCCAGTACTCTCTACTTCTCCTCCCCTGCCTTGCTCTCACCAGATGTATTTGTACCAATGCAATTCTCTATATCTGATATATATCCACTAAATGGTTGTGTTGCTTGGTCACAGAGTGTCTGATGGTGGTAGATCTTGGTGTTGCTTTTTTCGAGGTGGTGCCAGAACTGAAGGGCCCCGTAGACCACCTCAGGGGGGTTGGGAGGAGGGGCCACTTGACTGGGCAGGCCCTGGTATGGGTAGGAGGTGGCTAGCTGGGGGAGGGGGGTCAGTTGTAGGAGTTTGCCGCCATTTCCACCATTATGCCCCCAGCTAGCCATGTGTAAAGATACCTACCCACCCATCCCTAAAGTGTTGTTGTCTAAAGTATGTATATGTTGCTAAATAAATAATAAAAAAGAAATAAACAAAAGAAAGAAAGAAATACAATTAATAATAAAAAAAAATATATATATATATATAAAAAAAAAAAAAAGGATGAGTAATGGAAAATAGGAGGTTATATCTTGTATATTGTCTTAAAGCACTTGTTGGTTATTATTAAATGTATATTATATGATGTCAAATTATGTTTATGTGTTTGTCGCAGCAGTGGGTGGTGAGGGGAGTCGCCGGGACAGTGGTAGAATGGGTGAGATCCTACCCTACGGTGGTACGGATGTTCCAACACGGTAGGCCTGGACGAGGGTTCAGGGCGTAGGGCGTACTGTCTCTGGCCAGGCTCCTCCCCTCACGTGGTTATGTTAATTATTGTTATGGTTATTACATCAGTTTGTGTTTACCAATAAACGCTGTGGCCAGTTATCCTCCCAAGAAGTTGTCTGTGTCTAATCATATTTTAATAGGTGATTGTGTATAAACCCTTATGTGCACATACCAACTGGGCCTTGCTAAGTCATTGTATTCTCTTTTTGCATGCACACTATATATCTGTGTTATGTTCAGCCGCTCTCTATAAGCTCATTACAGCTGCCAAATACTTCTGCACCTTGCATTTTACTTCATGCCTCAAGAAACAGATAGATATTGACCATATAGCTGCAGAGGTTGTTCCACTCAAGTCATCTCCATTAGTTTAATTGTGCACTAGTGCATTTTCCAAACCCTTTACATACATATATTGATTTTGTCTGAGCCTATTTGACTCAGGAGAGTCATTATATCCCTGTATTTAGAGATCAGGGTTTCATCTCATAGTATGAGTGCATTGTGTACACATATACGTCCCTGGGGTCACCATCTCATTAAAGGGCTGTTGTCATCCAATATTTAAACTTTACTGTTTTGAAGAATTCGATAATGGTCAAACAGTTTTAAGAAAGCAAAACAAATAATACAGCTTTTAATGTATTAGTTGTATATGCAATTGTGCTGTTAATATGCCATTTTGGTTTCTGGTAATCTACTTCCTGAAGTTGGATAAGACTTACAGAGGAAATTTCTATCAGCACAATGAAGAAACAACAGCTGTCAGTGCTTTAATATGAACTAATGGAAGGCCGTTCAAAAGGTCACACCCTTTCTGAGAAAGTAGCAGAAAGAAGCTAGTAATGTAAACCTTACAGTAAAAGACTAAATACATATAAAAGTTAAATATTTGCATATATAGAGGAGAATCAGAAGTGTATGCAAACTTTTTTTGCATGACAAAATCCCAAAATAAATATTAATAAACTTACCCTAAAGTTTGCAAAATGGCTTCTGTTTACTGGTAGTTGATTTTGAGAAGGAATGTCCCTGGAAATCCAAGCTAAATTAGCATAAAATGCATCATTTGTTTAAGCCAATCAGAAGCAGCTACAATATTGTAGCACTATGGAGATTCAGTCTCTACAGCAAAGCATCATGGGATTTGTGGTCCATCACACACCAGTATCTCAGCAGTGCTGCTCTAGATCTCTGCACTGTGCTGCCACTGGCTGGAAAGTTAGTACAGGCTTAAAAAAATGTACTTGAATGCAGTTTTTCTATTGGTTAGTACAAGGTGCCTATGTAGGCAGCTCTGGGGGTGTGGAAAAAGTTATTTATTTACATAAAATAAACCTGTATGTGTATAGAATGACTCCATGTAATATGTGTTTCTGATATATTATTATCGTTTATTTATAATGCGCCAACATATTCCGTAGCGCTGACATATTCCGTAGCGCTAGCATGTGCTAGATTAGAAAAAGGAAAAACAGGAAAACGTATATATAAATATACCTTTAAATATATTTATTTATTTTTTATTTAGATCTCTAAAATCATTCCTCCAATTTCAAATACTCAAAGAGTATATAGAAAAAAATGAGTGTTTCTTTAAAGTACCACTGTAGTCAATATTTATTTTATATTTTTTCGATAAGATGTTATGTTATCTTTGATTTTTTATAAACCGTTTTAGTCACATCACTTACAGTCTACTTCTGGAACGTGAGGAAACTGAGTGACTATGAGCCCTATTCTATTAGAAGCCTGTGAGTGACTATAACCCGTAATTTTGGCTGACAGTGTTTTTTTCCTCTAAATGTTTAGATGTATTCTATTGACTCAAGCCCACAATTTACCGCCTTAAGCCTAAACTCGTAAAGCCTGACCTTTAAAGTAGGATTTCAGGGGGCGTGATCACATGATCTGACAATATTTAAGCAAACCCATTTAAGCAAACCCGTAATTTACTTCTTAGACACAGCCAATAGTAAATTAGACCGTCATCATGACGTCAGTAAAACATGGGAGTTACACGGAAACAGCAATCGGAGTCTACAAGTTAATTAGCGCTAATAAGTAATATAAGCCGACCAGAGTATAAGCCGACCAGAGTATAAGCCGAGGCACCTATTTTACCACAAAGTACTGGGAAAACTTTGTGACTCGAGTATAAGCCAAGGGTGGGAAATGTGCTGCCCCCTGTGTCCCTCTTGTGCCCTCTGTGTCCCCCTCTTGTGTGCCCCTTTCTTGTGTCCCCCCCTCTCTCTCCCCTGTGTCTCCTCCCCCTCTCCTTCTCCTGTCTCTTCCCCTCATCTCCCTCCCCTGTCTCTTCCCCTCCTCTCCCTCCCGTGTCTCTTCCCCTCCTCTCCCTCCCCTGTGTCTCTTCCCCTCCTCTCCCTCCCCTGTGTCTCTTCCCCTCCTCTTCCTCTACTGTGTCTCCTTCCCCTCTCTTCCTTGTGTCTCTTCCTCCCTCTCCCTTCCTTGTGTCTTTCCCCCTCTTCCTCATGTCTCTTTCCCTCCCCCTCCCTTATCACACCCCTAAACCCCCTCCTCAACCCCCTCCTCATCCTCAACCCCCCTCCTCAACCCTCCCTCCTCAACCTCTCTCCTCATCCTCCCTTCCATCAGCAGCTGCTCCTCCGCGCGTCTTCCGGCGGCGTCGGGACGTGGCCAATGCTAATGACGTGACGCGCATGAGACATCACGTCATTAGCATATGCCGGGTCCCGACGCAGCCGAAAGACGCACGGAGGAGCAGCTGCTGATGGAAGGTAAGTGGATGAGTGGGATGAGGAGGGGGGTTGAGGATGAGGAGGGGGGTTGAGGATGAGAAGGGGGGTTGAATAGGGAGGATGAGGAGGATGATAAGGGAGGGGGAGGGAAAGAGACACAAGGGGGAGGGGGGAAAGAGACACAGGAGAGGGAGAGGGGGGAAGAGACACAGGGGGGAAAGAGACACAGGGTGACTCGAGTATAAGCCGATAATTCGGTAATAAGACGGTAATTCTGATGTCTTTCAATGCCTTCCCATGTTATTAAAGTACAGTATTGTGTGTTTAATTGCTGCTACAGCTCTAATAACTGTTTGAAAAAGCCCTTGTGAGTCCTATTTAGTACTAGCAATATTTTGACAGAAACTTGATACTTTTTCCAGTTGCAGGTCAGACTTTATTTGCGATCTAGCGCCCCGGGTCTAATAGAATATCGATTTTGTGTAACTTTAATTATTTAGAGCTTGTAATATTCGAGCTATCCTAAAACCAATGGATTTCTAAGGCCAGTATTGCGGCTTTGGCCGGCCCATAGTGATTGTGAGCGGGTAACTCGTAATGGGATTAGATAATAGAATATTTGGCAATATTAAGAGCGATTTCAAGTGTGTACACATTTACGAATTGAACAATAGAATAGGGCACATTGTTTTTTAATCAACTGTGGGATTTCAATGTGATTCACTCACTATAACATTAAATATGTACATATCATTGGCAGTTCATTATAAAGTGATAACATATTCCTGTGCAATGTGGGAAGTGGGTTCCATGTGCAAATATGATGTGAAAGTTAAATGAATTCATATTTACCTGAAAACATTAAAGGGACTCTGTCACACCAAAATGAAGTTGATTTAATTTTAAAGATCATTACACACTGTTTATACATTGTAGTAGCAATTATTATCTATAGTAAATAATTTCTTATTTTTTTAGAATTGATTCTGCGCTTCCTATATGCTAATGTGCTGCTCACTATGTCACTATGTTTAAACGTGCTTCATAAGGGTCGGAGAGCGGCCTACTGCCAGATAATTTTGGGGGTCTTTATTTTGGCCACTACAGAGACAGACAAGTAGACTGTAACCCTAATTAGCACATCAAGTAAGCCAATTAATATGTGTGTGCTGCATATAAATACAGCAACAACAACATTTAATTTTCCAGAATTGATTAATTTTAGAAACAAAATGGATAACACAACATATATTTCCATAGGTTTTTTTAAACTTTATTTAATAACTAATTAGCAATAAAAAAAAAATGCTTTTCTCTACTCTCTATCAAGTGGCAATGTTTCTGCCCAGGGGGCTGTACTGATGGGAATCTTTTCCTGCTTCCTTTCTTTCAGTGACCACTTTAGACAAACCTAAACCTGTTAGAAAATCCATTCCCTGTCCCCTTACAGGACCCCTGTAGTGCATATAGCTCATGTTTGCTGGGCAGAGAATATTAACAACAGCTTGCAGTTTAAGTAAAAGCTAATATTTGTTCTTACTTTTCAATGTGTTAGTTTTCCCCACAAGCAGAGCTGCTTCTCTGCACCTACCTGTTGCCTCTAGTCTAACATAAAATTTTTAGTGCTGTCAATGTAGACAAAATAGTCCAATTTGGCATTTGACCGACTAACAAAGCAATCTGTTATAGCCCAACTGTGCCATAAAGTCTGGTCATCCTGAAGCATGTCTTGGAATAGAGATGATGGCAGTTGCTCAGTGTGCCGAGAGATATCAGTTCCATGTCATTGTCAATGTCTAAGGAGACCGAAACAACGTCGTGAGGTAGCTGTTTCTTCAGGGTATTTCAGGTATTTTAGGGTTGGACTGTATTTTTGCATGGAAGCAGAATGATAAACTAATAGACTTTTTGAATAAAAACAGAGCTTGACATGGAAAACACAAATCGAACAAGCCTCTCTAGTTTTTGTGAATGTGTCAGTTTTCCCTCAAGCATAGCTGCTTCTCTCCACTTACCTGCATCGGTCAGGGGGTGTGGCCAGCTCTGCCTGAAAGCTGGACAAAAAAAAAGTCTGACCAGTCAGATTCTTGTTCAGAGGGAGCATGATCAGTAAAGAGGGTGGGCCTATTATATCTCACTGGACTATCAGTGGGCAGGGCCTGTGGGACATCTGCAAGCAGCTTACAATAAAACTGTTATGTCTGTGTAGACAATGGCGCAAAGATAATTATTTCCCAGGGTGCGGCCAGTTTCCAAGCTCTATAATGATGATGCCCACCCCCCTGACATATACATATTAGCTTAACTTAAAATTACATTACACTGGTCCTTTAACATCAAGAAGGGGGTAAAGAGCAATAGTTCTTCAGTTAAACTCAGTGGCGGAGCTACTGCTGGTGCAAAGCACTGGGGCCCACTACAGGATAAGGACAATCTACTACCAGCAGCAGCTTGGGGTAATGGGAAACTCTTAATTTAGTATACAAGAGGTTGTGTGATCATCTACATTTTTTTTTAACTTTTTTACCATTTTTTTGCTGACCCCCCAGGGGCCATCATAATTTTGCCCTGGGCCCCTCTAATTACTAACTCTGAAAGTTTTTAAGTTCCAAATTATTAAAACCAAGCCTAAGCTTGGTTCTTTATATATATATATATATATATATATATATATATATATATATATATTGTTGTTTTTGCCATGCCCCTATGGAACACAGCACGCCAAGCACACAGTTTTCATGGCAAAGATACTGGAGTGGGTTGCCAGTTTTTACTCCAGTGGACCACAATTTGTGTGACCTTACTGCTATGACCTGCCCATCTTGGGTGACCCTACATGGTATAGCTCACAGCTATAGCTCACAGAAGGGGATATATATATATTTATATTTATATATGTATGTATGTGTATATATATATATATATATATATATATGTATGTGTATATATATATATATATATATATATATATATATGTATGTGTATATATATATATATATATGTATATATATATATATATATATATATATATATATATACACGAATCCTGATAGAAGAAAGTAGTAGGTTTTCCTCCAAATAAATCCTTATATACTATACCCCAGCCGCTAAGCCTTTCTCTGAATATTATCACACTACACATTGCAATGAGATTTTAGCTTCACTTAATTTATGCAACTCTGCCAAGTCAAGTTACATCTTAACATTCAAATTCCTCTTTATAACTTCCATTTATCTTCTAAATATTTCCTGCCAGATGTACAGAAATCGTATTAATGATTTCCCTTCCTCTGTATTGCATCCCCCGTGGGAGAGATTTGCCGTTCTGTTCAGGGCTATGTAAAAAGCGTACTCTTTTTTTTTAACCCGATAATAAAACAGCAGAAGGTTGAACTTAGTAATAAATGTTATATTTTATGTTTCGATCAATCTCGCCCACGTAGAACTATATAATTTTTGCTCCTGTTTTAAAAAAAACACTGTAATCATTTATTTAAAATATAATATGTTGAAAAAGTACACTTGAAAATAGACAAATATTTTTGTAATGTAAAAAATATATATTTCATTGGCTTTATATGTAACTTTGCTGCTTTATTTTGGTTTCTGCTCATAAACTTCCAGAGACGGGATGATGTTTTGAATGTGGTGGAAGCTTCTGTCTACTTTCAGCTGCTGTCTCAGGACGGTGTGACCTTGAAAACAAATCAGCTCTACATTAGTCTTTTTAACAACTTTTTCCATTGTCGCAGGTAGAAGCTTCCTCTGCATTTAAAGGGCTCAATTCAATTTGAGACTCGCAACTGTATCGCAGACAGCTGAATGTCTGCGGGTGTGTTGCGGGCTCCCTTTGGGCTCCAATTGCGATGCTATTCAATTGCTCAAGGCCGCAAGTTACAGGCCCCAAGACAAAACCGGAAACCATGCACTGGTTCGGAGCATTTCAGGGCGGGATCATGATAAATTAAGCAAGCCCGTAACCTCCCATTTCAAATCAGCCAAAAGAAAATGAGACATAATTATGGCAGCAAAATATGGAGGTTGCATGTCAACCAATTAGGTTCGAGAGTCCGATATGCGATCAGACTCACAAAACATGCAAATTAAAGAATTATGATAATGCCAATACTGTTCTAGTCCATATGGGTGGCCTGATATGTTTTAAATCATTGATACCCGAGATCGATTCAACCCTGATATGACACATAAAAATAACTTTTATTTCCTGCCGATTTGCGAGCTTGAGACTGTTGTGCAATTAATTGTAATGTCTATCATCACTTTCCCCGTTATTTGCAGTGCAGTAGTGATTTTTTATTTGCATTTACAGTGCTACGAATAGGTGTCTAACCTCTTTGCGGGTCCTCTATAGCAAATGTCGGAAAACATTTGGGGGCTTGGGGAAATTGAGAAATTAAATAGCTATTTTAGCCTTGCGAAAGTAACAGATTAAAGGCTTCGGGAGGTTGTAAGTTACGAGTTTAACCATCAACATTTTCTCAAGGCCGTAACTGGGAAGTCGATCTGAGCTCGCAAAAAGACACCAATTGAATAGCAAAATAGCTTGTTGCCTCATGGGCTATCGGATCTCAAAATCGCTTAATTGAATGGGGCTCAAAGTCTCCTCTCGCCTCTGGTAGTATTTCAGCAGAAACAAAATGGTAGACACAACTGCAGCTTATTTTACATATAAAAAGGTAGTTTCATTAACAAGTAAAGCACATAGTAAAGCACAGCTATGCTGTTTTACCCTCCAACAGCTAAAGTCTCATGAGGGAGCCAGTGTCACCCATACAGTAAAGCAGAACCATGATGTTTTACCATTCAGAAGCAGGATTCTCCTGAGGAAGCCAGTGGCACACATATAGTAAAGCACAGCCATGCTGTTTTACCATTCAGAAGCTGAATTCTCCTGAGGAAGCCAGTGGCACACATATAGTAAAGCACAGCCATGCTGTTTTACTATTCAGAAGCTGAATTCTCCTGAGGAAGCCAGTGGCACACATATAGTAAAGCACAGCCATGCTGTTTTACCATTCAGAAGCTGAATTCTCCTGAGGAAGCCAGTGGCACACATATAGTAAAGCACAGCCATGCTGTTTTACTATTCAGAAGCTTAATTCTCCTGAGGAAGCCAGTGGCACACATATAGTAAAGCACAGCCATGCTGTTTTACCATTCAGAAGCAGGATTCTCCTGAGGAAGCCAGTGGCCCACATATAGTAAAGCAGAGCCATGCTGTTTTACTATTCAGAAGCTTAATTCTCCTGAGGAAGCCAGTGGCACACATATAGTAAAGCACAGCCATGCTGTTTTACCATTCAGAAGCTGAATTCTCCTGAGGAAGCCAGTGGCACATATAGTAAAGCAGAGCCATGCTGTTTTACCATTCAGAAGCTGAATTCTCCGGAGGAAGCCAGTGGCACACATATAGTAAAGCAGAGCCATGCTGTTTTACCATTCAGAAGCTGAATTCTCCTGAGGAAGCCAGTGGCACACATAGTAAAGCAGAGCCATGCTGTTTTACCATTCAGAAGCTGAATTCTCCTGAGGAAGCCAGTGGCACACATATAGTAAAGCACAGCCATGCTGTTTTACTATTCAGAAGCTGAATTCTCCTGAGGAAGCCAGTGGCCCACATATAGTAAAGCACAGCCATGCTGTTTTACTATTCAGAAGCTGAATTCTCCTGAGGAAGCCAGTGGCACACATATAGTAAAGCACAGCCATGCTGTTTTACCATTCAGAAGCTGAATTCTCCTGAGGAAGCCAGTGGCACACATATAGTAAAGCAGAGCCATGCTGTTTTACCCTCCAACAGCTAAAGTCTCATGAGGGAGCCAGTGTCACCCATACAATAAAGCAGAGCCATGCTGTTTTACCATTCAGAAGGTGAATTCTCCTGAGGAAGCCAGTGGCACACATATAGTAAAGCAGAGCCATGCTGTTTTACCATTCAGAAGGTGAATTCTCCTGAGGAAGCCAGTGGCACACATACCGTAAAGCAGAACCATGCTGTTTTACCATTCAGAAGCTGAATTCTCCTGAGGAAGCCAGTGGCCCACATATAGTAAAGCAGAGCCATGCTGTTTTACCGTTCAGCAGCTGAAGTGTCATGATCTTTCAAAAGCCAACCATGGAAATAATGTATCTTCTTTGTTTTTATGGACCTGCAGTGTGTGCCTCCATTGTACCTATTTTACTAAAATATCCTAATAAATTACCAGTTTCTCCTTCCAAATGAGTTGATATTAGTCCAGTGACATAAAAAATATATCATCACTTAAATCTGCCTTAACTTGTAGCTAAGAGTGTGATAAATATTATTTGGTCACCAGTATTCAAAACTTCAAGCAAGTAATTAGGAAATGAGGATCGTAATTAGCAGCTTGGTTTCTTGTGCTGTTAATTTAGTTGTCGACACAATAACATAGTGAGTCAACAAACTTTAGTACAGCTGGAATTGAGAAAAGGGAGATATATTTGTTGTGTAAAAAAAAAAACATTATTTCAGCTTGCAAATAACTATGATTAAGCATTTACTTAGACCCCGTTTAACATGACAATTGTCTTTGTCACCCTTGTGGTAAATCTTTTAACTCCCCTTGGATGATAAAGTAGCAAGGGTAGGTAGTGCAAGGTGACACGTATAAAAAATATATACATAAATGTTTGTAGAAGGACAAAGGGTGTTAAAGAGCATTGTTCTATTTGGTATATCCAATAAGTAGATATCAAATATATCATAGCTCAGTTGGCAGTTTTATGTAAGCAAAGTCCAGCTAGGAGACTGGGAGGTGGTATGGGGAACAAAAATTGGGGATTGGGTAGTATTGGGAGGTGAATGGGGAGGTGAAGGAACAAGTTAGATGAAATTAGGAAAATGGGGGGGGGGGGGGGGGGCAAGGGAAGAAGAATATGTATAGCCAGTTCAATTTTAAGACAGACATAAAAAGAATAATATATAAACATGTATACTGCAAGATGGCCAAATATAAAATTGGCCTGCAAGAATCAATCTACATGTATTGTGGTAGCTATAAGTTAGAATTATGCTTTGAAATATTTGAGATGTTCCAGCAGTAGACCTATTTGTAGTAATTTGTCAGGAGAGGAATTGTATTGGAGTATCCTTGTCATTTCAGGGTCAAGAACCATTAAATCAGTCAGGTAAATCAAGACTATGCCAGCCCATTTAACCAATCCCCCCTCTCTGGGATTTCATGCAGTTAATGAGTGCTCCATGGAAGAGGGGAAATTTTGCCTCATCAAAGCGTATAAGATAAGATTGCTGCCGGATACATGTCGGATTACAGTAGGTGACCATTGCAAGCTTCTTGATACAGAGTTTTGAAGGTATGGAGAGTTGTGTCATGAGACTTCCTATAAGTTGCTGCTATTGCAAGCTGGGGATGCCCATCTACAGCAATTGTGCACTTGGGCTCATGGCACTGACCTAGTATTTTTTTAAGCCTGCAGCATTCTCTTCTAGCTTTGTCTCACGCCATCCCAGTGAGTTTAATGTCGGTACTCGGCTGATCTTGTGTACATTCTCTCTTGGTTGTTCCCTCATCCTCTGTCCATGTGTCGCTTGTAAAATTTGGGGATTTTTCGAAGGAAGGCAACAAATTAAATTTATGTTGCCCCTAATTTTCCATTGAATGCTTGAAGACAATAAGGTCTATTGTCCACAATAGTCCGCAACCTGTTTGACTACTTGACTTCTCCATTTCATCATCATGAGCATAAGAACAGGAGGTAGTGTTACTTTACAGGTTGACCAGATCCAATTTTCTGGAAAGGTGGTGATGGTTGTTCAGTGGTCATTTGGTGAAGCCAATCCTTATAATTTCTTTGGAAATATTTATTTACAAAATTGCTGTGCACCTTGACAAATTATGTCTATGTTGGATGCGTTGCGTCAATATATAAATGTCCGTTATAACAAAATATACTTTTCATATATCAGAATCTATTAAAGCACTAATTGACTTTTTGAGACTTGATTCATTATCATCTGGGGCAAAATTCATACTTATCTGTTCCTGATTCAACATAGAGAAACATGGAGATGATCAATTTATAAAGCTTCAAAAAAGCTACATTTTTCCACTGATCCTATCAACACTAGAGTATAATAAGTTTTTGTTCCAAATTACTGTGGTTTAAAATTGTGATCTGCTTTAAATAATGTTTTCCATGTATAGGTCTGTGGCCAATATGATTGGGATATAGCAAGAGGAAGAAGGGGTTGTAAATGGGCATTGGGGGGGGATACAAATCTGAAAAGGCTTAGGGCATTGTGAAACCTAAATATACCCATGGGTTCATGTAAGAGGTCACAGGGGTAGAGGTCATGAAGTTCAATGGAAACTATTTTGAGGTCTTGATGGAGCAGTTTATATAGTTCTATTGGACCAATTTTGAGCTCATGACTATGGTTTCATGGAAGGTATTTTAAGGTTCGGAGGGGGAGGAGTGCTTTATGGGAGCCATTTTGAAGTCCTCAAAGTAGAGCTTATGTGGTTTCCTGGAACTTATTTTGAGATCCAACATGTTAGTATCATTAATAGAAAAGTTGTAGGATTTCATATAAGCCATATGAGGGGAGGTTATGGGGTTCCACTAAAATCATTGATTGGTCTTGAAGGGAAAGGTTATGAAGTGTTAAGTGAACTATTTTGAAGTCCTGAGTTGAGAGGTTATGGGGCTTGTGGGTGACAATTTGATGTCCTGAGGCGGAAGGTTCTGTCAGTATATCCAGCCCCCCAAAATAGGCTCAATGACTAAATTAGTTTGGGGTAGATCTATCATTTGAGTGACAGAAACAGAATAAAAATGTTGACAGTTTTTTAAATTGCAAAGCAATTTCCTATAGACAGAACATTAATATTCATACTGACATTTTGTTGATCGTTTTGCATTATTCAAAGGGTTAGACCACTCAAGAAACCCTTGCTTGGTTTAATAATGTGTTGTTAGTAATTAGCAAGAAAAGCAATGCAAATGAATAGACGCACTCATTCCCTTGGCAGGGCAGGATTTTTAATGCTTTAGTTTTTGTTAAAGAAAATATCTGCCTTTTTACTTGTTTGTCGAAAAATATAACATATTTACAATAGATATTTAAGATAATTTGGGCAATGAAATAAAAACATTTTTTGTAGGAAACAGAGACCTAGATTACTTGTTTTCATTTTTTGGTTTTAAAAAATGCATAAAATCGTACAACCAAGTCCCAGAGCATTTATATATTAATCATATAAAAATATACATAAAAGAATCGCACTCACAATTTATGACCTCAAAACATGTATAAGGCATTTCAAGCATTTTATCTCACCCACCGGGTGTTGGAGTCCTCTAATTATAGGTACCTTGTATTATTATTATTATTATTATTATTATCATTTATTTGTAATGCGCCAACATATTCCATAGCGCTGTACATGGGTTACAATCAAGGCAAAAACAATAGCAGTATTAACATGTTGCAAAGGACGGAGGGCTTGGTCTTTGAGCTTAGAATCCGGTGTCTGAAGTGCTTTCTCCAAAGCACATTGCACAATTGAAAACTCGCAAACTTACAATCTAAAGAGTTAGGGAGAGGTACAGTAGAGTGAAAGATAAGTTGTGTAAGTTAAGGTGGAAGGTGGTATGCTTCTTTAAACAGCTGCATTTTTTGTGAGGTTTTGAAGATTATGAGGCAGGGAGATAGTCTAGTGGAGCGAGGCAAGGAGTTCCAGAGAATAGGGGCAGCACAAGAAAAGTCCTGAAGGTGGGAGTGAGAGGAGCTGATAAGAGAGGTGGAAAGAAGTAGGTCATTAGCAGGGCGGTTGGGGGAGTATTTTGAGACAAGAGCAGATATATAAGGGGGTGCTATGTTGTTGAGGGCTTTGTAAGTTAGGGTCATGATTTAAAATTTTATTCTGGAGGGAACAGGAAGCCAGTGGAGTGATTGACAGAGATTTACTGCAGACTCTTGTATGTAAAATGGCAACCACATAGATGGCCAATGGATCCTTTCTTCTGCCAAAAAACATGGGTTCCAATATGTGAAAAGCCTAACGCGTTTCATGGTGTCTTAATTGCACTTCATCAGGGGCACTGTTATCACTATTTCACTTTGAGATTTATCTAAATACAGTACAGTGTATGCAGTGTATTAAGTCTCTAGAAAACTCATTGTTTCTTTTTTGCATGTGAAACAGGGTACAGTATTTGAAAACATTTCACTGTGTTATTTTTTTACATAAAGGATCCAGTGCTGAATAAACTGCTTTGAATCTGTATAATGCTCTGAGGGTCATATGACTGTCAGCCAATGAGCAATAATAGAGTAACTAAGTTTTAGCAAATAATGTTGCAGAGGCATATTTTGGTTATGTTGTTCAATCCCTTTGTAGACTTTTCCAAAGCCTCGTTATTACTCCCCCTTTTTCCTTGCTATGTTCCCATACTTAAATTACTATATATATATATATATTTTTTTTTTATATATATATATATATATATATATATATATACTGTAAAATCCCTGTTATCCGGCACCCAACCAACTAGGACTCTCAAGCAACCGGCACCTGCCTAAATTCCACATTTGCAATAAAACCCCAATTATATGGCATTATCCAGCACTATCCGTCAGTTCTAAACTGCCCCCTCAAAAACAGTTTATATATATATATATATATATATATATATATATATATACCGTATTTATCGGCATATAACACGCACTTTTTCTCCCTGAAAATAGGGGGCAAATGATAGGTGCGTGTTATATGCCGATATTCTCTCCCCCCTCCTCATCCTCAACCTCCCTCCTCACTCTAAACTCCCTCCGCACTCTAACCCCCCCCCCCCCCTCAACCTACACCCCCCACCTCCTCAACCTCCTCACCCGGTATATGCTAATGATGTGGCGCGCATTTGACGTCACCGGGTCAAGGAGCGGAGGCCGGAGCAGAAGCAGGTAAGTGAGGGGGAGGTATTAAGGTGGTTTAGGTTGAGGAGGAAAGGGGTTTAGGTTGAGGAGGGGGTTTAGAATGAGGAGGGGGGTTTAGAATGAGAAGGGGGGGTTAGAATGCGGAGTGGGGTTTAGAATGAGGAGGGAGGTTGAGGAGGGGGGTTGAGGTTGAGGAGGGGGGTTGGGGTTGAGGATAGGGGGGTTGAGGTTGAGGAGGGGGGTTAAGGAGGGGGTTGAGGATAGGGGGGTTGAGGAGGAAGGATGAGGATGGGGGGTTGAGGTTAGGGGGGTTGAGGAGGGGGTTGAGCATAGGGGGGTTGAGGAGGGAGGTTGAGGAGGGGGTTGAGGAAGAGGAGGGAGGTTGAGGATGAGGAGGGAGGTTGAGGATGAGGAGGGGGGTTGAGGATGAGGAGGGGGGTTGAGGATGAGGATTGAGGATGAGGAGGGGGGTTGAGGTTGAGCAGGGGGTTGAGGATGGGGGGGTGAGGAAGGAGGATGAGGATTGGGGGGTTGAGGAGGAGAGTTGAGGGGATTTGAGGATGGGGGGTTGAGGAGGGAGGTTGAGGAGGGGGTTGAGGATGGAGGGGGTTGAGGATGGGGGGGTTGAGGAGGGAGGTTGAGGATGAGGAGGGAGGTTGAGGATGAGGAGGGGGGTTGAGGATGAGGAGGGGGGTTGAGGATGAGGAGGGAGGGTTGAGGAAGGAGGATGAGGATGGGGGGTTGGAGGAGGGGGTTGAGGATGGGGGGTTTGAGGAGGGAGGATGAGGAGGGAGGTTGAGGAGGGGGTTGAGGATGAGGAGGGAGGTTGAGGTTGAGGATTTTGCTTCAAAGTTCTTTTATTTTTATTTTTTTTCCCCTGAAATTCCCTTCTTAAAATGAGGTGCGTGTTATATGCCGATAAATACGGTATATATATATATATATATATATATATATATATATAAATATATGCATATATATAAGCATATATATTTATATATATATATATATATATATATATAAATATAATTTAAAGTGTGATGACACTCTGCTACAATGTAAAGTAGTAAGTGTACAGCCCGTATAACAGTGTAACTTAGCTGACCCCTGAAAATAACTCATCACACAGACAATAATGTCTAAATCGTTGGCAACAAAAGTAAGTACACCCCTAGGTGGAAATGTTCAAGTTGGGCCCAAAGTGTCAATATTTTGTGTGGTCACCATTATTTTCCAGCACTGCCTTAACACTCATGGGCGTGGAGTTCACCAGAGCCACTGGAGTCCTCTTCCACTCCTTAATGATACCATCACAGAGCTGGTGGATTTTAGAGACCTTTCACTCCCCCACCTTCCGTTTGAGGATGCTTCTTCAGTCCATCACCTTTACCTTCAGCTTCTTTAGCAAGGCAGTGGCCGTCTTGGAGGTGTGTTATTTTGTTGTTTGTTATTTTGTCCTATTTGTTGTTTGCTTCACAATAAAACATAAAAAAAACATCTTCAAAGTTGTGGGCATGTTCTGTTAAATGATGCAAATCCTCAAACAATCCGTGTTAATTCCAGGTTGTGGGGCAACAAAACACGAAAACTGCCAAGGGGGGTGAATACTTTTGCAAGGCACTGTATATTATATCAGAAAGTGTCAGGTACACATAGAGAAATATCACTTCATATAAATATTTCTGAGCTTACAATATTCAGTGGTACTGCACCAGTAATTTAAAACAGACTTATGTCCCCTGAAAATATACCGCTGTAGACCTGGGCCTAGGTAAAAATACATAATTATTGGGCTGTATGAAATATTCAGTTTCGGTCATTAAGCCAGTTTGTAGATTTTTTTTTAACCAGTTGAACATTGAAAAAAAGAGACAATTCACACTCAATATGCAGACGACTGCAGTCAAGAAAATGGACTCAATGCTTTGGGGGCTTATTAGTAATTAACACCAAATGATCTCTCTTTCGCAAACTATGGGCCTCATTAAAATGTGATCCGGTCAATTGAATAGGGCTCTATATAAGCACATCGCATATTTTTTTAGTGAAGACCTTGCTTTTGGATAGAAGTTCCCTAACTAAAAACTTCTGTAAAAAACAAGCTATGTGCTTAAATAGAGCCCTATTCAATTGTCCGGATCACATTTTAATGAGGCCCTATGAATATCGGTTTATGGGTGGATCAGAAATGCTGAACAATAGCTTAAAATAGTGTATTGTAGGAAAATGATTTTTTTAATAGCATTCAATTTATAAAATGCTTTCCCATAGTTTCAAAATATACCATATTTGGAACCTCTGTTTTATTACCTAAAGTTGCATTTCTGTGTGCGCTTCAGATGGAAACATATTCTCCCATCTATGCTTTAAATTATCAAATAAAATGCAATATTTATAAAAAAATAATAATTTCAGTAAAACATTCATTTCAACAGCACAAGTACACAGTTAATTGTGGAAAGTTGTCAATCAATACCTATTTTTTTTCCCAAGTATACTGGGCTGATGCCAATAAACTTCTGTATGGGTTCTATCACTTGGAGTACATTTTAATTATTTATGGATTTTATTTTCCCTAAGGATCCCTTGCCCTTTGTGGCTGGCATATCCAGTGTGCATAAAGACACTATATAATTAATCAGCTTCTACTTTTGTCCGTAATACTTTTTAATAAATATACGGTCACAATTCTCTATAGCAGATAAACTCTCTAACATTATTATATACAGAGACAACGTACAAAAAAAATAGCACATGACAATATAAGTGCATTTAACTTAAAGGCATATAATAAGTTTCCTGGATTATGAATGCATCTGGTAGAGGAGAATCAGTAGTGTATGAAGACATTTTTTGCATTAAAAAATACCAAAATAAACATTAACAAGTTCAACCTAATGTTTGCTAATTCTCGCCTGTGAGTGGCTGTCCAACAACTTGCCTACTCCTGGCCTCGCATGTAATAAAACCTAATACACCCATGAGCTGGGGTATAGCAAGTAATAAGATAAGAGATGTCATGAGCAGCGTGAACAGCCTTGTACATTAATTAATCTTAGCAATTGAGGGTAGTTATTACTAATTAATTTTCCACATGCTCATAGTAATTATATTATTGGATCTTTGAAATGTAATCTCAGCCCCATTCCCTTGTTTCCATCACTCAGAGCATGTGCTGCAATGATTAGTCTCTGACTACAAAAAACATAAGGTCTCTCTCTCTCTCCTCTCTCTGTTCTGTGTGTCTTTCTCTCCTCCCTCTCTCTCTACTGTCTGTGTCTCTCTCTCCTCTCTCCTGTCTCTCTCTCTCTCTCTCTCTCCTGTCTCTTTCCCTCTCTCCTGTCTCTCTCTCATATCTCTTTCTCTCCTGACTCTATCTCTGCTGCAATTCCAATGCCTGCGATGTCTCCATGTGTGCATCTCGGCTGGCAATGTGCATCTGCGCGTTGCATCCAACAATGCGCAGGCACTTTGCCGCCCGAGACACTCGTTGCGACATCGGAATTGCTTTCTAATTAGGCCGAGCGTCAGGCATCCGCTTCATATTTAACAACAACGTGTGATGTCTGCGCAGTGAGTACTGCGCAGGCGTTACACGCATTGCTAAATATTATAGTGGACTATTGTGTGTGTCTCTCTTCCTACAAGATTTAATTAGCATTAACAAGGGAAGGCTCGGACTCTATCCCCAGATAATCCCATCTTCCCCCTCAGCCCAAGAACAGCCAGTAAATGAACTGACAGAGACACTGGTAGATGTAACTGCCACATTTTCATTGTGCAGAATGACACTTTCTGTGTATTTAAAGTCTCCTCCCTCCTCAGGAAATTGATTTGCTGAAGCCAAAATGTTAGATTCCACAGCAGCAGAATTATTTTCTTATCAAATCTAATTATTTTTAAAGCAGTTTAGACCTGCCCTCAGCCAATCCCCTCTACCCTTAATGACTATATCAGGGCGGCGGCAAACACTTAGCAGGAGGCTGAGAGAGGACACAGAGAAACAGAAAGGACCGAGAGAGAGAGAGCGCAGAGAGAGCGCGCAGTGAGAGATAGCACGCAGAGAGAGTGCAGAGAGAGAGATAGAGAGCAGCAGAAAGAGATAGAGAGCAGCAGAGAGAGCAAGCATAAAGAGAGACCGCACAGAGAGAGCGTGCAGAGACAATTGAAGATAACATTATATGATACTGTAATTTGTGGCAGGCAAGTTACTAGTCAATGCATAATTAAAATCCGTAGCTCCTCTTGCTAGTGTTCCTTTATGATCACTGATATGATATATGGAATGCTTAATATCCATTTATTTTTGTTTTTACTTGTTTGTTTGCCTTTCTTAGAACAGTTGTCGGCATTATCTCACCATGTTCTCTGATTCAGTGAAAAACATTTACATTTGGTTTCCAGGGTTCACTTTCCTCCAGATTTAACTGCCAGTTTGAGAAATATACTAATGTGTGCTTGAAATATATTTGAAATGATTTGATAGTAAATATGCATTACTGAATTTCCCATGTTTTAGAGCAAAAGTTTGGTATTATACAAACATAGATAAGAACTAAAAAACTTGTCTAGTTCGACCATCCTATCTACCTAGAAGATTAGCTTAATTTAGCCTCAGTATGGTCTTATGATTATTCTAGTAGGGGCTACTGCCAGTGCAGATGGTGCAATGCACCTGGGCTGTCCTGCATTTTTTCTCAGCATTAATAAAAATACATGTTCTTTAACTTTTACTTGCATATTTAAAATTGTCTATGTGTACTATTTCATAAAAAATAACTTATATTGTATAGCAGTGGTTTTCAACAGCTGGTTGGTGGGCCGGTCGAGCGAAAAAGTTATTGCTGCTTAACACATGCTATCCAGGCCTCCGTTGAAGCATTTGGCAAAAATTGCATGTTGGGTCAGCAGTCATTAGGTGGCGTCGCAACGGTTAGAGTGGAGACTTTTCCCCACATTCTAGAAGTGTATGTTTAGCAATTTGATTTCTAAGTTTTTTAGTCTTAAAAAGCACACTAATGATTTGTTTGCATTAAACACAAGTTAGTTTGGCTCATTATTATTAGAACATTAGATTTAAAAACTAATACAGAAAATACTGTATAAATAATGTTTTTTATTTCTGCCTTAGCAGTCTGTTTCTAGGTAGCTGAGTCTATTTCATTGCTGAGGAGTGAAAGAACAGTGAAACTGTTAACCTGTGGATCCGTATTGAATGCATTTGGCTTAAAACTATAAATTGCTGATTCTTGCAGTAGAAGGTGTTCCCTTATATTATATCTCCACTTTAAAAAAGAGTGTTAGAATTAGGGAGGTGTAGGAAATTTCTTGAATTATAATTGATCAATTATTAGGCAAAAACAATACTTGTTGAAAGCCTCCACATAGTGCACTGTATCACATCCTATATTCTCTCTGCACAAAACAGGAACTAAAGACATTTTCTTGTCATAAGCAATTCCGTTAAGTTTAGTCTGTTAACGGTGTCTGTCATTTCAAGTTCTGTTTAATTATTGTGCATTTTTTTCCTGTGGTTCCTCTGCCCTTCTGTCATTAGTAAATCCTTGGTGTTTTGGGTCTGTAGATAATTAATACAATTACTATTAATGAATTTATGACTGTTCTGCAGTGTAATTAGTTGGGAACATACAGCTTGGTTTATTATGGGACATAGCAGAGCATAGGAAAATAGGAAATTCCCTTTTAAATAATTATAACACTTATTTGAAATTTTTTATTAGAGTGTCTTTTAACATCTATTTTTAAAGAGGCATTTATGAGAAAAAGAGACATAATCTGAAAATTATGTCATCTTTAAAAGACCCCATGAGCTAATGCTGTAAATATATCCAATGGGGATTTTCATCTACAGTATTTGTTAGTTCAATGGGATTTTACATTACAAATTTACCATTTAAACAAAAAGGCATTTTAAAGTTTACTTACGAGGTAGTGATGTCATAGAGTTCCTATCATGTATCTAAATGAGTTTGTTTTAAATATTTTAAATATTGTAATTTTTTTTGCAAAGGTTAAAATGTATACAACTCTAGAAATGCAGCAGTACACCAATGGCTTACTGCACTGACTAAGACACTGAAAATATTTATTTATTATACCATTCATTGGAAGTGGTACCAGCAACACATTGATCTCTGTGAGTTGCGTGGATCTATACACAAGGTCTGAGACAAGCAATACATGGAAAAACAGTGCTATCTATCCATGTGTACATTGCCTTGTAAAGCAGTTAAGATCGTTAATATCCACAGATATTAATGAGTTGAAAAGCAACAATAAAACCTCTGAAAGAAATGTGGCAGGATCAGAAGAAACTTTGATAATGTACCAGAAAACCCTTTTAGTCCTGTATCTCTGGTGTTAAATAATGTGATCATCTTTACTTCAAATGTTTTCCTTTCCTAGATGTTTTTGAGTATTTAGATTTTCAGATTTGAATTAAGTGATCATTCTAGATAAAATGTTGTCCAACTGGGGTACAGTGACTGTCTTCATTGTGCTTTTTAATAGAATGTCTATGCAGATTTACCCTTAGATGAAGTTTTTGACTGGTTGCACCAATGTAACAGCCCATTTCATATGCAGTACATTGTATTATGTAAACCAAACTGGAGGATGTGCATGAATATGACTCTCTGGTGTCATGAATATAACTCTCTGGTGTAGTGTCATCTTTACAGATGTGCTGTTCATTGGCTAAACCTCTGCTGATAAATGTTTGTTTCAGATCTGGTGGCTGTCTAAATGCAAGAATGGGAGGCTTGGCGAATATATGTTTTACTTCCATGTCCTCTGTTAGTAGTGGCTGTAAATCTTTGAATATTTTGTGCATTTCTTCTAGAGACGGATGTATGTGGTCACCTGGTTGCTTGGCTGTTGGTGGTAGTGGAATTCTGTCTCAAAATGGCAAAAAGAACAGATACAAGAAGAGAAAGTGAATGATCAAAGTACAACTTTGAATTCCACCACCACCAACAACCAAGCTGTTTCTAGGAACCTGGATGGAAGCACTGAAAAGTAAATTTTTTGGGAGTATTGGCTCCCAGTATCTGAGGATATATATATATATATATACACACACACAATTCCTGGAATGAGCATGTGGCTAAACGCATGTAATATGTATATCCTTGTTATTTTGCTATTATATATATATATATATATATATATATATATATATATATATATATATATATATTGCAGGCGACATATACGGAAACATAACCACATGCCCGTATTAGACACATGACAGCCACTAGCACACGTGTAAAGGCCACTATAGAACGTGAAATAAGCATGCTGCATACACAGTATCAACAATACATAAGGCTTAATGCTAAAAAAAGATGGATATCATACAAAGACAAAACAAAAATTATTCTCAATTAGTTATCACATTGAAATGTATCTCAAGTAGATATAAAGTGATCCCAAGATATAGAATTTAAAGGACCACTTAATTCAGAAAAATTTTGAACACATCACAGTAAATATTTCCTATATTTCTTACAAGCAAGATTAAATAAATTTAGATTTTTTGTAAATATGTGCATCTTTCACAAAAAATGCACAGACATGCCCCTAGCTAGACCCACAGCTACTGCTCTGTGTAGTGAGCAAATGAAAAAAAAAAGAATTAATCCTTATCAAATCCATCTGTGCAGAGCATGGTATGCTGGAATCAGCTATACAGGTCAGTTATGGGTTAACTGGTCAGTGCATTCCTTAGTTCAGAAAAAAACTGCTATTGATCACTGTCTTCACCGTGAGGCTCGGCTGTCTATTATTAAGCATGCCAAAGTCAGTAGGCAGGATACACTGTGTTTGTAAACAGACTTACAAACTTTCGATTTTTTAGCTATTATTAGTATAATATAAAATAGACAATATTGTGCTTTCACGCCATGAAGAGCACGTACAGTGAGGGAAATGGCTCTTTAAATATTAAATTACTGCAAGCAATCCTTCATTAGCAGAAAATAATCTATATTAAAATAAATTTATAATCCTTACAGTAATTTTCATTATGACTGGTTATTTCATTAGGTACAGGGACTTTATCATCAGGAACAAAGTGGGATGAGGAGATGGTAACACTGTAAACATACTACTAGTATTAGTTATAGTTAAATAACAGGAATTTATCTGCAGTTAAAATGTACAATTTTCAAATCAGTGCAAAACTAGATTATTATTCAGTGTGTCACATGTAGTATTAACCAATTAAAAATGTTCTGCATCTTAGAGAAAGTCCCAATGAGCACTGGAGAGTGAAGAGCCGATAACTGTGAGCACTGGAAGGTGATCAGGCAGTCCCCATGGGCACTGGAAGGTGACCAATCAGTCCCCATGAGCACTGAAAGGGGACCAGTTGGTCCCCATGAACACTCAAAGGTGACCAGCTAGTCCTTATTAGCACTGGAAGGTGACTAGCCGGTCCCCATGATCACTGGAAGGTGACCCGCTGTTCCACATGAGTACTGAGAGGTGACCAGCCAGCCCCCATGAAGACTCAAAGGTGACCAGCTAGTCCTTATTAGCACTGGAAGGTGACTAGTTGGTCCCCATGAGCACTGGAAGGTGACCAGCTGATACACATGAGCACTGGAAGTTGACCAACCAGTCCCCATGAACACTGAAAGATGACCAGCCAGTTCCCATGAGCACTAGAAAGTGACCAGCCGGTCCTCATGAGCACTGAAAGGTGACCCGCTGTTCCACATGAGTACTGAGAGGTGACCAGCCAGCCCCCATGAAGACTCAAAGGTGACCAACCAGCCCCCATGAACACTGAAAGATGTCCAGCCAGTTCCCATGAGCACTAGAAAGTGACCAGCCGGTCCTCATGAGCACTGAAAGGTGACCAGCCAGTTCCCATAAGCACTGAAAAGTCACCAACCAAATCCCAGATAAAAAAAGTGTGAAAGCCAGAACATGTAACCAATTTGTAACCTGCAAATTGTGTATATTGATAGTAGTTACACATAGTTCTTTTTATGGTGCCCAGTAGTCCTTGTACCCCTCTGATGCTGTTCCTGGTCCTTTAACAGTGAATGATCCACTGTCTACACACACAACCCAGTCCCCATGTTTCGCTCTCTGCTTGGGCTTGGCCAGAATTTTTTTTTCTGGCTGTAGCTTTTGCAGACAGGGCACGGATGTGAAGTTTGTGTTTTCCTCTAATTTAATTTTGCTGTCTGTTGAGAAAGCCTCTCTATCAGAAGATATTGTGTCTGCCACATTTCATAGCCATTTGTTGTCTTGCACACATTATTGACCTTGTCATCTAATAACTTAATGGAAGGTAAGAGCTTGGGGACTTGTGTATATCTGCAGTGAAGCCAAAGCCTTTATTCCTCTCTGCAGATAAATCTGTCACTATTAGCAAGGTCCTGCCAGGAATATGTATGTTAAGTCTTATATGTTCTTCTAATACCTGTTTAATCCAAGTTTGTTCTAATGAAGAACTTGACTAATAATGGGCAAAATGTTTAATTAATACAGCCATTGCTTTTTAACTGTTGGTGGATAAAAAAAAAAAAAAAAACGACTACCCATGTATTAAAGTTGACAGGAGACATTTTCTTTTGGGGGCAACCTTGATGTCAGATCTCTATTCAGTTCAGTAAATAAACACTTGAGAGTAAGCCCCAGGCTGAATGCAGAGTACAAGTTCAAAATGGAACCTGACCATGAAACAAGCAGAGTCCGTTAAATTTAAGACTTTCTCTAACACTTTTTTTGTTTTATTTTATTACCATCTATTTCCCTGGACTGCAAAGATGTAATTGATACATTCATATTACAAGACATCCCTCTATTTTTTTTTCTTCAATTATATTTATTAACTCACACATTTGAATAGTACCATACAGTATTTAGTACAAATGTTTAAATCTAGCAACCATGAAATAAAAATGATTATGTGTGCACAGAAACATTCAAGTGTGATATACTATTTTATATTATCCGTTTTGTATAGGTGAAACAAACAAGGGGGGGCTAGGGAGTGGGGAAGGTGTATTCTCATACTTATTAAAGTTCAATCTCGCTAAATAGTGTGGGTTAGAGATATAAGTATATAACTCACATTCCTGTTCGGTTTCCAGGGTCGGCACCGGGCCCAAGGCCTCCCAGCCTGCGTTATCTTAAACTTTATTAGGTATTAAGGAGTAAAAATCAGACAGAGTGAGGTCTCCCTATCTCAAGGAAATGATGTGAGGGGGGCACACCCAGGTCTTCCAGGTTTTCAAAAAGGAGGGGAGAGTAGAATTGATAATATATGTCAATGTTTCGCTTATCATAATTTTATTTTATTCATTATTTCTTGAAAGATGAGATTTACGTCTTTCCATTTTTTAGCTATGTGACTTTTGGAGGCCAGCATAATAAATTGGAGTAGTTTATTTTGGGGGTTTGAAAGGGAGTGGTTATGAGAGTCTAAAAGCCATAGTTCAATGGATGGAGTGATCAGGGTTTGAAAAGGGTTGGATATTAATTGAGTCACTTTAATCCCCATATTTTGAGTTTTGGGGCCGGCCCACCAGGTATTCAGGAAGGTCTCCAAGGATGGGCACACTCTCATGTAACCATGACTGGGTTTGTGGTTTTTAGAAGGGGTATTGAGAGTTTCATATAGTAAGCCTTGAGTACCAGGTGTTAATGGGGCAGCCTTACATATGCGGGATAACCAGCTGGTTCTGGGGCGGACTAGGATTCTCATTGTGGTTGTAATATAGTGTCTAAGCCTACAAACATTAAAGTTTTCTCTAATTTGTAGCTTGTATTTGTTCCTCATTTGTTTGAAGGTAAGAATCTGGTCATCTATAAACCATGGATCTAGTCTGTCCAGGCCCCTCAAGGTCACCATATTATTGATTCTGTCGGGAAGATCTTTGAGGAAGTGGGGGAAAGCGAGAATAGGTGTAAGTGAAGAAAAGTCCATTGTTAGTTGGCACCTGAAGTTGGCCCATGCCCAGCTTGCTAAGGAAAGTTTGATCATCGGGTTATTTTATTTACCAGGGCACTCCAGGCAACATTTTGGTCTACAGTTTTTCTACGCCAGAGGTGGATGCAAGCAGTAAAACCCTGAAATACAAAATGCTTATGACTCTATCAATTTAGCAGAATGGAAAAACGCTTTCCCAGTGTTTTTTAAGTCTCTGATAGTGCAGAGAATATCTGGTGATTTTAAGTGGCCCTTTTCACCCACCATTGCCTATTCCATGAGGCATCACCATTGTACATAGACAGAATTTGTCTTGCTTGAATGTCTCAGCATGTTCAGCATTTCAGAATAAACAGATGCAGTCAGCCAATTACTGGCCTCGATGGCAGAGCATCAGTTAATTGCATTTACTTCTGAAACACAAAACAACTGAAGCCTATCACTTTGCAAAGATCCCTCCATTAAACAAGATAAAAACAGAGGAGTCTGTTGCCTTGAAGGCATGTTTTGTACTTGGGTACCAGTTGTTCATTTGAGTATAAAAAAAGTAACTTGCTTCAGAGAGATAACATAGATCATAGCACAGGCTGGTACACTTCCAGGGGTGCTGTTTTACCTGTAAATGATCAGATGGATATAGTATACCTTATTGCAGTTTTGGTTTTGCAGCTCATTATACTTTCACAATGTTTGGCTGCAATATCAAACCGAGACTCACTGCTGTCTAACATAGAGCCCCATTCAATTGAGGTTTTGGGCGATCCGGTTGTCTGTAAGTGAGTTCGCAAGTTAATTTGCTATTCGATTTGCGTCTTTTTGTGGGCTCCGAACGGCCTACGAGTTACAGCCTTGAAAAAATGGCGATGGTTAAACTCTGAACTTATAGCCTTCCCGAATACTTTGGTCTTTCACTTTTGCAAGAGTTGCGATGGCTAAAATCGCAAATGGCTATTCAATTGCTCAATTTCCCCAAACCCGCAAATGTTTTCACACCCGTAAATGGCAAATTAGGAGAAAATCCTACGAGTGCTAGAGAGGACCAGCAAGGGGGTTAAACACCTATTTGTAGCACTGTAAAAGCAAATAAAAAATCAATACTGCACTGTAAATAACGGGGAACGGGATGAAAGACATAAGAATTAATTGCACAATAGTCTCAAGCTCGCAAATCTGTAGGAAATTAAATTAATTTTTATGTGTCATGACACGGCTAAATCGATCTCGGGAACAATGAGTTAATACATATCAGGACACTCATATGAACAGTATTGGCATTCATTTTTATCATTCTTTATTTTGTGGATTTGCTAATCTGATCGCATATTGGACCCCTGAACCTAGTTGTATTGACATGAAACCTCCATGTTTTACTGCTGTAATAATGACAGGCTCATTTTCTATTGGCTGATTCGAAATGGGAGGTTACGGGCTTGCTTAATTGATCATGTTCTTGCCCTGAACTGCTACGAACCAGTGCATGGTTTACGGTTTCGGCTTTGGGAAAGTATCTTGAGCAATTGAATAGCATCGCAATCAGAGACGAACAGGAGCCCGCAGCAAACCCTCAGACATACGGCTGTCTGCAATCGAGTTGCAGGCTTGGAATTGAATGTGGCTTGTAGTATATAGACCTCTCTACTATGACCTGCCCATCTTGGGTGACCCTACATGGTATAGCTCACAGCTCCACTGAAGAACACAAGCCCATTCACCACGACAAGGTAATAATGATGATCCAATCCAAGCCTATGTATCAACCATGGATGCTGAAGATCAAAAGGTTTTATAAAGTTCAGAGAAGTATCCTCCAGCAAAAAGAAGAATACAAGAGCAAGAGGTCATGATTTAAAGCTGAAAGGTAGGATATTTAGGGGTAATGTTAGAAAGTCCTGCTTTATAGAAAGAGTAGTAGATATGTGAAATAGCCTTGCTGGAATTCAAGCATGTCTGGGATAAGCACAGGGCCTTCCTGATAATTAATTAAGCCAAACGGTTTAGGTAGATATAATAAGAATGCTAGATAAACCTCTTGTTTCTGCACTTTTTTTTTTTTTTATCTGTTTTTTGTAGAAAAAAATATATAAAGCCATGATAGTCTCCAGGTGAGCTAATCACTAGCTATGGTCATTATTTCAGATCTATATAGAAATATTTATGGACATGACTCAAGAATAGATTTTCTGACAAACTTTTTAATGCCCATGTTCCTTCCTAGCTCCTATAATCTATTCACCGAGCCCTAAATGGCTTTATACCATGCATTACACTATCCACTCATTAATCTTTCACAAATAGAGTAGTTTGCTTAATCAGGCAAATTCTGTAATGCATCAATTTACTTTACTTCTTACTGCTCTCCAATTAATTTTTTAAGATGTTCAACTGGTTCAGCATATAGTGCTAAATGGAATTTTATCTAGGGCAGTTATCAAGGGTCCTCTTTTGGCTTCTTACATAGCTAACTCATATTTCTCCCAGTAAATTGACAGTGGAACTTTCTTTATTAGATGTCATATTTCATTAATTCAGTCTTTACTTGTCATTTTTGGCAAATGTGAAAATGTTATCTTTACATTTAAATAGTAATCTAAAACCGTCCATCTGTCTGTCTCTATCTATGTGTCGGTCTATCTGTGTGCTTCTCTCTCATGCATGGTGCCATGTTTCCCTATGTTCCATTCACCAGGTAGTGTACAGAACAGTGGAAGGATACATGTGGGAGATTTATTAAATAATGGGAATTTGACACCTACTCTCAGAAGAGGGCAGCTCCCAACAATAATGTCAAATCCTTCATATGCAGGAATGTAAACACCCCTTTCACATGTTGTTTAGTCGTAACTAACTTTCCTTGACACTTTGGATCACAGCACTCCAGTCACATTGTTATGTCTCTGGTCGTGCTTATCCATAAGGTTATCTTGACAAAGTTACTGTAGTGGGGTTGCCAGTTCCTTCTCCAGTGGACTGCAGTTAGTCAGACACAAAATACTCCTACATATGTTATTTTTTTATTGTACGTTGTGGTCTTTTAAGAAAAGTAAATATGTTTATGTTTATATGTTAGCTGTGGACACCCATATCTAACACTCAGACACCAAATTGTATAATAGGAATTCTGTCCATTATTCCCCTGGTGACAAGCATCTCAGCAAATAATATAAATACCTGTCAGTAGGGGGCCCCCTTCCAGGCCAGGCCCCTCACATAAATACTCCCCCCTTTATCTACAGCCCTGCCTACATATAGAAATGTCAATACATATAGATATTCCTGAGCATATGAACATAATAATCTGTGGCACTACACACTCAACATAGTAACTAGCGAGAATAGTGAAAAAGTGCATCCCTAGGCCTATCAATGCTCTGCTAGTTTGAAACAAACCCTCGGGTGCTTAACACCTAATAATAAGTATGACCATCAATACAATGTAAGGAGTACCTAAAAATTGTCAACTTTATTAAATTGTTTCATAACGTCTTTAAAAAGTGAGTCCACATCATTCTTTCCAAACCACATAAATCAAATGAAAAATATATAATCTAATAAACAGGGATAGCGTGGAAGGTTATTCCTATGACCTCAGTGGGTCCTCCTTCTTGGAAGGCTGTCTAAGAGATACCCCAAATCTGGCTAAGAGCCCTGCAATAGGTAGAAGACATAGAGTCACATTCTCTCAAAGGATATTGCGGACCTTCATCACAATAGTCCAATCATTGAATGTGATAGGGAATGATGAGACCACTGTATAATAAAAACAAGAATGAACCCTATTTTAAATTTCAGTAGATCAACTCATAGGCTGTAACATGAAGAGAAAAGTATCCAATGCCCTATTGGGAACCTCACAAGTTCTCTTGTATGATATGTGAAAACAGGTTCCTAAATGCTAAAAAAGGGCCAGCCTAACGGCCGTTTCACCACGTGTATGGCTACCTCAGAGGCTTTGGCTATATATATATATATATATATATATATATATATATATATATATATATATATATATATATAGTAAATAAAAAGTACATCTGTGTTCACATTTGAATGTCTAAAGCAAGTTAAAAAACCTGCTTCCAGCTCAGAGTTCCGAGAAAAACAGTTATTACACTGCATTCTGGGAAGTTGAGCTGGGACACTCAAATATGGCCACAAATGCCTCGCTCTTCATTCCGTAGCCATCATCAAACATGGCTTCCTTTAAGCTTATGCATCCTGTATTACACAGCTTTAATGCAAAGCCAAGGTTGGAATAAACACAGGCTGAGTATCCAATCCATGTACAGCTGTTTCAAGCTTACTGGCTATCATCAGCATGGAGCGGGATCTCAGCCTGTGTTGTGGAAATTATGAGTAGGTAGTTCACCACAACAATCATTTATAATATGGTGGGCAAAAGAGCGATAGAAGCCCTCCACCGTACAGTAGTACAGTAAATAAAAAGTACATCTGTGTTCACATTTGAATGTCTAAAGCAAGTTAAAAAACCTGCTTCCAGCTCAGAGTTCCGAGAAAAACAGTTATTATATATGAAGAGTTAGGTAGAGTCAGAGTATTGCAGTGAATAGTGATACCTTTTTTATTGGACAAACGTATTCATAATAAAGCGACGCGCTTTAAGCCTATGCCTTGTTTTCCTAAACCATTTGTTGGATACTTTGGGGTGGAATGGGAAGGCTTTGATGTTTTGGGCAGGATCTGAAATCCTGCTAGACTCTCATTGAGAGGTAGTAAATTAAGCAGACTTCCAGCGTTTTTTCTCTGGACCTCCACTGCATTATTAAGATTATTATATAGTACAACTGAAGGTTAATAAGCTACTAGTTATATGTTGTTCTTTTTATAAGTTTACTATGTAAATGTCCCTCCAGTGCTCTTCCTAATTCCATTATATTAAAACATTGGTTAGTTTATCCATGAAAAATATGGATTCTGGACCTGGACTAAAGCTGGAAAAACAGGTGATAGTTCAGGGGGAACTTAATATAGATAAATATTCCATGAAGACACAATACAGAGCAACATATCCCAATTAGAGAAACATGCATTACAATATACCGAGCTCCAGAATACAGTGTTGCACATCATAGCTATTGTGATTCTTAAAGGTATATAGAAGCTTCATGGATTATGTATCGATCTGCTATTCTTATGGGGCTTGGGAAGGCTTAGTAGAGTCAACTGTACCCCACAGTATCCCCTCTGTAAGTCAGCAGGACCTTAGCCAGACACTCCCCAGTAACCTCTGCCTATTTTCAGCAGCAGGAATACAGCTAGAAAATAACTCAAAGAAGCACACCATACACTATGTATTTCCAGGTGCAACTGAAACTTTATTCACTCTTCAGACAAATTTTCCCCAAAAGCAATAAAAAAAACACATGGCCCTCTTCCCACCGGTTATCAACCCCCTCTTCGGCAGGCCAGGCGGTGTCCTATTGCTAATACTTGTTTGATCTCTCCATCTGGTATTTGCTGCCCCTGCCCCAGATTACAGGATCTAGCCTCTTATCTCAGTTTTACGGCCTTCTTTGATAACAAGACATTCTAAGAGAGGTCCTGGTTACAAAATCTCTTGTTTCATCTGGGGCCATATCCACATAATAGAACTTAACCATTTGTCTCCTATGTGACTGCCTTAACTTGATATTATATAAGCAAGATGCCATGACAGTCCCGGTAAGCTCAAAAGAGTCCAGCAAATAGTCCAAAATCCAGGGCTACCATGACAGATTATGAATGCATCTGATAGAGGTGAATCAGTAGTGTATGAAAACATTTTTTGCAGGAAAAAAATCCCCAAATTAACCTTAATAATCCTCTTATAGAGTTTGCAGATTTTTTTCAGTTTTCTTTCAATTGATTTTGAGAAGGAAATCCCTGAAATTCCTAGCTAAATTATCAAAACATTCCTAATTTGTTTTGACCAATTAGAGGCAGCTACAACTTTATTGCAATGTATGGGGATTAAGTCTCTGCAGCAATGCATCATGGAATGTGTAGTCTTTATTCTCACCACAAGGAAGCAGCTAGTATGAGGTGCCTATGTAGGCAGCACTGGGGGTGTGGAAACCAATTTTTAAAATATAAAATAAATCTGTATGTGTATAGAATGAATCAATGTAATGTGTGTTTCTGATATAAGCAGCATGTGATACATTAGAAAAGTTAAAAACAAGCAATCTTCAATTTACCTTTAATAAATTGCCCTCCATGTTAGAAAAAAGGCCAAATATTTGCTGCCATTGACACAAAGTTGAATAAAATACTTCAAAATGAAAGATTTTATTTTTGTATTTTCTTTATTACTTATTTATTTATTTGTTTATTTATTTGTTATTTATTTTTAAATGTAAAAACATTTTGACCATAATGTAGTGAAATTGTTTGTAAGAGCATATTAATAATGTAACACTTTTACTGTCCCTTTAAATATAATTTTGAAGAAGTTCAAGTCTATGATGCTGAATACAAAGCTACATGGTGTATAACACATTTTATTTATAAAACTCTATAATATAGTTGAGAATCTCTGTATTTCCCTTATTTTTGTCACAAAAAAAATTGCTTGTGTTTCTCAAATATTTGAATTAATATTTTAATATTGCTTACATCATTAATTCTTTATAAATTGTCTTTAATGGGAAGAAAAGGAAATATGATTTTCCTATTTCCTACAAGCCACTTGGAGGTCGCAAAAGGCTAATTGGATTAATTTCTCATGGGCTTTAAATAAAAAATGCAATTGTTCTATTAAATTATTGAGCGTACAACTCCGTCCATATCCAGAATCTCAGTAGACAATGGGTTATATCCACCAAACTGTGTAAAAGATGGGGATATGAAAGTGATGTTAACCCTTGAAGTGTCAAATTAAAAATGCAAAATCTACTTTACAGTGGCAAATTATTTAATGAATATTTTTTTATAATGCAATGCCCAAAATAGTTTCCATCTACATATATAATTGCGTTTATATATATATCCCATTCTGGATTGCTACTATGTTGTGGTGAAGGGGCTTCAATGACGCTGTGAGTTATACCATGTAGGATCACCTAAGATGGGCAGGTCATAGCAGAGATATCAGACAAATTGCGGTCCACTGGAAAAGGAACTGGCAACACACTCCAGTATCTTTCCCAAGATAACCATATAGATAAGCACAACCAGAGAGATAATGACAGATGTGTCTGGTGTGCTGTTTTCCATAGGGTCACGGAGAGTTGGACCCAGATAAATGACTAAACAACATATATATATATATATATATATATATATATATATATATATATATATATATATATACACACAGTACATATATGTGTGTATATACCCTTCCTAAATCTTCCCTAGCTCCTCCCAACATTTTCCCTGCACCACCCTTCTTCTGAATATTCCATTATATTCACCAGCCATTCCTGCACCTTATCTCTATAGAGGATCCATATTCGTTGTTATTGTGGACCATACCAATAAATGTAAAAACACCTTCAACACACAAATAAAAATGTAATCCGATCAACAGTATCTGGGGTCAGGAAGGAATTATTTTTTTTTCCCTTTTGAGAAAATTGTCAAAGTTTTACTTGTTTTTTTTTTCTGTTTGCCTTCCTATGGATCAATTAACAATTAATCTGCATATTGCAGATAAAAGGAGATCTTAAAAGGCTGAACTTGATGGGTTAAAAGTCTTTTTTCAACCATGAAAACATGGAGAATGCCCAGGGAATAAGTAGTCTAATCACTTTAAATACAACTTGGGGTCTGGGCATGCACATTCCTTTCATTTGGCTTATAAGAAAGCTCAAATTTATAAATTACTTCTTATCGCCTCTAGTTTTAAATTAGACCATATTTGGAACCGCTACCAAGTGTACTTTTAGGGTATCCTTCTGGCAAAATAAACCCTGTTAATGAAATTGCAATAAACCCTAATGTATAGTTTTAAACAGCCATAGACTATAATAAATACAAATGTAATGGATGGCTGCCACTATATTTTTCCTTTGTGAAGTTTCAGACGTTAGGCTAAATTGCAGTAATTTTACCACACTTAAGACAATGTATAACTGAAAACTGTTTTTAATGTAAAGCAAAAGTAAAAAATAGAGGTAACTAAATATTTTAAGGAAATTGTAAAAACCCATGGGGATATGTCCATTAAATACTGTTCAGAACCTACCATTAAAATAGACTTGATTGTATTTTATTGTGCAGTGTTGTGTGATTTAACAATGGACTAAAGAGGAAATCACTATATTATGTAAGGAAACTGGATACAATAATAATATGTGAATTTAAAAGCACTCCATAAAGATGGTTTATTCTTAAATGACCACTGCATTTTAGGAAATGCTTCATGTATTGTGAAGTATTGGAATGGGAGAGGCAAGAGATTGATATGAGAAGTAAGAGATGAAAAGAGTAGAGTGTTAAAGGGATAGTTACCTCACCATAAGTGCTCTTCCTGGTGTGAAAGAGCACAAAATTCCATGTTAAAATTATCTATTGCTTTTTTTAAAATACAATAACTGCCTGAAAATGTAAGATCTTCGGTCTGTTTACAAACAGACTCCTGACTGCCCCATGATTAACAACATCTGCCGATAGCACACATAGATTTATAGCTTTTCCTTGGGTTCAGGAACGCATTCAGCTACTGGTTAACTCACAAAACACATATTTAGCAGTCTGAAGTAGTAATTTCTCTGCACAGATGTATTTGAGAATGGTTAAATCATTTTCTGTTTCTGCTCTTCACAAGCTTTTGCTACCAGTCTGCCTGGGGGACTTGCCAGAGCTCATGTAAACATACAGTTATTTTGTGATTTTTTTTGTGAAAAATGCACCTATTTAAAAAATTCAAAAGTATTTAAATATGTTTTTATGAGTATGATACAGTGGTGTGCTCCCAGTTGTGCTGAATTAACTGTCCCTTTAAGGATCTACAGGGAAGAGGTAGGAAGGGGGAAAAGTAAGAGATGGAAGGAGTGGGAGGTAAGAAATGTTACGGTTTGGAGGTAATAAATGGTAGAAAGGGGTTAATAGATGGGAACTGTGAGAGGTAAGAAATGGGAAGAGGCAACATTAGATATGTAAATGGAGAGAGGTATGAGATTGGAAGGGTGGGAGGTAATAGATGCACTTTGAGACCAGACGTCCCTTTTTTTACAATGCATGATAATCATTACTCATGCAGAGGTCTAGCTTATACCCTCCTCATATATAGTCATTATTACCTTTTAACTCCTAGGCTGCCATTACTACTGAAGGCAGTAAAGCTGACCACTGCTATAAATCACAGGGGAAAATAAATGTGACATTACAATTTTTAATACACAGATGAACTTTATATATCTTTGTCTGAACTTAACTTATGTACAGCGCTACGGAATATATTGGCGCGTTATAAATGAACTATAATAATAATTATATAAATAATTACTGAGACAGTTTTAAACCAAAGTATACATTGAAATATATACATAAATATATATAAATGAAAAAATTAAATAAAAAATAATCTTAGCAACTTAAGATCAGAGTGAGGGTCAGTTTTTCTTTACGTTCCACGTCTAATATCGATCGCCTCTTGTTCATGATATTCCTAGTAATCTAATTTTATGTAGCACCATATTTTATGTGTTCATTCTTTTCTTGTCTGCCATAATCTCAGTGGGCATACAGCAATAAATAAGATTGATGTTTTGAGAAGCTTCAGTTTCATACTGGACAGTGGGCAGTATACATCAAAAATAGGCAGAAGAGCTGGACTGCCATTTAATTTTTTTAATAGCGATTAAGAATAAATTATCAATGATCACCCCAACTTTTAACCTTCTGCTCGTTACAAATAAAAGGGAACCATCCACATTTGGATACAGGGTAGCCTTACTGGTTAGCTTCTGGTATCTGGGGGTTGGAAGACATTATAGCCTAAGGCTTTATCTGTCCATGCCTTTTGGCTTGTACAAATCAATACTCTTTCTATGAAACACTAAGGCCTGATTGGAGCTATTCATTTGGTGGGGGGTGCTAAATTCTGAATATTTTCTATATCTCCCCAGTGGTTAATAATACGGTTTTGTTACATAGCACAGACTGGATGTTAAATGAGATCCCTCTTGTAATACTATATCCTAATGTTTATTCTTTGGGATTGCTGTCTGGTATACAGTTTGCCGTAAAATAGATTCACATTGGGAATATAATAAAGAGGACGCAGTCAGAAAATTAGAGGAAGATGCCACCTACAACTATTTGAAGAGCAGAAGCCAATGTAAATTTCTTGCTCTTATGTTTGAAAATAATTATAGGTCCTTGTTGTAGGATTAGTTTAGGTTATGTAGTATCTGTATTTATCTAACTTAAATTCACATACAAATACGATCGTAAAACCAGTGGAGGAATTATTGCACAAAATAGTAGGGGTTGTGTCCTGTCAGTGGCCTTGAGATAAGGGGAATTAGTTATTTGTTAGAGGAGGGAGGTAGATAATTAATTTTATAGAAAGGTGGTCTGATTACACAAGGGGTGATTTGCCCCTATAGGGACCAACCTCATATGGCGAGTTTGCAATAAGGGGCTCCAAATTACTTTGCACCAGGGCCCTCCATTCACTTGGGGGGGGGGGGGGGCACAGTAGTTCTACCAAATGAAGTCTTGTGCTAGGAGTGAGGGCTACAGGTCCCCATTATAGATTGTATAAGGAATGAATAAGTGCATTGATTGGGGGTAGATTTTATTGGCCCTCCTTAAGCTCATAAACTGGTAAGAGCTTATGTTGATAGTATGGCAAAATTAAAGTTGAGTTATTGCCCACCTTAGCTCAATGGGCTAGTAGTGGCCATGGTGGGCTTGCTAGGTAGATTTAATAATATGTATTTATTTATTATTTTTCTTTTTTCTTCCCCAATACATCACATTAGGGATTGTGGGAAGGGAGAGAAGACCAGGTTTGATATTTGTTTTATTATTTAGTTACCCCCTTCCAGAATCTGTTGGAAGAGGGAGGCTTAGGCCCCTTTGTTTCATGTGGGGGTCCTGGTTTTATAATTAACGAACACAGTGTTGTATTATTGTCTTTCATCGCAAAATACATTTAAACAGAAATCAGAGTCGTTTTGAATATGAGGATAATTATTGACTTTTGACTGAAGATCAATAAACTTTTGAGAAATGTTAACAAGCCCGTTGGGAAAAGTTTATGAGGGAATAATTAATGTACTGAAAACAGAGAGCTGGTGGCCAGATGTCTGACAAATATTTATCGACCTGAGGCGTACAGGGTTGAGTTTCTGCCTGGGCCTAAGGCAGCACACTTTCAGGGGGCAGCAGTCTGCTTGATGATGCAGTGCATTACATTGAAATATTGCTGTAAATGCCAAGAAATGTCTATATACAGTGATATTTCTGTCTGTAAGTGTACTTAACACTCTCTGACATACCATATATACATAAACACACATAAACTTATGATCTGAGATACTGAAAGGGGAAAGGAGGAGCTGCAAGTTGGGTGTAGGGGAGCACACATCTTGACCTGGTAAGACCCAAAGTCCCTGACCCCCCAGAAAAGACACAACACAACTGTTGGAGGTACAACTGGCCGCAGCGAGTTTTATTAACATAATTTGCAAAAGTCATATGTAAATCCGCTACAACTGGGTAGGAGCCCCGGGCTTGGCAGTAACCCCATCCCTTGAGCCCACGCTCAAGAGGTCAACCTCTGTGCCGTCGTCACACCTTCCCAGGGGTAGGGACGGCCCCTTCTCACCATTGGCCCGGGCAACTCTCCCACCCGCCCCAACACAACCATGTAAAACTCTGCTGCGGCAAACAACATACACAAACAAACCATAGGCTCACCACGTGAGCAACAAATTCTTACTGAGTATTGAATTTATTTATTTATTTATTTTCAATATATAAACGCTTAACAATCTCAAATGCTTTTAAAAGGGAGGGTGGGGGGTGCCGCCTGCTTCCCTGCCTGCCGCCGAGTGAGGCAAGATGGCGCCCGCGCTGGCCTAGGGGGCGGAGCAACCGCCCCCGCCTCCTCCGCCGGCACTTGGTTCCCCCAAGTCAAGGGACCCCCACTGCGAATACAAGCTAACTGGTTCCGCCCTGGGGGTCCTTCATGATAACCTAAACCTAAATATGCCCATGGTGGTGTATATATGCCTGAAGTAAAAGAAAATATGCAAAAGTAGTAAATGAAAATATGTAATGTTTACGAATGAAGTGTCATATTTATGCTCTTATGAAGAGCCTTGACTTGTTTTAAGATAATTTAAAATAAATAAATGCAGCCATTCATTTTTAACCAATGTAATCAATTGTATTTTAATGACAGCACACATGTTGTCTTTGTTCCTAACAGAATTATATACCCAATAGAAAATGAGAGAAACTTTAGATTCAGATAACTTTTCTATTCTACACTGCTACTTTCCAACAGAACTAAATAGCAAAGCAAGTCCCAGTAGGATAACCACCTCCCAAAATAAAAGCCCTTATGACACAATACATTCTCCTAAATGTAAGATTTCCTATAAAAATGCTGTCATGCTCATGACTTACTTAGCTGATGATTCTATTAGTCAATTATATATTTGACAAGGATGTGATGTTTTCCCCAAACTACAGCAATCCTTTAACTGTAGTTCGAAATTTTCGATATGATGATAATATTTTATGAACGCATTTGATATATATATATATATATATACAAAAGAGGACTTATGTCTTATTAAGGAATATAAGCTAATATAATTTTTTATTTTAAATATTTGTGTTGTTTAAGGCCCAGAAAATGGCCCTGCCTATGAATAAACAGAGATCTGCTCAAAAACATGGCCGACAGAGCATATCAGCAACAACCGTGTCAGATTTAATATCATAGTGCTGGAGAATCATGTCTAAAAATAGCCTGAATTTCCATCAGAAATAAATTGCTTTTTTTCTTTGAAGATTCCCCTTCATACATTCTGTACGTTCTTTTATATATCATATCCCAACAAGGAACTTACATTAAGAAATACTAAGTAATTTCAGGGGAAAACCAGTTACCTCTTAGACTATTCCTGTTCAGAAATATATATTTATACTCATTTATCATAAACTTAAAAAAAAAACACATGTTATCAAAGTTGAAAAAAATAAACTGAGTTCCTTAATGTTATATTGTGGGTTTAGAAGAAGAAAATAAATATGTAAACAATATAAAAATAGCTACAGAGTAGAGTGTTTGCTCCTCCTTTTTCCTAGCCTGTTAAAAGAAAGCAAAATGGACTAAATCCTGTCATGTGGTCCAAAATCAAGTGATCTTAAAATCAATTTTAATTTGATTATTATTATTTTTTCAAGCATTCTTTAATATTTGCAACACTTTTCTGTTTGTTCATCAGCTTCATGAATGTTTAGGGGGCTTTGGATATTGATACAATTTCAGTTAAGACAATTACACTAATGAGTACAAAGTTCTGATAAAAAAAAAACGATTGAAATATTATAAGTATCAAGTGTTCCCTTGCAATTTACAAAGCAGGTTAACAGAAAATGGATCCTCTCAATACAATATAGTTGCATATAATAGTTAATAAAATAAATGCAGTATTTTTACTTCCTATATATATATTTCTGTAAAGTTATACGTGACATGTAGAATTTACATTACTAATTCACAGTATTATTTCATATGAGTCTCTTTAATAACTAAACTTGATAATGGATCTGTCCACTAGTTTCTCCGCAAGGTGCATCCTTGTAACGTATGAGCTTTCCATTACTCCCTTTAAAAGCACTCAGTTTTTGCTGCCACATTCTATAAATCCAGATATAAGCTTCCTCTCTACCATTTTTGCTTCTGCTGATTAACTTCCTGGCGTAGGATTAGAATACAGATGCCATTGCATTATAATTGCATATAAAAGGTAATACAGTAGAAGCTATATTATTTTTTATTATATTCTAACATTTAAATATTTTTAAGTCTAGTCTTCTAGTATATTTTAAATACGTGGCTCTTTAAACATCATTTTGGTTGCTCTGTTTGCAGGAACAAATAGGGCCATTGAATAAATCAGTTTGTTTTTTATGGAGTAGGTAAAATATAATCAATATATAATATCTCCAGCTGGTGCTCAGATTATTTTTTATAGAGTATTATAAATTGATCTGACCTTACTCTATCACCCAGTTGTCTGTCTACCTCCCATTTTACTCCAGTAACAATGAGTTCATAATCCATTCTTGGCACTCGCCCAGTGGTAGAAAGCATATTGATTGCAGATTCCCTACATGCTGAGAATGAAGCAGTTTTTTTCTTTTTCCACATCAATGGATTTCGGCCCAGATGACCATTAACAGAAAAAAAATGCAACCACTGAAAGTCGTTAAATTCCCCTCCTTTATGATTTATTGAATTATAGTGGGTCACTACCACAGGGCAGCTCACTAGAAAACGTGCATGTATGAGAGTGTATGGAACAGCTGCCCAAAACACCTAAATATGGTACTAAAAGGACAAGAAATGGGGATCTTTCCTGTTACGTGCCGCTAACCCTAACAACAAAATGGTGGCAGATTACAGGAAACATAAGTAGTGGGCAGATAACAGGAAAGACCTCTAGGAATTTATCAATACTGCTCTACACCATCACAAGCGATGAAAATCAAGCTAAATAATTTTAAAATTGATGCAAATTTCACTGTTTTCTAAAAGTTTTCATGTAACTCAATTAATCCTATAGCTGCCCTCCCTCATTGCTTCCTGCAAAATGTTTGACTCTACTGGTTCTGAAAGGACCAATAGTCGCAAGCAATTGTAAATCTGCTCAAACAAATTCTACTTTTTACTGTTATTTACCCAAGTAATCAAACCCAATAGAAAAAAAATAGTATTGCGTTGATAAGTATTTATAAATGTTTAGATCCAGTTTGTAATTTTTGGTCCTCTCAGGATCTGAGAGCTTCTAGCTTTTTCTCCATGGGGCTCAATATGTTTGTTGGAGTAGCTGAACTACAGAAAACTTAATACAATTATGCATTTAGGACATAATGTTTCAAATGTAGAATATATGTTTAATTGTAATTTATATTAATAATAATAATATGATATACTAATAATAATATGATAATCTTAATGGAAGAGCAAATTGAGTCATTATATCTTATCAATTAAATACATACAAACAATGCAACAAAGATGCAGGAAAGGCCATTGAGATGCTTGGATGTACCAGCAGATAGAGAGGTATACTATGGTATACTATCCTAACCCCTACCATCGAGCTTAGATTCCTTTCACTAATTGGCTATTTCAATTAGCCAATCAGATCAGACTATAATTAAACCATATTCTGATTGGCTGATATTCCCCCTCTGGTTAAAAACATAACCAATCAGAATGCACAGATTTCAATCCCTACATTCTGATTGTTTACATTTTTAACCAGATATGGTGAGGTAGTATTCTCTGATTGGTTACAGTGTTCAATTCAAATAGTAAATTCTGAAATATGATTGACATCTATTTTAGCCAAGCAGAAGCCTAGAAATATGGAAACAAGTCAAAAAGTTAGCATTCATATCAGAGTTTAGATTTAGAGGCCTTTCCGCGGGCTGAAGTAAGGAATCAAGGGTCCTCTACTGAGCAACAAGAGGACTGATTTCTTCAGTCAACCTGGATGTGCCAGGGTTTAAGATGGAGGATGTTGTTGATCATCACTGGAAGGTCATCAAGGATGGCAATGTATTAATTAATATTTCTTTGCAGGTTTAATAATTTTTCTTTATTTTCTGTCATTTAAGATAATTATTTTAATTATAATTGATTTTTTGAACTTTTATTGCATTTTTCCTGTAATTTTTTATTTGCTGATTTTTTTTTCTTGTACTGTGTTTTTTCTTTTCTTTATTTAGTTTAGTTTAGTTTAATGTAGGTGGTTCAGTAGGTGGGGGGTTAATGGGGTATGTGTCAGGTATAATTAGATCTTATGAATGCCCATGGGGATAGGTAAAAGCCTCATAGGGGTCCACTGGGACTCCCATCTATAATATGAGTGTAAGTGTGTAACGCTCCATAAGGAGCGTACACACTTATGCTGCCATACGTGAAGAGAGCGGCATAAGCCACCCGCACGTGCAATGCGCGGCTTTAGCCGTGGCTTTGGAAGGAGAGGGAAGGAGAAGAGACACAGGGGAGGAGGAAAGACACAGGGGAGGGTCGGCAAAGAGACCCAGGGGAGGGAGAGCAAAGAGACACAGGGGAGGGAGGGCAAAGAGACACAGGGGAGGGGGAGCAAAGAGACACAGGGCAGGCCAGGAGACACAGGGGAGGGGGGCAAAAAGAAACAGGGGAGGGAGGAGTAGGGGATAAAGAGACACAGGGGAGGGGGTGAGAGATACAGGGGAGAGACACACAGTACGGGGGGAAGAGATATGAGGGAAAGAGATACAGGGGAGGGGGAGCGACACAGGAGAGAGGGTGGGGGGAAGAGACACAGGGGAGGGAGCAGAGGGGAATAGACACAGGGGAGGGGGTAAGAGACACAGGAGGGGGCGGAGACACAGGGGAGAGGGGGGAAGAGACATGGGGTAAAGAGATACAGGGGAGGGGGAAGAGACACAGAGAGAGTGGGGGGAAGAGACACAGGGGTGGGAGGAGGGGGCGAAGAGACACAGGGGAGGGGGGTAAGAGACACAGGAGGGGGCAGAGACCCACGTGAGAGGGGGGGAAGAGACATGGGGAAAGAGATACAGGAGAGGGGGAGAGACACAGGGGAGGGGGAGGTAAGAGGCACATTCTCAAGAGGCAGCAGGTACTGTAAAGTATTCAAAACATTTTCTGGTTGCTTGAGAGTTCTGGTTGCATAAGTTCTGGTTAGCTGAGAGTCTACTGTATATATATGTATATATATATGTATGTGTGTATATATATATATATATATATATATATATATATATATACTGACTGTATATAATAAAGCAATATAGGGAAGAATAATATGGAACTCTAACCTGCAAAAAAGTAGGTAACTCTGACTTTTTTCTTGGTACTTCTACCTCCCTGGCTGGATATAGCATAAATAGACTGCTGTGTGTTATAACACAATACACCGTGCACAGCCTCTCCTGTGACCCTCCGAGTGATCCAAAAGAGCCAAGATCTGAGCTGAAGAAGAAGACTAATTTACTGTGCCACTCACAAAGCCAGGCCGCTAATTGTTCCGGGGATACGCTCTGAAAGCTCCTTTCTTTTGGTTAGAAGTGGATGTCGCCTTGATAGCTAGTGAGCCAGTAATGCTGGGAGGTGAATTCACAGCATGTTTCAGATGGCGTTCAGTTAGCAGCTCTGTGCCCTGACTGCTGTCAAAGCCTTTTCCCCAGTCATTGTATATTTCTAGTTCCTCTTCACACAATCCCATCTGCTCTGTCTATTGATGTTTTTTAATCTTGCTGTGTTGAGGCAGCTTTCTTTCCCGGCTTTCTGCAAATTACCAATAGGAAGCATTTGATTTGGGGGCTTGGGTGTGTTTGGAAACTCACTGATGTCTTGGATTAGGGAAGATGTACAATGCAGTGTGAGCATGCATAAATCAGTTGAGTTTCCAGCATTACAGTTCTATATTTACTGAACTAGTGAAAAAGACTTTCCTGTTATCTGAGCGCCGGGCCATCACTCACCACAGACTTTGTTCACTTTGGTCTTAGGGTTAGGGTTGTTGTTTAGTGGTTCAGTAGTGTCTAACTCTCCGTGACCTAATGGACCACAGCACGCCAGGCACACTTGTAAGACACTTTTGCTCTGAGCTCCTTCAAGGTTATGTTCATTGTTTCAATGATCTCATCAATCTGTCTTCGTCTCTACCTCCCCTTTTTTCAAGTGCAATCACTCTTTTCCAGCATCAGAGTCTGTCTTCCCATGATATGGCCAAAATATTTGAACTTCAGTCTCATGATCAGACTCTCCAGTGAACAGTTTGTCTTGATTTCCTGTACTACTGATCTTCTTGCAGTCCACAGGACTCTAAGCAGTTTTCTCCAACACCACAATTCAAAGGCATCAATTCTGTGACGCTCAGCCTTCTTTATTGTCCAGCTCTCACATCTGTATGTTACTACTGGGAATACCATAGTTCTAACTGGACAGACCTTTGTTGATAATGTAATGCCTTTACTTTTTACTAGCTTGTCCAAGCTTGCCATAGCTTTCCTCCCCAGAAATGGCGTTAAAATGCCCCATATAGCCCTGTTTCACATAGCGATCCTGCATGCAGGAACGCATGTGGAGATCTAAACATGTTATTCCTGTACTGTCTCATAGTAACCAATCAGTGACAACATTCTGCAACATGCTGCTTGTGAGAGGTCACCGACAGGCTTATTTCAGACACTGCACTTCACAGTATGTGTATTCATGAGCCCAAACAGATCAAAGTCTATGATTTTAGGCATAAAAAAACAGAGCTTATAAGCACTTCTTAATAAAATAAAGTACATAAAAGTAAATAGATACATAGGTATATTATATTCCTAGTGAAATTCAAATATGCATGAGTTTATCACTCAGTGTCTGAGACTGTGGTGTTTCTGCTTAATGTCACCGGCAGGTGAAAGCCATAACTGAGTTACATCTCTCAGATAACCAAATTAGTTCATAATTATTTAGTGATATGTCTGGTGAGGATTATGAGAGACATATTTGGAATCCAATTTATCTGCCTCCCAAATACTTCTGGACTGAAGACTTGGAGAGCCAAATCAGATTATATATAATCAACATAATTATACTAATACAATAATATAACAGCTGAACCCACGTCATTACTACGTGATCTGTGCAATACAGCATGGGAATATAGAGGTTGCATGAAGATAAGAACCAGCTGACCCAATGCCCTACTACCTGCTTGTATGTAGATCCAGATACCATGATCAGGAGAAGTAATATTCTGCATGTGGTGAATATTCTGCAGTTCTAGCTATCTCTAGTTACTATTTGAATATAACACTTTATTGTTCAGTCGTGTCCGACTGTCGGTGACTTTATGGAACACAGCATGTCAGGCCCATCTTTTCTCATGTCTCTGGTTGTGCTTCCCTATAAGGTTTTCTTGGTAAAGATACTGGAGTGGGTTGCCAGTTCCTTATTGGCATTTGTCTGATCTCTCTACTATGATCTGCCCATCTTGCGTGACCCTACATGGTATAGCTCACAGCTTCATTGAAGTACACAAGCCCCTTCACCACGACAAGGTCGCGATCCACAAGGAGAACACTTCATTAGCTTAATATTAAAGGGATATTGCAAGCATTTTTCTTTGTTTCATCTGAAATAGGGTATTTGGTAATATGCCAATGTGAGAGTTTAATTTGAAAAATAAAACACAAAGTATGAAAAATGTATTTAAACTGATTTAGTGGCTTGTCCCTGTTAGCCAATGAGCAGTAATATAGCTGTATGACTGTATACACTTGTCTGCCAATGAAATATACACATGTACGTGTGCTCCATGCATTTTCTGTTAGTTTCTAAAGTTAAAATATTTCTTACTATATATATGTACATAAAGTATACAAACTATATATCATTCAGACAACAATAACAGCTAGTATATACTATACAGTATACAGTAGCCGTGTTTAAAATGGTTTTAATGAGTGAAAATAGATTGTGGCGTAATTTGCATACCCCCACCCAGTTTTCCAGAGTGCAGGGCATTAACTGTATTTGTTGAGATATTGAGCTGGAAATAAGTTTATTAACTTATATTTAGGCATTCAAATATATTTGCTGTACTCTATACGATGGAGCTCTTTGATCATTCTTTATCATCTAGTAATTATAATTTTTTATATATAGATTATTAATGAGTATTGCAGTACATTGTAATACATTTTTTATTGGACAAACATCTTATTTATATTGACAAGCTTTCAAGAGGTCTGACCTCTCTTTCTCAAGTCTGAAGCAATACTAACATGAGATGGAAACCTCAGTGTAAATGAAAACAGCAGATGCAGAGAGAGTGAAGACAGCATCTGACATCATCAGGCAAATACATATAGGGGGAATAAACACAACATACTTTAGGAAACATATATACACATACTATATACACAAATACATCAATATATACATGAAAAACAGAGCAATGTAGGCCACAGTGATATCCTTCCTGTTGGACAAACATCTCACTAAGAGTGCTAAGCATGTTATAGTAAAATAAGAAAAATTCACAAGAAATTGTGATAATGTGTTAGAAAACCCTAGTCCATATCATCTTTATTTCAATTTTTTTCTGTCTTGGATGTTTTGGTTTTGGATGAAGTGATCATTCTGCTTAGAATGGTACAATAACTGTCTTCGTTGTGCTTTCTTTTCCTTTTCAATGTCTGTTTAAATTCATTCTTAAGTGCAGTTTTTGGCTGATTTCTCCAATGTAACAGCCTGTGTCACATAAAGTACATTGTATTATATAAACTACATTGGAGGATGTGCATGTATACGATCTTTTGATGTTAAAAGTCTTGCTGTTATGTGTGGCTGTGTCATCATTATAAATGTTTTGACATACGTTTCAGGCACTTTTGTTACAAGGTTTAGTTGATGGATATTAACTTATTGCTAACATTTAAAGGGACCCTTTAGCCATTTTTGTTTGTTTTGCATAAATGTTTAACTAGTTAACATAATTATTTTTATCCTAATTATTTCACATATTTGTAAGAGACCAAAGTAAACATTGTAATCTTCTGAAACTACCATGCTTTTTAACTGTGTGCTAACAGCATTTCCAATAGGAAGTACAAGCACCTCTCCTGTGGGCATGGTTTTGGGTCCCCAGGTCCCCCATTCTGATCTCCTCCCCCCCCCCCCAGGTCCCCCATTCTGATCTCCTACCCCCCCCCCCCCCCAGGTCCCCCATTCTGATCTCCTACCCCCCACCCCCAGGTGTGCAGTGCTATGGATAGTTTTTTTTTTTTTTTACCTGTGCGGGTTATCTCTGTACCCCTTGACTTCGTCACGAGTAGCTGGTTTTCTTTTTAGGATCTCAGTTTTCGGGCCTGGTGGTGTTGCCTGGCTTATGGGGCTATAAACCCGTATATACCTACGTTGGGTTGCCAGGTGCTGTCCTATAGGTCTTGGTGGCGGAGATGTCTTAAAGTTATAAGGTCAATTGTCACCATGGAGGACTTGAAGGGTCAGATTGTGTGTTTTCCGTGGATCATTCTTTCATCCTTTCCGACTTATCAGGTGTATCAGAAGCTATGGGGATAGTGGCTAGTGATACATGGTACATGTCTTCAGAGATCCTGCTAGAGTTAGTCACTGTTCGTCGGCGGGAGAGTGCAAGAACAGTAAATCGCTTTGTTCGGTTATACGGCTATGGCGCAGGTATTTACTCTCAGTTAAGTGTTTTCCCACTCAATAATGCGATGTCGGAAACGCTTGGGCTCGGTGCCAATAATGGAGAGTATTGGTGGAGGATGCAGGTACCAGGTTTTTGGGATAGGATGGTTGAATGGTCATTTTATGTGCGCTCCTCAGGCTGCAGGCCATAGGGTGATGATGGGCACTTGGTGCGCTTGGTACATGTGTAGGTATGTGAGTGGTGAATTGGCAAGGTTGGGAGTTCTCGGTAGCCTAAGGCCAGGAGTGGAGTGTCCCCCTAAGGTGGGGAGTCAGGTAGCGGAAGTAGCATAACAAAAAAAAAAGAGAAAATGGGCCGGGTTGTAGAGAGGATAAAAGTTTAACAGGAGGTATGGCAGAGGGACGGCAGGCAACTGGTAGCCTTTTCCAAAGGGCCAGAGATACCACTGTTTTGGAACGAGGTCGATGATAAGTGTGAAGCCTTGCAGTTTCTGTGCAGCCATCTCTCTGTTCTCCCTGGTTTGCTGGTCCGAGAGTTTGGTTGGGATACAGACAAGGTATGGTGACCTCAGGTGCTTGGTCTTGGGATCCAAAGGGTGATCATATAACCAGGTGGCTGTATACTACGGTGGTGGAAAGAGGTGTGTGACAAGTGGAAGCCTTGCGGTTCTGTGCAGCCATCTCTTTTCTGCTAGTAGGATGGTAGCAGGAGGTTGGTTAAGAAGCAGGCAAGATATGTCGACCTCAGGTGACTGGTCTGGCTATCCAAGCTGATCATGTGACCATTTGGCTGTGATGGTCCAAGACGGAGCAGGTGAGGAAGGAAGGTAGTTACAGTGTAACAGGCACACTGATTGCTCCCGCTTCGTGCATTACGCTCTCTTTTTCCAAATCGCGTGGTTAGTTTGCACCTTTCCCTTTTTAAATTGGATTGGTACTCAATGAGCATGATTCTAGGAGGTTGGAGAATTCAAGCAGCGTTTGGGCATATTCCGCATTGGAACTTGGTGCCCATTCGCTTGGTGCAGAAGCAGCCACCGTTGCAGCCCTACGGGCTTTTGAAAAATGTGGTTTGGATAAGTGGAAAGCAGTGTGCGGTGATGACATGGGCTATTAGTAAATCGGACCATGTAGGCGCATTGCCTCAGTTGTCGATCTAAGCCCAGAGCTGGGCGTGGCTCCGGTTCAGATGGGTCATGAGCAGATATGGCGCTCAGAGTTCTGTTTTAGGAGGGTATGCGGCTGGCCATGGTGTTTTTGGTGGGGGAGTCGAAACCGCAAAGGTATTCTGCTATCTTCTCCGTGGCGGGTGGTGAGGGAAGTCCCCGCGACAGTGGGAAAATGGGGGAGATCCTACCTTACGGTGGTACGTATGTTACAACACTATAGGCCCTGGATGAGGCTTCACGGTGTAGGGTGTACTGTCTCTGTCCAGGTTCCTCCCCTCGTAGTTATATTTATTTATTGTTATGGTTATTACATCACTTTGTGTTTACCAATAAACGATGTGGCCAGTTATCTCCCAAGAAGTGGTCTGTGTCTAATCTTTATATTTAATGGACGATTGGGTATAAATTCTTATGTGCACATACCAACTGGGCCTTGCTTAGGTCATGCTTTATTTTCTTACATTCATATTATTCATTTTACATAAAAAACTAATTTATAATAATGTATTAGACATGTTCATTTAAATGCAACATAGAAAGCTGTGCACTACAGTGGCTCTTTAAAGGAAGAGACAGGAATCTCTTTTGCAGAGGCAGAATGCTGAATTATTTACTTGTTAATTCAAATCCACTTGAAGAGTCTGACTCATTGAGGTAAACAAGCCTGGTATGCTTTGTCTAAGAAGGATAACCTCCTTACATCATAAGAATTCAGTCGGCATATATCTGTTTCCAAGCTGTGACACTTATAATATGGTATTCTGCTCTCAGTAATATTATTTCCAGAAGTATTTATCTGAACTCTGACATCATCCAAGGAGTCACGTCCTCAGAATGTTAAGTATTTAAAGGTGAAAGCCTAGTATATTATGATTCATCTTTTAAAAAAAAAAAGAATAAAATGCCACAACATGATCATACTGAGATCTGGCTTTCAAGGTAATAGTAGAGAAAGCTGCACAGTATGTTGGGAAAAAAGCCTTTAAAATGTATATAGTAAAGAGTCTCAATTATTCAGTTATGCAGAATTATGGATTATCCAACATTGCCATTGCACATTGTGTTGGATAGTCTGCTGCATTTTCCCATTGGGATATAATTACACTATAATCAGTCTTTGCCAACAATAAAGTCTAAAATTAATATTTATTTTGCTCTGCATTGTTTGTCTTACTAATGTACAAGATTTCCATGAAGGGGCACATAGTGTATTTGAAGTTAAGATATTATGTTTATTTGTTAGGCTTAGACTATTAAAATAGTCTTCAGTTTAAAATAAACAAGTTAATATTTGTTCTTACTTTTGACTGTGTCAGTTTTCCCCTCAAGCAGAGCTGTCTCCCTGTGGCTATCGGGGGGCGTGGTCAGCTTTGCTCAATATAGTTCTTGCAGTTAAGAGATTAGAGTGGTGCTTTAATGCTGCACTCCTTCATGTCGTTCTTCTGATGATAAGGAGAGGTTTGGTTGTTCAGCAAATTCTCTTCTTCAACTAGTCAGAAAGTAATGTCTTCAAAAAGAATATAGCTCAATATTCAAAAACGGACATGTGCCAGAAAGTGACACTTTATAAAAATGAGGTACTATAGATATACTTTGATATACATGTCTATCCAGAGAATTAAATAAACCAAATATTTTTTACCTAAATAGTTTGGACAGATTTATCTATTTGTTTGTTTGTAAGGAAAGACAAAAAAATTCTGAGTACACTTGTATGTCTCAAGGCAGACAGTAGACCAGCTTTTCCCACACTATTTTCACTTATACAAAGGATTTTGGGTAGTGACATATACATAAGGCTCAAAACATGCCACTTTTGTACACACCTAACATGGAATCCATTTAGGCCCATGTGCACAGGACTCATGTAGCCGTGAATTAGAGTACAGTGCCAGAACCCATTCACAGACAGCTGTTTCGTCCGTATATGAGGCTCATCAGTTTGAGGTTGATTTTGGGAGCTGTGAAATTAGGCCGGGGAGAGATTATGACCAGGCATTGTATACTTACAGAAAGTTTCTTTTAGATGGAACCGCCTATATATATATATATATATATATATATATATATATATATATATATATATATATGTGAAATACAATAATTATTAAATAAAGTTTCCCTGACTAAATTTCCTACTGTAGCCTAATCTAAAATGGAGGGCGAGGGTGGAAAACATAATTCCAGATTAAGGCCCTATCTGCTAGCTCAATGGGTCAAATGGGGAATCATGATACTTTATACTCCAGTCCCCCTCCCAACAATCTAAGAGCTTATTTGTCCCAATATTACTGACATATCTAGTTCTACAAAGGATCCCAAATATGGTTACTGTCCATGTGCTAATATCAGTCGTATAATCTAAGATCACCTACATGAAAGAGAACAGGTGGAAAGTGGGCAGTCCCAGACGTTGAGAAACTGATACTCTGGGTGCTTCTTAGAAGAAACTTATGCGTAACTTGTATATAACAATTGCACTGAGAAGAATAACATTAATTAACCTAGTTAAAACATATATATAAAACTAAAGAAATGGTTATAGAGTCCCTGGTTTATTTTCTTTCCTTATTATAATCATGGTTTCAAAATGTTTAAACACATTTTTTTCACCATACAGCCGTAATCTCGCTTTTTTCCTGCCCGTTGGGTTATGGTCCGACTCAGTTTAATGGATATCCTCATTTACTTTTATTTTGTAGTTTTTTTATTTTGTGTAAGTGATAAGGAAAAAGTCACCAAACCTTTCATCTGTCTGCAGTAAATCACAGGATCAGTTAGGAGAATGTCTTGGCTTATTTCTTGAAGCAGATTTGTAACAGAGTATGATATTAATGTAGTTCTTGAATAGGTACCAATTATAATATCAGTTACCTGTTTTGCATCGGTCACTAAGAGGTTGGCGTTTTTACAATCTACAACTAGAGTTTATTTTTATATAAAACAGTTTAATGATGAAAATTGTTTGAATAATTTATCTTTAAACCACAGCTACGAGATGGAAAACCCTAAACATAAGTTAGTTAAAGCACCACTGTAGATCGGTAAAAACATCAGGTTTGTCAAGTATGCACTAAAGCAGTGGTAGTCAACTTGGTCCCTACCACCCACTAGTAGGCGATTCAAGATTTCATGGTGGGTGGCGGGGTAATCGCTAGGTGGCGTCACTGACAAGTGATGTCACACGTCGGAGACCCTTAGCACCATGTTTGGCTGGTTGGAGAGCTGGTGAGAGAGCCTAGGGACAGCAGTCAGGGCCGAATCACTAACTAGTAAGTACAGGGCGATATATAGCTAGAGTCATATGAGAAATGTAACCAGAAATGAGAGGGTGAATTGAGTTATTGCGGCACAGGTGGGCGGTGAGGAAATGTTACCATCAAAAGTGGGCGGTAGGTATTAAAAAGTTGAGGACCCCTGCACTAAAGTAACATTGGTGCAGATAATAAGGAGAAGTATTTAGGAGTATGGTTTGCTAGTTTCAGAGAGATATAATAGATTGTGTATTGTTGAAAAGGGGCATACTCTCCCACTACAGAGATCAGGCTGGGGGGGGCGCATGTGAGGAGCTTGAGGACCACGTTCACATCCAGGTCTCCTGTTGCCCATCACTGCTGTAAGCCAATGTGAAGGATTATACAATAGGTATATAAGTCATACTTGACCTCCAGTACATACAGCTATATGCCCTGTGCTCAGAGAGGCTTTTCCGTTTTTTTAAACACAAAACATATGGTTTAAACTTTTAACACATGCTCTTTTAAATCCATGCTAGAAAAGTTTACATTTCATGTTGTACTATTTTCTGTATTTCCACAGCTCATATCCAGTGACGCAGACGGAGCGATACAAAGGGCTGGGAGATTTCGAGTGGAAAATGGCTCTTCAGATGAGGTACATTGTGAAAAACAAAATAAAGTACAACGATATAGAAAAGACAATGAGAATTATTGGATAAAAATCCCAGCAGAACATTGTCATTTGATAGAGAGATAAGAGAGGCTGTCCTATCATTGGCACTTATATGTAAAATAGCAGTTTTTGAAGCACAGTAAAATGTGAAATTGTGAAATATACTTAAACAGCATATATAGGGGCACTGTATGATATATATATATATATATATATATATTTATATATATATATACACAGTGCCTTGCAAAAGTATTCACCCCCCCCCTGACTTTTTACATATTTTTTTACATTACAGCCTTAAGTTCAATGCTTTTTTAATCTGAATTTTATGTGATGAATCCGAATACAATAGTCTAAGTTGGTGAAGTGAAATGAGAAAAATATATACATAAAACTATTTTTTTGAAATAGAAAACAGAAAATTGGCATGTGCGTATGTATTCACCCCCTTTGTTATGAAGCCCATAAAAAGTTCTGGTGCAACCAATTACCTTCAGAAGTAATTACATAATTAGTGAAATGATGTCCACCTGTCTAAGTGTAACATGATCTGTCATTACATATACACACCTTTTTTGAAAGGCCTCAGAGGCTACAACACCTAAGCAAGAGGCACCACTAACCAAACACTGCCATTAAGACCAAGGAACTCTCCAAACAAGTAAGGGACAATGTTGTTGAGAAGTACAAGTCAGGGTTAGGTTAATAAAATATCCAAATCTGTGATGATCCCCAAGAGCACCATCAAAACTATCATAACAAAATGGAAAGAACATGACACCACAGCAAACCTGCCAAGAGACTGCCGCCCACCAAAACTCACGGACCAGGCAAGGAGGGCATTAATCAGAGAGGCAGCACAGAGACCTAAGGTAACCCTGGAGGAGCTGCAGAGTTCCACAGCAGAGACTAAAGTATCTGTACATAGGACGACCACAAGCCGTACGCTCCATAGAGTTGGGCTTTATGGCAGAGTGGCCAGAAGAAAGACATTACTTTCAGCAAAAAACAAAATGGAACGTTTTGAGTTTGCGAAAAGGCATGTTGGAGACTCCCAAAATGTATGGAGAAAGGTGCTCTGGTCTGATGAGACTAAAATTGAACTTTTCGACCATCAAAGAAAACGCTATGTCTGGCGCAAACCCAACACATCACATCACCCAAAGAACACTATACCCTGTGCTGTGGGGATGTTTTTCAGCAGCCGGGACTGGGAAACTGGTCAGAGTTGAGGGAAAGATGGATGGTGCTAAATACAGGGATTTTCTTGAGCAAAACCTGTACCACTCTGTGTGTGATTTGAGGCTAGGACGGAGGTTCACCTTCCAGCAGGACAATGACTCTAAACACACTGCTAAAGCAACACTTGAGTGGTTTAAGGGGAAACATGTAAATGTGTTGGAATGGCCTAGTCAAAGCCCAGACCTCAATCCAATAGAAGATCTGTGGTCAGATTTAAAGATTGCTGTTCACAAACACAAACTATACAACTTGAAGGAGCTGGGGCAGTTTTGCAAGGAGGAATGGGCAAAAATCCCAGTGGTAAGATGTAGCAAGCTCATAGAAACCAAAGCGACTTGGAGCTGTGATTGCCGCAAAAGGTGGCTCTTCAAAGTATTGACTTTATTGAGGTGAATAGTTATGCACAATTACTTTTTCTGTTATTTTGTCCTATTTGTTGTTTGCTTCACTCCAAATCTGTCAGATTGCGAGGGCATCTCCTGTGCACAGCCCTCTTCAGATCACCCCACAGATTTTCAATCGGATTCAGGTCTGGGCTCTGGCTGGGCCATTCCAAAACTTTAATCTTCTTCTGGTGAAGCCATTCCTTTGTTGATTTGGATATATGCTTTGGGTCGTTGTCATGCTGAAAGATGAAGTTCCTCTTCATGTTCAGCTTTCTAGCAGAAGCCTGAAGGTTTTGTGCCAATATTGACTGGTATTTGGAACTGTTCATAATTCCCTCTATCTTAACTAAGGCCCCAGTTCCAGCTGAAGAAAACAGCCCCAAAGCATGATGCTGCCACCACCATGCTTCACTGTGGGTATGGTGTTCTTTTGGTGATGTGCAGTGTTGTTTTTGCACCAAACATATCTTTTGGAATTATGGCCAAAAAGTTCAACCTTGGTTTCATCAGACCATAAGACCTTTTCCCACATGCTTTTGGGAGACTTCAGATGTGTTTTTGCAAAATGTAGCCTGGCTTGGATGTTTTTCTTCGTAAGAAAAGGCTTTTGTCTTGCCACTCTACCCCATAGCCCAGACATATGAAGAATACGGGAGATTGTTGTCACATGTACCACACAGCCAGTACTTGCCGGATATTCCTGCAGCTCCTTTAATGTTGCTGTAGGTCTCTTGGTAGCCTCCCAGACCAGTTTTCTTCTCGTCTTTTCATCAATTTTGGAGGGAGCTCCAGTTCTTGGTAATGTCACTGTTGTGCCATATTTTCTCCACTTGATGATGACTGTCTTCACTGTGTTCCATGGTATATCTAATGCCTTGGAAATTCTTTTGTACCCTTCTCCTGACTGATACCTTTTAACAATGAGATCCCTCTGATGCTTTGGAAGCTCTCTGTGGACCATGGCTTTTCTGTGGGATGTGACTAAGAAAATTTCAGGAAAAACTAGAGCAGATGAACTTTATTTGGGGTTAATCAGAGGCACTTTAAATGATGGCAGGTGTATGCTGACTCCTATTTAACACGATTTGGAATGTGATTGCTTAATTCTGAACACAGCTACATCTCCAGTTATAAGAGGGTGTGCAGACTTATGCAACCACATTATTTTTTTTTTCTTCCCTCCACCTAAAAGATTTCAGTTTGTTTTTCAATAGAGTTGTACAGTTTATAGGTCACATTAAAGGTGGAAAAAGTTCTGAAATGATTTATCTTTGTCTCATTTTTTTACAGCACAGAAACCTGACATTTTAACAGGGGTGTGTAGACTTTTTATATCCACTATATATATATTTATATATAATATTACATATATAGATCCCTGGCATTTGCAGGGATCTTGTGATATTGGTACCTTTAGGATCTGCAGATTCTAGGAAGATCCAGACAACAGTGATGGAGGATTAACTAGGTTATTAGAAATATGCTTATGCACCAATTTTAAAAAGTCTATTTTTTTTACTTGGATTTCACCAGGCCAGCTATTATTAAAATGCTGACCTTCCTAGCCCTGGTATATCATCATACAATGATTCAATGTGATTCACTGATAGAATCTAGTATTGAGCAAAAAAGTAAATATTTGCAATTTATATTACAAATATACAGCCTTATTAAATTGCGATTCGGTAAATTTAAAAGGGCTCTATTTAAGCACATAGCATATTTTATTTACAGAAGTTTTTAGTTAGTGAAGACCTTGCTTTTGGATAGAAGTTCACTAACTAAAAACTTCTGTCAAAAAAATATGCTGTGTGCTTAAATAGAGCCCTTTTAAATTTACCGAATCGCAATTTAATAAGGCTGATAATGTTTTTATTAATAGTGCATTATTTAAAATATGTTGCAACATTGTTTATGTTACTGTTATCTACAGCATTACCAATTAGACAGGTCATGATTTAGGTTTAACACTGAACATAAGGTGAGGTCATTAGTATTCAACATGCCATGGAGTCTCTAAATGCCTCACATTGGGTTCATATAGTTTTAAACCTAAATTGTGGCATTTTGGAGAGTCTAGAGGAAAGGGTTGGGAATCGATCGTATAGAGTGCTTTATCATTACAGAATTTCTATAAAAGTGAAAGAAAAGCAATTTGAACTTTATTAAAGTAAGGTATCTCAGAGCCCTGCCATTTTATTTTGTAAAGCCAATCAGGATCTATACATCGATTGGCCCTTAAAACTCAAGCGACATTTTATTTATTACTTGTGTTAACGTTGCAAAAATGTACTACATAGATTGTCATAAACATAAGAGGGGCATCTTCAACCTAGTAGTCAGAAATAGGAGGAGATATGTTGGCCATAATCTAGGGAAAAACTGGTTTTGTGGATTATGGACACAATGTCCTGCCCTTTTGTGGTTGTTTGTTTGTTTTTGTCAGAACATTATAATGGGAGGAGGAGAAGTTTTATTGGGTATTTTCTGCCTGTAAAGAGATATTTGTTGTTCGCTCCTTGATATGTTCCAGATCTCTTTGTTGTTCTATATGATGCATTTCTCGTCTCCATAAAGTCTGCCTCATTATCCGTTTTATATAATTTTTCCCTGTGGTTATTTAATATATCCCATTCCTCAGTACTGTTTAATATAGAACTGAATGTACAAAGAAAGAAACAGAAAAAAATTATGTTAGGTAAGATTAAAGGGCCAGCTGATGCCCTATCCATAAGAGCTAGATGTTTTAGTTAGGCGTTAATCATTAATGAAATTCACATAAAACATTTAAAAAACTAATTTTTATTATTATACCTAATTTATATTCAGCTACTGCTGGTCTCCACCAACTTTAAGGTCAATGGGGGAGGCATTTTTGTCTAGCATTCAGTGCTAAATTTTCAGACAAATTATATCAACACAATTCTGTGGAAAACTTACCGTGCTAAAGTGTTGTTGCTGAGGTATCACCCTATGAATGACTGTTAGGACTATTATGTAATCAGATTGTTCTTAAAACCCTTTAGACATTTCATGTCTTACAGATGTGAACTCAGCAGTGTGAGTTTGCTTAATTTCTTACAAGATAGACTTATTTGAACAATAAAGATAAACTAGATAACTTTTACTTATCTTTTGACCTTCTTACATAGTGTTCCTTTTTGGGCAAAACTACCATTTTTATGTTTTAGTGTACAAATTGCAAGTTATACTAGATGTTTTTTTATTTAATTTTAGTTTTTATGTCAATTGCTAGACACTTAACATCAAATAAGCAATTGAAAGACAAAAAGAAAAAACAAATATCCCAAAACCACATAAGAAAAAAAAAAAGGTAAACAAAATAATTAAAATTAAGGTGCAAAGGTAAAATTCTGCTCAAGGACTAGATAGAGGGAGACTATTTATATAGTCATCCCAAAAAGACCATTTCATTTTTCATTAAGTATTAGGTAGTCCATTTCAATATGTCTTTTGCAAGATATGATTGTTCTCATTTTGCTCCAGCTGGGAAGGACTCCTGTCTTCCATTTAAGGGCTATCATCCATTTAGCCCCTAAAAGGATATGTACTAAGATACCTTTCATTTTGCAGTCTATACTCTCAGGAAAATAACGAAGAGGATTAAACCCTGAGTGGGGCAGATATCTTTTTTTAACTATTATTGATATTTGGTTGGCACACATCCTCCCAAACTTTTTTATCTTGACACATAGCCACCACATATGCAGTTGTGTGCCTCTTTTCATGCATTGTAGGGTTAATATTATTCAAAACATTTGGGACCATATACCATCTATTGAGGATCTTGAAATGAGTCCCTCTTAGAGAGACACACTTTATATTCATTTAAGTCGTAAGCACGCCTTTAATCAAGCTTTACCCTCCCAAATGATGCCAAGATCCTATTCCCAGTTATTCATGACTAGGCATTTATAGTTTCCCTTAGTTTCATCCAGTAGTTTATGGCTACCTTTCAGGCACCTCTTTCCAGTCTATTTAAGTCTATATATAATTTTCTCAGTACCCCTTTCTCTAAATCTCTAAATTTGTAAGCAGCGCAGGATTTCAAGAGTCCTCTCATGTAAGCTTTTTGAGTAATCCATACTGATATATTTGAGGAAACCGAATTTTGATTATGCTGAAAGAAATCTTTGATTTCTTTTTGAATTTCCTCTCTATCCTTGAGAGACTGGAAGAGATTTGCATCTATTCTCGTAGATACATTTTTATTATAGGAGGGGTGTCCCTTCAGAAAAAGTTTAATATGTCCATGATATGACCATTTTATCTAAACTAGTCTAGATCTACCAGAAAAAACTAAATTCTAGTGTAAACTTTATGACTACTAGAATAGAAAGTATAGTCAGCCTCTCCTGGGTGGGCAACTCTCCACACATCAAATAAATTTAATTTAATTAAAGTCTTTGCCCTTCTTTCCGTTTTTAAGTCTGGGAACAGTTTGTCTTTAGATTTCCTATCCAATGTGGGGTCAAGGCACATGTTTAGGTCTCCACATATCACCAAACAGCCCATTTTAATTTTGTATATGAACTTTAGTATTTTTGTCAGAAAGCGATTTTGATTTACATTGGGGCATATTTCGTTATTAATTTGTCCAGTCCGGATTATGAATCTACCCGCTAAGTCATTTTCGACATGCTCAGTTATTACATTATTCGAATTCTATTCGAATAATAGAATGAATACAAAAGTTGAAAGTTCTATTAGACAGATTTGGCTCTGATCCAATGGGTTTCTTGGATACAGATCACGTCTACACCTTCTTTCTAAAAAAAATGCATGGCAGCGTGTCTCTTACATGGGGAATTAAGACCCTTCACATTCTGTGATAGAATACTTAAAGAAGAAGACATTTCACTAGATCAAAATCTCTAAGGATAGCCTTTTTGTCACATAATAGATCTAACCCAAAATCGAGTCTTGCTTTTGCTTCCTTGCAGCCCCTTACTCCTAGGGAACTTAAACAGAGCCACGCTTCCTTGTCCCGAACAAAAATACCCTTGCACCTTTTACATAGATAGCAATACCACAAAAAACAATATGCATACATACATACACATTTACATATACACAAAAACATTTCCTCTCCCAGCGGTATGTTCACATTAAATACTGTCATAATTTTTTATGAAAACTGGTATAAAACAGAGAGATTTTGACCAGTACTTATGGAGCGATCCCCAGCCTCAATTAACGGCCTGTTTGGATGTTGAAGACTAAAATACTCTAAAAGCAGGTAAAAGGTAAAAGGAGAGGCAAGGAGAAGAAAGAAAAAAATAAAAACACAATCTGCTTTGCTAAGACCTTCTCATCTCTTGTTTACTAACTCCTTCCTCCCCCCAATCCCATTCACCATCCCACCCATGTTGCAAATATTTTAGTGATAGTGGAAACAAGACTAGCTAACTAATTGACCGTATGGCTAAGGAATAATAACGTGCAAATATATCATCAAATTGCAAGTTATACCAGTATTTAATTACACCTCAATTATCAATACATTTTTGTTTTTTCATTTAACCAAATAGTCATGTATACAACCTGTCCTTTTGCTCATGTCCTTCTTAGCTGTTGTATGTCTAAAATCAAATGGATTACAACATTTAGCACAAAAAGATCACAGGAGACTTGTTTAGGTGACCTGTTTGATTATGCTACTAAGAGGATAGGGTGGGGCAGCAGACATAAAGAATGATAAACTAATTCTTAATTGTCATTGTCAGGGATTGTATTAAAAAGATATTTCGTTTGATCACTGGCTGAAGGATAGGGGTCAGAGAGTTATAGTTGGAAGGGATGGTTAGTACTAGAGTGCCTCAGGGATTTGTGTTATGGTCTGTTTTTTTCATAATATATTTATTAGTAATGTTAGTAATGGGCGTCAATGGAAGGTTTGTCTCTGCAGATAACTCAAGAACCTTTAACATGGGGGGAAATTCCAGGCGGTGTTAATACAATGTGGAATGTTTTAATAAAACTAGAGCAATGGCCAAGTATGTGGGATCTAAAATGCAATGTAATCAGAAGACAAAAAACATCTGTGTATAATTCATGGTATTTGTCGACCTCGATAGCGAAGGAAAGGGGCTAGGGAGTTATTATTTCAAATTATCTAAGACTAAACAGTGCTGCAAGGTTCCCTGCTGGTCCAGTAGTTAGGATTCGGTGCTTTCACCTCTGCGACCTGGGTTCAATTCCAGTCAGGGAACCAAGAGTTCACACCACCCTGAAGCCAGGCAGGGTTGGGTCTAGTCAGTACTTGGATGGGAGACCACCTAGGAATACAAGGAGCTGTATGCGGTATACAATAGAAACAATCAAATATATCAAAGAATTTAATAAAATTCAAGGGCTATCAGTCAAAAATAAATAAATAAACACAAGAACAAGATCATGATGTGAATGTGGAAGATTTATGTTTAATGTGCAAAGGTCCTACAAAAGACTGGTAAATACTTTCCAGTGGTAGTAAAGGAAAAACAACATGCCTGGGATGCAAAAATGGCCACCTTGTAGCCAAGTTTTTTTTTAAAGTAGATATAATGGGTAGAATAGCTATGATTTATTGATGCCTTTCTACTGTTAAATCTGTTTCTGTGTATTTTCCAGTGCTGAATCATTCTTACTCTAATTCCTCAACAAATAAATTAATTCTTATGTATCCTTTGCTTTATTTCCTAGTGCAATGTCATTCTTGTAATATCAGATTAGCAGTAGACGTATGGGATTAAAGCGCGCTCACTGTAATCCTGCCATCAGTTGTGGATATTTAATTACAGATCTTGTTATAGGATTACATATGTAGCATACATTGGGCTTTAATTATTTTAAGTTCACCATTCTTTATGTAGTTCGCTCCCTTCTAATTGCTCAGAACAGTTTATATCTAAAAAGTTATTTAGTTAGAAAACAATGGCTAGTACCATGTATAGCCTTTTATATAAAATCAGTAGCCAGTATTTAATATACAGTATAATATTTTGAAGAATTACACTTGATAATGTATAAATAGATTTTAGTAATTATAAATAACAATACAGCCTCTAAGCTATTTCCTTTTAAATGCAATTATGATGCTCTAAAATCTACCATTTTGCTTTCTGTTGATCAACTTCCAGGGGTGGGGCGAGACTTTGGATACTTCAGTCGGTAAAATTGAAATTTGGGAAAAAGCACTTTCTACAAAGATTCTAAGCTCAAAACAGGGCCCTCCACTTTTTGCAGTTTGTTAAAATGTATATTTTTCCTTGTTCATTTCCTCTGTATAGCGCTACGGAATATGTTGGCGCGTTACAAATAAAAGTAATAATAATAATAATAAATGTGCCTGACAAAACTGCCAGTGCTTTCAATAGGATTAGATGTTTCCCATTCACTGTATGTACTTTTCGTGTTAAACCTATTTTAGTTCACCTTTGATTAAAATAAAAAGTACATGTGCAAACAGCAGCAAATCAAATCTTTGGCCAGAAAATATAATATAAATAAATATATAATATAAAATATAATATAAAAATATAAATCTTTAGCCAGAAAATATAATTTAAAAACAAAGTTTACCTAATTACCGTAATTGCCACTGCTGTACCATTGTTGTAAAAACTACGGAAAGGAAGTGCTATATTTCAACTATGATAACATTATTCAGGCCTTACCAAGACAGTCTAACCAAATATCATTGCTGTTTAAATATTTTGCTGCCTTTTAGTAGTGCTCAGGACAAGAGGTGGGAGGAGTACAGCAATGGCCATTAATGAGGTAAACTGTTGGCACACAGAGAGACAGCGAACAGATAGAGAGACAGCACAGAGAGAGAGACAGAACACAGAGAGAGAGGGAGCACAGAGAGTGAGGACACACAGAGAGAGAGAGAGGGCTCACATAGAGAGGACACAGAGAGAGAGAGAGGACGCAGAGAGAAAGGGCTCACAGAGAGAGAGGGAGCACAGCGTGGGTGCAGAGAGAGACAGCACAGAGACAGCACAGACAATTGAACATAGCATATGATACCGTTATTTATGATGGGCAAGTTACTAGTCAATTTAAGAAAATGTTCTCATGCAGCAAAATAGAAAGAACAGCAGCACTTTGAATATTGAAAACATTATTTTACAGCCACAATGAGGTCATTTGTTGAAGTTATACTAACCTATAAATCTTTTATATTTTGATATGAAACATTACGTCAGCAATACATCTACAGCTTGTCCCCCTGATGCCATTATCATTTATTGCATCATTAGGGAGATGTAGGAAATATATCAGTTTACAATCCCCTAATGAAACTATGTCATCTCATTAAAGTGTTTGCTTTAGTAAAGTACTTCTGTACAAAGCAACATGCTGGAGGCGGCCATGTTTTTATGTACAGATAATGCAAAGCAGAATTTGCTTGTTTTGGAAAGACATTGCAGTCTTCCAAGGAATGTATTTAAAGTATTGTTAGCTCATTAAGTGTGTTAACACTTAATGATGTGCTGGGTCTGTCTCCACCTGTTACATGACGTTGTTTCCCCATATGAACCCCAAAGGACGTTACTATTGCAGCAAACAGAGTATATCAGGCTTTAGAGAGTAGCTACGGTTGTCACGTCCCAGGGGAGGGGAATCTGCTTTACCCTCAAATCTACTGCCTTCAGGTACAGGAATGCTAAGTTCAGGATGCTAAGTGATTATAGCCCAGTAGAAATAATAAAAGTCTTCTCTCTAAATTAAACCCACCATGTGTTCCAAACAGAGCATAACTTTAATTTTCCAGAACGTCATTTTATACAGGTTTTGCCCCAAACAGCAGTGGGCTACTTACTCTCTTAGACAAACACAAGTTTCACACATTCTGCTCCGTTTAATTACCCCACAGCCTGTCTATTTTACCAGCTAGATGCTGAGGAGTCCAGGAGCCCAGCTACCAGCTATCTCCATTCAGGATCTGGGCACAGCAGGGGTTGATAAGAAAACATGAGCCCTGGAGCAAGAATAACTGGGCGGGGGTTGGCATTCAAGCCATTGACCCAGAGCCCTGTAAGCCCAAATTACCTTGTGGATAGGGGCCTCAGGGTTCCAGGGCATACATCCAGAGCTTGGGGAAAAACATCACACAACATAACAAATCAACAAGTAGTAAAATCTTTCACAAGGTCTTTATGGCCATTATAATACCCCTTTCATTCAACTGGCTATGTGACTAATGTGCATCAGGGTCCAGTGGCCAAACTCAAAAGTCCCAACAGTGTTCTAGGGTTCGTGACAGGCCCTGAAGGGCCATTGGTTGTGGGGATCAGGGGAGTTCCACCCTGGCCACAAAAAGTGGGTTGTGAAAACCATGGCCGGATTACCCATTAGGCCACTAGGCAGCCGTCCAGGGGCGTTTCCCTTTGAGGGGCGCCACTTCTTTAAAAATTGGTTCCAGGATTTAAAAAAAAAAAAAATGTTGCAGTTCATAGACTGGCTACTAACCACCTAGAACAAGACAGTTACAACAGGAAAGGGAACTTACACGTACAGAAAAGGCAAAAATGGGTCCGTGCATACCTTGCGTACTCACTCACAGGGGCTCCTCCACTTCACTGCCTAGGGGCTCCAAAAAGCTAGATACAGCCCGGCTGACAACAGTCCCTTCTGAACCTGAGAGCTTCCCGCTCCCCGTACACTCAATAAATTGGCTGGTGCAGCTAAACTACAAATAACACTCAAGGTCAATTGATACTTTAAGGGCTTTCAAAATGAAATTACACCAATTAAAAACCATTAAAAATTAGTGAAAAGAGTATTACATGAAAACATTTTTAAAGTTTCTCCTCTTGATTCTGACTGTTCTACATGATGGTGCAGAGCAGTATAATAAGTCCTAACAACCTATAACAATTCTACAATATACTGTAGTTTATACCTTTTTCTATTGATATGTTCCTTACCAAATTGTATTAGAAAATCTTATCTGCCCCACTGTGGATTAAATGTATTTTGTAGGACATTTATGGTAATAGTGCCATAAAGACCAGAGATTCTCTTAGCAATTAATCTGTGTCACAACCTCATTATTTATACACGGTGACGCATACTTACATGCTGTGTAAAAAATGCAATGTTAGCAGTAAGTTATGAGCATCAAAACCTTTCAGAGAAAATCTTCTATCTGTATATAGAATGTTACATCTTGTATGACTTCAGCGGATCCCACTAGCTTAGAGTATGATAGTGTGTACTTATCTACTAAATAGTGCAGGGCATGGGGGTGGAGAAAGGCAAGATTAACAATTTACATCATTTATTTTATAGAGTGGACTCCTCTGAACCTCCATTACACATTTTAAAAGATCCTTGCCCACCATTGTTTACTCCATAAAACCTGTGATTGGATGAGAATTTGCCAAATGATATTCTCATTGTTAAGGAGAACTGGCATAGTGAGAACAATTAAAATGGGAAAACTGGCAAAGTAGGATTCTTAACATTAATAGAATTAGAAAATGTAAAGGTGCACTGGCAATGTGAGATTTATTATTATTAAAGGATAACTGACACAATTATCACTGAAATTTGGAAACTGGAATGGAGAACTAGTAACTGGTTACCCTTAAAGGAGAAGTTGGAAAGGGAGACTCTTGTTGTAAAGGATTAACACAAACTATGCTTCTCTTCTGTAAAGGAGGACTTGCAAATGTAATTCTCAACTTACCGGCATACTGTGATCCGCACTGTAAAGGAAAATGAGAAATGTTGTTTTCACTGCAAAGAAGAACTGGCAAAATTGGATAATCATTGTAAGAAAGAACTGCAAAATGTGCTTCTCACACTACAGGATATTGTGGAAAAATGACTCTCACTGTAAAGAAGAACTGTAAAAATAATATTCTCACTTTAAATTACAATGGGAAAAATGGGCTTTTAATGTAAAGGAGAACTGGCAAAATGGTATTCTCACTGTAAATAAGAACTGGTAACATTAGATTCGAACCCTGAAGGAGAACTGGCAGGGTTGAGTGAGCATTTGTATTAGCTTTCATGTGAGGCAACTTTAGAATCTTAAGAGCGCTCTATTTTTTAGATGTTTTTGCTGATTCCAGGTACCTTTAATCCTCTTTGTGTACTTTGTGACTGGTCATCTGATGGTCTCTTTGTGAGTGTAGAACATTGTTGATTAACAGACCCTGTTTGATCGCCGAAACAGCTGTTTGGAAAAAGAAATGTTCCCTTTGTACGGGGGGCTTTTATTCTCACCGCTGGGTGTTTTTAAAAAGACAGCGGGGTGTTTTTTTAAAGTCAATCCACTTTGATTTAAAGGAGATATGAATAATGATGCAAGCGCACCGTGGCACTTAGACGGGGCTTTAAACGGCATCTCACGGCTAATAGGCTCTTCCCTTCATGCAGATCCTTTCATCTTTTTCTTTTGATGTTGAAAAATCATTTTCGTTTGCTCCCTCACTAGATCAACTGCACCGCCATTAAAGAGTTTTAATGCCATCTTTAATATCTACCACCAATGATTAAAAAAATGCAGTTAAAATTAAAACAAGGGTGGTAATATTTCACACTAAATGCCCTCAAATAAATATAGAATATAAAGGGATGTGCAACTCAAGTAATTAATGTAGAAATGCAATGTATACATTGGTTTTTATAAAATATATTAAAGGTGATTTAATAACTCTCACAGAAAGACTATTAAAGGACGAAAAAACGTTGGCCTCTATTCAATTGCAAACCCATAGTTTACGTTATACAAGCCGTAAGTCTGCGGGCTTGAAATTTGCTACAATTACAGAGCGATTCAATTGAACAAGCCCGCAACTTACCGGCCGAAAGCTAAAACCGTAAACCATGCAATCATAGTAGCATTTCAGAGCGTGATCATGATCAATTAAGCAAGGCCGTAACTACCAGTTTAAGAGAGCCAATAGTATATGAGACCGTCATCATGACGTCAGTAAAACAGGGAGGTTACATGTCAATCAATTAGCGTTTAGGTGTCCGATATGCGTTCGGACTCGCAATCCAGCAATGAACAAAATATTAAAAATAAATGTCGATACTGTTTTAGTCCATGTGGGTGGCCTGATATGTATTAACTCCCAAGATTGATATGACACCAAAATGAAACATAAAATAAATTTTTGATTGCAGATTTGCGAGCTTGAGACTGTTGTACAATGAATTCTAATGTCTTACATCGCATTCCCCGTCTTTTAAAGTGCAGTATTGATTTTTTATTTGCATTTACAGTGCTACAAACGGGGGTTAAACCCCATTGCGACTCCTATCTAGTACCCATAGGAGTTTCTTCTACATTTGCCATTTACGGGTGTAAAAACATTTGCGGGCTTGTAGCAATTGAATAGCAAATTGCCATTTTAGCGATTGTAACTTTTGCGGGCTTGAAAGATCAAAGACTTAGATTATGGTTTTGACAACAGCAGGGATTTTCAGCCTGTAACCCGCAGATCGTTTGCGGCTCGCTAAAAGACGCCAATTGAATAGCAAATTAGTTTACAGGCTACAATTGTAAACAACAATTGCTCAATTGAATAGGGGCCTTTGAGTTTAACTAATAGAATAATTAATCAGCAAAAGAAGTCACAGTAACAAAATAAATGTTGATGCCTCTGCTAGGCCCTGGTGGAATCCATGATAAATTAGTGGAATTTGTGTGTGTGAAAGGGGTGTTTACATTTCTGGAGAGATATGGATGCAATTCCTGGAGCAAGGAGTCTGGTTCTGGGTCAGTGAGGGAGAGGGGTGTGGTGTCAATTTCAGTTTTATCTAATTATCTTAACAAAGGCCCTCTGTTCCCTTCTCTCTCAATTGAAACACACACCGTCAAGACTCAGCTCTTTTGCTGATGTAACAAACACATGATGGATTCCTGTACTCATAAACAGAGTCTTCAAAAATCCAGATTTTTCCTAAATGGATTTGTTGTTATTGTTGTCCTATGTGCGCCCTTCCAGGACCACACTTGCCTACCCCTGCCCTAACACAGACCACACTATGGGTTAGATTCACTAAGCTTTTGCGAGGAGTGTGGTGACAGAAAATAGACACCATAGTCTTCATCAATATGCTTTGTGAAGTTATGGGATTATGAAAAAATACATAGGCTCCTAGTGGATTGAGCAGCACAGGACGTGTATTTTATTGCTTATATCAGGGATAGTCAGGTTCAGTCCTAGAGAGCCTCACACAGGCCAGGATTTGAGGATATGACTGCTGCGTACAGGGGAGCCTATCACTTCTTCAGTCAACCAGATTGACTCACCAGTGCACAGAAAGGAAATTCTCAAACCCAGATAAAGCGTCAGCAACCTATGGCTCTAGAGCCAAATCAACATATAACTCAAACCCAAACTCATCATCAGCAGATAGTCTTATATACTTGCGCTTTTTGGTCCCCTAAAGTTTTAAAGTAGATTGACTCTTGAGTTATTTAGAGTTGCAGACCACATGCCTAGATTATTGGCACACCCCCCAAAAAAAAAGCAATAATGCAAATCATTTTTTTATGACTGTGATTGGGAACATATTTTACATTTTATGCTAATATTATTATTCATATGAGAAGAGGAAGCTTTTATAATATCTGAAAATAGCCTAAATCACCAAACTCACAGGGGCAACCAAATCTTTCTTTAATTATAGAAGTCAGTATGTCCCAAATAAATACATCTTAAAAAGCTGGTGGAGAAAATACTATCAATCACTTTAATTAGCTTGAAGCAAAACCTAAGGAGAACACTCCAGCCGTAGGAAATAGATCTGGTCTGTAATAAAACATACCGACTGATTTTCTAAAGTTGCCTTTGAACAGAAAAAAAAAAAATGTATAACTTATTTCATAATGTACAATAGAAAATGTGTAATTCAATATCACATTAATATAACAGCATTGGTTAAAAGAAAGACAAGTTGGGATTTCGAAAATGAGTGATGGGCAGTCAACTGTATGATAGTAGCAAATAATCTCAGATTTTAACATTATTTTAGTTAAATATGACAACAAATGACGCAGGTCTGACGTTATTATTCATATAATGAGGCAGTGACTCAGTGATTGGGAAGGTAAAGATGTAAAATGAGGGGAAATTTAGTAAATTGTATTATCAAAATGGCACAGGATCACTAGGCCTCAAAACCGGCCTACTGTGTCAGGATGGTGCGAGGTGACTCATACAGGCTTAATAGGACATAAAAGTCTTCATTTTAATAGCATGCATTAGTAGCATAAAAAATTGAGGGACTAAACATAGTATTTAATTATATCCTCCTTCAAAAATACAAGTCTCTGTACATCTTGTTGGCTTAAATGGATTTTACAAGGTATTTACTTTAATGTACTTTTATATTATTAAGAAGCATTTGTAAGCTCTGTTTTCACTGCCTAAAGATTAAACAAATATTACCTGCTTGGATCTGCCCTCTGCAGCTCATGAATATACATGCTTTGTAGTACTTTCTGTGCTGTCTCATACAAACCAATCAGCGACCATCTCTCAGCAACATGCTGCTGAGATGTAGGCTAGGACAGTACACTAGGACAGTACAATGCAGATCCTGACCTACAGATACTGTATCTGCATTTGCTGCAGACGGCAGACCCAAACAGGGACTATTTAGTGCATCAAGGCAGCTACTTAGTAATCTAGAACCAGTAATTTCCTTAAGAATATTACCAGAAACAATGCTGATTATCTCACATATTCATTTTAGAAACAATTCACGTCTTATTTTCCATACTCTTTCAATAAATATTTAAAAAGCAATTCCAAGCCTTGCTCTTGCAGTAATGTAAATGCCTCTCTTACACACACCATCACCAAATGGATGCCACAAGTGTCCAGAAGAGGCATTAACATTTGTTTTTTTTTGTCCAATTATTTATCCAGTTTATGATATTTTTTTCTGCCTAATTATTCTCTTTTGAATTTTCAGACATATATGTATATATTTTTTTCCATACAGTATTACTTTCACTAAACATTTTCATGATTATTCCATCTTGTTTACTGCTGATTATATATGGAACAAGATTCAGCTTGTGTCCTGTTAAAGGTATATTCTTCTTCTTCAAGCTCTGATTATATTGCCTTCTTTTCAGAATTCCCACCACATACCAGGAACTTGGAGAAGGACGGATGTGCACCTGGAAAACCCAGAGTATCACACCAGATGGTACTTCAAGTATTTTCTAGGAAAAGGTGAGCATATTATGACAAAATCCCTTGCAGAGTACGTTGCACTTTATTGAGTATATCCAAAAATGTTAACTGACAGGCGACGTCCAAATATGGTATAATTTAAAATTATACGTACCGTAATTCCAAATGCTTCATTAAATGAATGTTTTTTTTAAAATTCCTACTGTACATTAACTTCGTAGGTTGCCATTTAGAGCAGATATACATTTCTTTTGTTAATGAGATATCATTGCATTCATTACTAATAAGTCCCTGAGGCATTGGGTTCATTGTTTTCATTACATGTTGCGCGTGTCTGATTTTTTTTTCAAGACTATATTCAGGGGTTTATCAGTAATTAATGGCACTGATATCTCATTAACAAAATATGTAAATTTCATTTGGGAAAGGCTGACTGACAGCTCAAAATGTCAAACTTCAAAGCTAGTTTACTGTAGGGAAACGCATTTTTATTTACATTAATTTGACAAAGTATTTAATATTACCTATATTTTTACATTATACTATACTAGCGACTTGCCTATCAAAAAATGACGGCAGGTAATGCTGTTTGGTGGAGACGCGCGGTGAATGGGTTTTGTGTTTATTGTGAGTTTTTTTTTTTTTTTTGTATATTTGTTTTTGTGTGCTAATGAACTAATTAATACATTAATAAATTAATATACTTTACCTATTTCGAAGTAATATATGCAGGAAGCTTTGTGCTGAAGAGCTGGCAATCTGTTTTGATGTTCCTGCAGCATATATTGTAGGTTTGCAGTGTTGTGGAGCTGAGGTGTAAGTGTCAGCAATGTGTGCAGTGTGTAGTGTAAATAGGCTGTGTGCGCGAGGGGAAGCCATTAGTGTAGCTGTGTACTTCCGCATTGTGTAAGTTAGTGTTGTAAAATGGCAGCTAATGTGTATGTGGTAAGCGGTTGTGTATGATGTAGTGTCCTTGTTAATAGTGTATCTTGTACCTCGTACAGCTTTTTGGAAAATCCGTATGTGCTTGGTGGTGTTGTGCGTGTTTAGGGTCCTGTAGCCTTGTTTTCGTTTTTTTCGGCGGCCATTTTTTCTCTTGCTTAGCGGATTTTCGTGCCCACTATCAATTTAGTTGCCCACTATCAATTGTTGCTCTTCAGATGAGCATACAGAATACAGTGGCTCTTTAACGGCTATTATTATTATTATTATTATTTTATTTCCTATATTTGTAACGTGCCAACATATTCAATAGCGCCGTACAAACAATATTAACACAATGCAGAAAATAGAATGCAGGGCCCTGTCTTTGAGCTTATAGTGCTTTCAATAACTCACTAACTCGCAGACTTACAATCTAAAGGGTATGGAAGAGGTATAGAAGGATAATAGATGCAGTGTGTATATTGAGGCTAAAGGTGATAGGCTTCTGTAAACAGGTGAGTTTTTAGTGAGTGTTTGAAGGATTTGAGACAGGGGGATAGTCGAGTGGAGCGAGGCAAGAAGTTCGAAAGAATAGGGACAGCATGAGAAAAGTTCTGAAGACTGGAGTGAGAGGAGGTGATAAGAGAGGAGGAGAGAAGGAGGTCGTTAGCAAAACGAAGAGGGCGGTTGGGAGTATACTTAGAGATAAGAGCAGAGATATACAGTGGGGGGGGGGGGGGGGGGGAGTATTTGATCCCCTGCTGATTTTGAACGTTTGTCCACTGACAAAGAAATGATCAGTCTATAATTGTAATGGTAGGTGTATTTTAACAATGTAAGACAGAATAACAAAACAAAAAAACAATAAAAAAGCATGTGAAAAAAGTTATAAATTGATTTGCAGGTCAATAAGGGAAATACGTATTTGACCCCTTCGTCTTAGTACTTGGTGGCAAAACCCCTGTTGGCAATCACAGGGGTCAGACGTTTCTTGTAGTTGGCCACCAGGTTTGCACACATGGAGGGATTTTGTCCCACTCCTCTTTGTAGATCCTCTCCAAGTGATGTTTGGCAACTCGAACCTTCAGCTCCCTTCACAGATTTTCTATTTTATTAAGGTCTGGAGACTGGCTAGGCCACTCCAGGACCTTAATGTGCTTCTTCTTGAGCCACTCCTTTGTTGCCTTGGCTGTGTCTTTTGGGTCATTGATGGTACATGGCCCCATCCGTCGTCCCTTTGATGCCGTCCTCTTAGCAGAAAAACACCCCCAAAGCATAATGTTTCCACCTCCATGTTTGACGGTGGGGATGGTGTTCTTGGGGTTATAGGCAGCATTTCTCCTCCTCCAAACATGGCAAGTTGAGTTGATGCCAAAGAGCTTGATTTTTGTCTCATCTCACCACAACACTTTCACCCAGTTCTCCTCTGAATCATTCAGATGTTCATTGGCAAACTTCAGACCGGCCTGTACATGTGCTTTCTTGAGCAGGGGACCTTGCGGGCGCTGCAGGATTTCAGTCCTTCACGGCGTAGTGTGTTACCAATTGTTTTCTTGGTGACTATGGTCCCAGAGATCATTAACATGATCCTCTTGTGTAGTTCTGGGCTGATTCCTCACCGTTCTTATGATCTTTGAAACTGCACAAGGTGTAGGTCTATAATCTTGTCCCTGACATCTTTGGACAGCTCTTTGGTCTTGGCCATGGTGGAGAGTTTGGAATCTGATCCATTGATTGCTTTTGTGGACAGGTGTCTTTTATACAGGTAACGAGCTGAGATTTGGTGCACTCCCTTTAAGAGAGTGCTCCTAATCTCAGCTCTTTACCAGTAAAAAAAGACACCTGGGAGCCAGAAATCTTGCTGATTGATAGGGGATCAAATACTTATTTCCCTCACTAACCTGCAAATCAATTTATAACTTTTTTGACATACGTTGTTTTTTTGTTTTTTTTGCTATTCTGTCTCTCACAGCTAAAATACACCAACCATTAAAATGATAGACTGATCATTTCTTTGTCAGTGGACAAACGTTCAAAATCAGCAGGGGATCAAATACTTTTTTCTCCCACTGTGAGAGGGTGAATTATTGCTGGTTAGGTTTGGGTCATGACTGACAGAGAGGAGCTGCAGATGGCTTTATATATTATATATTTCTATATATTTTTTTGAGAGAGAATGTAATATATATATATATATATATATATATATATATATATATATATATATATATACATACATATATATGTGTGTATATACACATATATATATATATATATATATATATATATATATATATATATATATATATATATATATATATATATTGCATTATCACCTAGTTTTATAATACACAATTTTCCCTAATCTACATTGTATTTTCACACATTCATTTCTGTAACTGTGTTTTATATTGAATTATTTGCACTTTAAGATTTTTTTATTTCTTGCGATAAGGTGATGGATGTGATATTTACTGCATAATTTTGCAGTTTTTACATTATTCCTGGTAACCTGATAGGTGTAATGTTGTCTGAAATAACAACCTGGAAAAACGCCAACGCATATCACATAACTAATTACATTCAAAGAATAAAACAACACTTAGGATGCATAGGGAACTTACAGAAACGCTATAGCTTGGGAAAAGTCCATGTAACAAATCAACAACCTTAGCAGCTGTTTATAAATTGTGTGTGTATATATATATATATATATATATATATATCCATGTATAACATTTTTATTTTTGGATTGAAAGAGTGAGATACATTGTCTTCTCATTTGCATGTCCCCGCCTTTTAGACTTGCAAATAGGCTTTCAAATGTATTAGTTGTTGCATATATTCTGTACGGTGGAGAGCTTCACTTACTTGTGAGCTCACCATATACCGTACTAAATGATTGTTGTGGAAAACTCAGTCCCCCCAAATCTACTGCACAAATCAGAATCAGCCTCATACTGATGATAGCCATTAAGCTTGAAACAGTACTGTATATGAGTAGATTCTTGGTTTGTGCAAAATTCAACGTCAGTAGTGCGCATGCGTGACTGTAGAGTCGGCGTATCACAGCACAGCCGAGCATGCACAGATTCAAGTCCGAAAGAAACCACCGCCATTACAGAGCTGAGAGGGAGAGTGAAATCACTATATATATATATATATATATATATATATATATATATATATACACACATATTAAATAATGAAATGGAAAATAAATAAATACAGTCATTTGATGCCAAGCGATGCTATATTGCCTGCGGAGTAATTTCAAGTCATAACGTGAGGCATTTGTAATTCTAAACGTTTTCAATATAAATGGCTAGAGGGCAATATACAAGTAGAGCCACAATCTCAGTCACACACATAATATATGTCAGCTATCAGAAATGCATAAATGCAGTGACATATGAATCAGACATGTCATACTGGATTATGAGAGAAAACATATTGCTACAAGGTAGAAAAAAGTGCAAGTTTTCATTTTCTTTGAAATTGGAAAAAATGTCACATATAAATGCGTCAGTTAAATAAGATGGAAAAATAATGGACCTCATTAACAAAACAAACAAACAAACAAATGTAATTTTATAAACTTTTGCTTAGTGTCCAAGAAGGAAGGTGGTTTCATTTGCGGTTTATGGGTTGTGGTCAATAGGGGTAGCTCTTCCATACATTGTGGCTGCATACTATGTTGTATGTGCAGCTTAGCTGGATGGTGTCATCTAACATCTAAGCCACACTTAAATCTCTTCAGCAAAGACAATGATGTTGACTCCATCTTGTATCCAACAGAAATTTACCAAAGACAGTTAAACAGGAATAGATGGACAAATATGTACTTATCTTATTAAAACATACAGTGCCTTGCAAAAGTATTCACCCCCCCCCCATTTAATTTACAGAACATGCCCACAACTTTGAAGATGTTTTTTTATTTATTTTTTATTGTGAAGCAAACAACAAATAGGACAAAATAACAGAAAAAGTCAACCCCCCCAAAGTCATAACTATTCATCCACCTAAAGTCAATACGTTGTAGAGCCACCTTTTGCAGCAATCACAGCTCCCAGTCGCTTTGGATAAGTCTCTATGAGCTTGCCACATCTTACCACTGGGATTTTTGCCCATTCCTCCTTGCAAAACTGCTCCAGCTCCTTCAAGTTGGGTGATTTGTGCTTGTGAACAGCAATCTTTAAGTCTGACCACAGATTTTCCATTGGATTGAGGTCTGGGCTTTTACTAAGTGTTGCTTTAGCAGTGTGTTTGGGGTCATTGTCCTGCTGGAAGGTGAACCTCCGTCCTAGCCCCAAATCACGCACAGAGTGGTACATGTTTTGCTCAAGAATATCCCTGTATTTAGCACCATCCATCTTTCCCTCAACGCTGACCAGTTTCCCAGTCCCGGCTGCTGAATAACATCGCAACAGCATGAAGCTGCCACCACCATGTTTCACTGTGGGGATGGTGTTCTTTGGGTGATGTGATGTGTTGGGTTTGCGCCAGACATAGCGTTTTCTTTGATGGACGAAAAGTTAAATTTTAGTCTTATCAGACGAGAGCACATTCCTCCATACATTTTGGGAGTCTCCCACATGTCTTTTCGCAAAACTCAAAACGTGCCATTTTGTTTTTTGCTGAAAGTAATGGCTTTCTTCTGGCCACTCTGCCATAAAGCCCAACTCTATGGATTGTACGGCTTATTGTCGTCCTATGTACAGATACTCCAGTCTCTGCTGTGAAACTCTGCAGCTCCTCCGGGGTTACCTTAGGTCTCTGTGCTGCCTCTCTGATTAATTCCCTCCTTGCCCGGTCCGTGAGTTTTGGTGGGCAGCCGTCTCTTGGCAGGGTTGCTGTTGTGCCATGTTCTTTCAATTTGGTTATGATAGATTTGATGGTGCTCCTGGGGATCATCAAAGATTTGGATATTGTTTATAACCTAACCCTGACTTGTACTTCTCAACAACATTGTCCCTTACTTGTTTGGAGAGTTCCTTGGTCTTCATGGCAGTGTTTGGTTAGTGGTGCCTCTTGCTTAAGTGTTGCATTCTCCGGGGCCTTTCAAAAAAGGTGTGTATATGTAATGACAGATCATGTGACATTTAGATTGCACACAGGTGGACATAATTTCACTAATTATGTGACTTCTGAAGGTAATTGGTTGCACCAGAGCTTTTTATGGGCTTCATAACAAAGGGGGTGAATACATACGCACATGCCTATTTCTAAAAAAATAGTTTTATGTATATATTTTTCTCATTTCACTTCACCAACTTAGACTATTGTGTTCTGATCCATCACATATAATTCAGATTAGCAAAACATCAAACTGTAACAAAATATGTAAAAAGTCAAGGTGGGTGAATACTTTTGCAAGGCACTGTGTATATTAGCTACAATAACTGTTAGATGAAACTGTCTAAGTTTTAGTCCATTAGGTGTGTTCACCATGGTAATATTTCTGCCTAGGCCCATGAGGGTCAGACCTAGGGCAGCACATTTTCAGGGGACAGCACTCTGCCAGAAGGCGCAGTGCAGTACATTGAAATATGTTTGTATATGCACATAAAGGTCTATATACAGTGTTATTTCTGGCTGTAAGTATACCTGGCAATTTCTAACAATATCTATATAAATATAGATAGATATATTTATTTATAGTCTATTCCATCCCTCCATTAGTATTCTCTGCTGACTTCTCACCTGCACTCAGCTATTATCTCTCAAACGAGGGTGCAGGAGCAAAGCCTTGTGTAGACTAATGCTGAATATCACTGATCTGTTGATCTGTGTATGCCTCATAGAGGAGTAAATGATAAAAGATCTGTCTGTTTTTTTTATTTTTCCAGTTCATCAAAATTACATTGGTACAGATTCGGAAAAGAACCCATTTTTTCTGTCCGTAGTTCTTTCTGACCAAAATAACCAACGCGTTCCACAATATCGTTCAATTCTATGGAGAAAAACAGTGAGTATCTACTCATATAACCGTGTGCAAGAGGCTGGTATGCACAGTAATCTTAATTAATCATTAGTATTTTTACTGTATATTTGCCGTATGACTGTAATTTTAACTTTTACATGGTGAGAGATCAAAGCAGATGTAAAGTAAAAAAAATGTCCATGGACGTTCTCAAATATTGAATATATTACATGATTTATTAATTCTTTGCACATAATGGAACAGGAAAACAAGACCTTGACCTGGTAAGGCAATATAAAGTAAAAAATATATAAAAAGGGAGAGTGTATCACTGCCCATATCCAAACATAGTTCTGCAGCCTGTACCTTCCCCTGGATTACCCCTCATACCTATTCATGCCTTACATATTATCTCTCCTCTTCCTCCTCTCCCAATTATAGGTCTAACCTTACAAGTCATCAAACCCCTCCAGTATCACCTTATCATAGTTCATCACTCCTTATAGATCATATACCCTGTCCTTTATCACCGACTACAGTTCAACTCCCCTTATAGATAATCCATCTTCTCGATGATCATCACTTGTAGATCACACCTTACAGAACATACAACCTCCCTGATCATATTCTCATAAAATATCTGTTACTTGAACTAACCGAACCTCATTGTAATTACCTCCTCATAGATCAGCATACCTTATAGATCTACCCTCTCTCTGATCATAGCTGTAGGTAATCACCTTTTACACATCATTCATCTCTCTGGGATCATCGCCAGTAATTCATAAGCCATTGCATAGTATCCACCGTTTACCTGATCACCCCTTACAGTTGAACCACCCTGTTACCTAATCAACTCCTCATTGGTCACAATCTCTTTCAGATGATCCACCTCTCTTTGATCACCCTCTCCTCATACTTAATTACCCTTACATATCTTACAATCAAAACTTGATCAGTCTTTAATAATCAATAACTCTCTGTCTATAATCATCTGCTCATAAATCATCATCGCTTTCTAGATCATCTACCCTTTTCCTGGTAATTCTATAATAAACCAACTATTTACCCTCTCCCCAAACACAGACTCATAGACCATCACCCCCCCCCCCCCCCCTTACAGATCATCTACCCTTTTCCTGATAATTCTATAATAAACCAACTATTTACCCTCTTCCGAACACAGACTCATAGACCATCACCCCTCTTACAGATCATCTACCCTCTTCCTGAAGTGTCCCTTATTGATCATATAGCCTTACAAATCCTCCACCCTCTTTAAGATAATCCCTCCTCAAACATCTTTTCTTTTGAGATACTATACTTTTCATCACTCCTTACAGACCCTCTCCCTTATAATTTCCTTGTAGATCATCATTCCTCATAGATATCCCTCCCTCTCCATTATTACCTCATTGTAGAGCATTACTCTTTGCAGATCTACCTCCGTCTCCATTATTACCTCCTTGTAGATCATCACTCCTTACCGATCTTCCTCCCTCTCCATTATTATGTGTGTTCAATCGTTCATTTGTGTCTGACTCTCCATGACCCTATGGACAACAGCACACCAGGCATAATAATGATGTGTCTGGCTGTGCTTATCCATAAGGTTTTCGTTGCAAAGAAACTGGAATGGATTGACAGTTCCTTCTCCAGTGGACCACAATTTGTCTTACCTTTCTGCTATGACCTGCCCATCTTGAGGGGCCCTACATGGTATAGCTCTCAGCTTCATTGAGGTGCACAAGCTCCTTCACCATGACAAGATGGTGATTTAGAAGGGGACTCCATTATTACCTCCTTTATAGACGTTACTCGCCATCCATTATTACCTCCATATAGTCCATCATTCCTTGAGGATCATCCTTTTTCACAATTATCTAATTTATTTAGGTCATTCTCCTTCTCCATTATCACCTCCATATGGACCATCCCCCTTACAGAACATCCTCTTTCTCACTAACTAATCAATCTGCACAGATCATCCTCCCTCTCCATTATCACCTCCACATAGACCGATCTTTTTCCCACTCCATTATTACCCCCATATAAACCATCCCTCTTAGAGATCATCCTCCTTTATTGTCTAATTATATCATATTTTCCTCTCTCTCTCCACTATGACCTCATTACAAATCACCACACCACTCATTCTGCCCCTGATTGTCCACCTCTCAAAGAATGTCTCAGTCATCAAACTCTTCCGCCATTTTCTTCTATTTTTTAATCCCTCTTGTGTTCATTATGTTCACTGACAGAGCCTTTGTTGTAGCGATGATCGTTTGCTGTGTATTTCTCTCCATGTACATGTAATGAAGAGCTCTGCACTTGCTATTTTGCTTTAACAAGACGATTTGAACAAGGGCACTGGAAGCCGTCCATGTGAACAGCAGCAAGTCTGGCAGCAGCTGTGCCGTGATTTGTTTGCCCCCTGGCTACATTATAAATGGGAGAAAACCGAAGGATGAACTTGCAGAGATAAAAGGGCATGAAGTGGAGGCCTGAATCCTGTGAATCCTTTCTGATTTACTTACACAGTCTCCGGGTAAAAGAGATTAATATAGGAAGAGGAGGAGGTAGAGGAATGTCATTAATTGGACAACTGTAGCGTGATGCTTACATTCCCAAAATAATGAATCAGAACAGAGATTTTTATAGCCGTCTAGACAGCTATAAAGTCGTAAAACTGGCTCTTCAGATGTATGGGGTATTGAGACACAGCTGAACAGCTTTCAGGCAATGGGTTTTGCTTTGCTGTTAAAGATCCACTGTAGGGCTCCAACAAAATGTTTCAGTTTGTCATTGATCATTAATACAATTCATTTTTTTTTTTTTTAAAGCAATATTTAATTTACTTTCATAGATCAGACTCTACTAGTCTCCACACACTATAAGGTCAAAGAGAGAGACAGCTTTGTTTCCACACACTATAAGGTCAGTGGAGAGACAGCTTTGTGTCCATACACAATAAGGTCAACGGGAGAGACAGCTTTGTCTCCACCCACTATAAGGTCAATGAGAGAGACAGCTTTGTTTCCATTCACTATAAGGTCAATGAGAGAGACAGCTTTGTGCCCCAACAGTATAAGGTCAATGAGAGAGACAGCTTTGTCACCACACACTATAAGGTCAATGAGAGAGACAGCTTTGTCACCACACACTATAAGGTCAATGAGAGAGACAGCTTTGTGTCCACACACTATAAGGTCAATGAGAGAGACAGCTTTGTCACCACACACTATAAGGTCAATGAGAGAGACAGCTTTGTCTCCACACACTATAAGGTCAATGAGAGAGACAGCTTTGTCTCCACACACTATAAGGTCAATGAGAGAGACAGCTTTGTCTCCACACACTATAAGGTCAATGAGAAAGACAGCTTTGTCTCCACACACTAGAAGGTCAATGAGAGAGACAGCTTTGTGTCCATACACAATAAGGTCAATGAGAGAGACAGCTTTGTCTCCACACACTATAAGGTCAATGAGAGAGACAGCTTTGTCTCCACACACTATAAGGTCAATGAGAGAGACAGCTTTGTCTCCACACACTATAAGGTCAATGAGAGAGACAGCTTTGTGTCCACACACTATAAGGTCAGTGGAGAGACAGCTTTGTTTCCGCGCACTATAAGGTCAAAGAGAGAGACAGCTTTGTCTCCACACACTATAAGGTCAATGAGAGAGACAGCTTTGTCTCCACACACTATAAGGTCAATGAGAGAGACAGCTTTGTTTCCACACACTATAAGGTCAGTGAGAGAGACAGCTTTGTGTCCACACACTATAAGGTCAATGAGAGAGACAGCTCTGTCTCCACACACTATAAGGTCAATGAGAGAGACAGCTTTGTCTCCACACACTATAAGGTCAATGAGAGAGACAGCTTTGTTTCCACACACTATAAGGTCAGTGAGAGAGACAGCTTTGTGTCCACACACTATAAGGTCACTGAGAGAGACAGCTTTGTCTCCACACACTATAAGGTCACTGAGAGAGACAGCTTTGTCTCCACACACTATAAGGTCAATGAGAGAGACAGCTTTGTCTCCACCCACTTTAAGGTCAATGAGAGAGACAGCTTTGTTTCCGCGCACTATAAGGTCAAAGAGAGAGACAGCTTTGTCTCCACACACTATAAGGTCAATGAGAGAGACAGCTTTGTCTCCACACACTATAAGGTCAATGAGAGAGACAGCTTTGTTTCCACACACTATAAGGTCAGTGAGAGAGACAGCTTTGTGTCCACACACTATAAGGTCAATGAGAGAGACAGCTTTGTCTCCACACACTATAAGGTCAATGAGAGAGACAGCTTTGTGTCCACACACTATAAGGTCAATGAGAGAGACAGCTTTGTCTCCACACACTATAAGGTCAATGAGAGAGACAGCTTTGTCTCCACACACTATAAGGTCAATGAGAGAGACAGCTTTTTACCACACACTATAAGGTCAAAGAGAGAAACAGCTTTGTCTCCACCCACTATAAGGTCAATGAGAGAGACAGCTTTGTCTCCACACACTATAAGGTCAATGAGAGAGACAGCTTTGTCGCCACACACTATAAGGTCAATGAGAGAGACGGCTTTGTCTCCACACACTATAAGGTCAATGAGAGAGACAGCTTTTTACCACACACTATAAGGTCAATGAGAGAGACAGCTTTGTCTCCACACACTATAAGGTCAATGAGAGAGACAGCTTTGTCGCCACACACTATAAGGTCAATGAGAGAGACAGCTTTGTGTCCACACACTATAAGGTCAATGAGAGAGACAGCTTTGTCTCCACACACTATAAGGTCAATGAGAGAGAAAACTTTGTCTCCACACACTATAAGGTCAATGAGAGAGACAGCTTTGTCTCCACACACTATAAGGTCAATGAGAGAGACAGCTTTGTCTCCACACACTATAAGGTCAATGAGAGAGACAGCTTTGTCTCCACACACTATAAGGTCAATGAGAGAGACAGCTTTTTACCACACACTATAAGGTCAAAGAGAGAGACAGCTTTGTCGCCACACACTATAAGGTCAATGAGAGAGACAGCTTTGTCTCCACACACTATAAGGTCAATGAGAGAGACAGCTTTGTGTCCACACACTATAAGGTCAATGAGAGAGACAGCTTTGTCTCCACACACTATAAGGTCAATGAGAGAAACAGCTTTGTCTCCACCCACTATAAGGTCAATGAGAGAGACAGCTTTGTCTCCACACACTATAAGGTCAATGAGAGAGACAGCTTTGTCGCCACACACTATAAGGTCAATGAGAGAGACGGCTTTGTCTCCACACACTATAAGGTCAATGAGAGAGACAGCTTTTTACCACACACTATAAGGTCAATGAGAGAGACAGCTTTGTCTCCACACACTATAAGGTCAATGAGAGAGACAGCTTTGTCGCCACACACTATAAGGTCAATGAGAGAGACAGCTTTGTGTCCACACACTATAAGGTCAATGAGAGAGACAGCTTTGTCTCCACACACTATAAGGTCAATGAGAGAGAAAACTTTGTCTCCACACACTATAAGGTCAATGAGAGAGACAGCTTTGTCTCCACACACTATAAGGTCAATGAGAGAGACAGCTTTGTCTCCACACACTATAAGGTCAATGAGAGAGACAGCTTTGTCTCCACACACTATAAGGTCAATGAGAGAGACAGCTTTGTCTCCACACACTATAAGGTCAATGAGAGAGACAGCTTTGTCTCCACACACTATAAGGTCAATGAGAGAGAGAGCTTTGTCTCCACTCACTATAAGGTCAATGAGAGAGACAGCTTTGTCTCCACACACTATAAGGTCAATGAGAGAGACAGCTTTGTGTCCACACACTATAAGGTCAATGAGAGAGACAGCTTTGTGTCCCATCACTATAAGGTCAGTGGGAGCGACAGCTTTGTGCCCCAACACTATAAGGTCAGTGGGAGAGACAGCTTTGTCTCCACACACTATAAGGTCAATGAGATAGACAGCTTTGTTTCCACTCACTATAAGGTCAATGAGAGAGACAGCTTTGTCTCCACACACTATAAGGTCAATGAGAGAGACAGCTTTGTGTCCCAACACTATAAGGTCAGTGGGAGAGACAGCTTTGTGTAGCAGACAGTCCTAAGTGTTCAGGCACATGGTCTCCATTTTCTAGAGACTTACTGGTTTCCCTTTGCAATTGGGTTTTGCTATGGGGCAGCCTAAGGATGATTGTTTGGCCTCTTACCTAATCAGATTGTTTATCGTCCCCTCTGCTTGCATTTAGAGGACTTCCCTGTTGGACTCTCTGCTTCCTCCCACCCCTCAAAACATGTCATTGTGTGGAATGGGTGGCAGTAAGTCACATTAATGTAGTGCCACATGATTACTTGAACCAATAATAATCTGCTGCCTGTCCTGTATTTGCAAAATTTGAGGATCACAGTCCAAGCTTTGAGGGATGGGAGGAGGGAGAGACGCCAACATGGCAGCCCCCTTTTGGGTGAGAAATGTAAACAAAATAATAATTCATAACGCTATACAATTGGGTTAGCATTATGCTGGGTGCAACTTATGCAATGGTAAATATGTCATCTGTCATATGTCATTTGAGTGATATTGTAATGTCTCTCTATATATATCTGTATATCTCTCTATCCATCTGTATCTATCTATCTATCTATCTAATTTAGAGACGTGAAACTAGTTTTAATTTGTTTATAAAACAGAAGTGTTTGTCTTATAATCTTTCTTTTTTACTTTTAGGGTACACAGAAAATATGCCTTTCATACTGCCCCACAAAAACATTATCAGTGAAATCTATTTTAAGGCAAGTATAATATGTTTTTATTATTAACACAAAATGGAAATGTGCATACAAATAAAGAAATATACTGGGCCATGTTTATTAGTAATCTGGAGTTTCTAAGCTAGGAAAACTGTTGTGTTTCAAATTGTGCATTAAATGATTTCTGAAATAGTTGGCTAAAAGTAGTTGTTAAATTGACACTGAACTGCAAAACAATTAATTATCTAAAAATGTTATTGCAGAGTTTGTACAAAATGCAGCTATTTGGGAATTCCTCCCCCTGGCCTGTACAAATGAGGGGCACAATAATGCTCATATATTTGTTTGCTGGGCATAGGCTATTAAAAACAGACTGTATGCAGTTAAACGTTAATATTTTTTTCTTAGCTTTTAAACTGTCAGTTTTCCCCCTCAAGCAGAGCTGTGTATCTCCTCCTACCTGTGTCTATCAGGCGGCGTGATCAGCTCTGCATGTGTAATGGAGCTTTGAATCAGGCTGGGCTGGTGTTTTTGGTTCTGCCTCGTGGCATCATTAGCTCGTCCCCACTGTGTACACAGAGATAATAGCTCTATTGTAACATGCTTGCAGTTGCCCTACAGGCCCATTGACAGTGCATGAGCCATCATAACTCCACCCCCCTTTAATGAGCATGCTCCGTATGAAGCAGAACCTACACTAATCAGACTTTTGTAAGAGCTGGCCACATCCCTGATAGACACAGGTAGGCGAGTGTTTAATAATGTGTCGCTGTGAAGTACAAATGAAGTTCTCAGAGCATAACAATGTATGCAGAAGTTTATCTGCTGTTGGGGGCTTGCCCTCTGACAACCAATGAGATCTATATACTAAAAGTATGCTCTCTGCACTTCTTGTTAGTTTGAATGAAGTTTAAATAGGTCTGCTTAATAAAAAAAAAAAAACTGTTGTCTTCCATGCCCTTTAAAGGGCCACTGTGGCAATTTTTTCTAAACTAAACATAATAATATGGAAGCTGTTTTTAGAAAACAAAAACACACAAACACATCCTTTACATATTGTAATATTTATAAGCAATTATTCTGTAAATTTTCTTGCCTGCTGCTTTTTTTTCAGGAGGATGTGTCAACTAATGAGTTTCCCTTTAGTCCTGATGAGGGCACTGACTGTTGTAAGTGTCACATCCTCACTGTGCAGATAGGCACTTCCTGTGCATTTAAAGTATACTTTTATCACAGGATGTTACATAGTTACATAGTAATTGAGGTTGAAAAAAGACTTTCACTCCATCAAGTTCAACCTTTTAAGATTTCCTGTGATCTGCAATATGCGGATTAGTTGTTAATTCATTAATCCAGAAGTTGATCTGCTAAAATAAAAATGGCAGATTCCACACCAGCAAAACCACCTATAAAAGGTAATAAACTACCAAGTATATTATATTTTTATATTCTAAAAACAGGTTGCCTATTTACATTTTAAAAATATGACTACAGTGGGCCTTTAAAAGTCTGTGATTATCATTTATCCAGCTGGGCATGCTCTTTCAGTAGATCTGAATAGAGGTTTTCTCTGTATCTACCGTATATACTCGAGTATAAGCCGAGTTTTTCATACCTTTTTTTAAGGCTGAAAAGGCCCCCCTCGGCTTACACTTGAGTCACTCCCCCCCGTGTCTCTCTAACCCCCCCGTGTCTCTCTAACCACCCCGTGTCTCTCTAACCCCCCCTTGTCTCTCTCCCCCCCGTGTCTCTCTACCCCCCCGTGTCTCTTTCCCTCCCCCCTGCTCATCCTCAACCCCCCCCCCCCCCATACTACCAACCCAAATTCCCCCCGCCCCTTCTCCCCTCACTTACCTGCTCCGGCCTCCGCTCCTTCCGGGTCTTAATGTTCCGCGCTTGTGACGTCACAGTCGCGCCTCGTCATTAGCATATACCGGGTGGGGGGGTTGAGTTTGAGGAGGGAGGTTGAGGATGGGGGGTGGGGTTGAGGTTGAGGAGGGGGTTGAGGATGGGGGGGTTGAGGATGAGGATGGGGGGTTGAGGAGGGAGGTTAAGGATGAGGAGGGAGGTTGAGGATGAGCAGTGGGGTTGAGAATGAGGAGGGGGGAAGAGACACAGGGAAGGGAGAGGGGGGGAAGAGACACAGGGAAGGGAGAGGGGAGAAGAGACACGGGAGAGAGAGGGAGACACAGAGGGCACAAGAGGGACACAGGGGGCAGCACATTTCCCACCCTCGGCTTATACTCGAGTCACTCATTTTACCCAGTATTTTGTGGTAAAATAGGTGCCTCGGCTTATACTCGGGTCGGCTTATACTTGAGTATATACGGTAAGTCTAATCCTATTAGTATTATGAAATCAAAATTATATGTAATAGTTAACAATTAAAGGCTTTATTCATTTGTATCTATTACAAAATGAAGTTTTATATAAGAATATACTATAAATGTGACCCTCCAATGGTCCAGCTGGGTATGTGAGTCTGAGATTTTATTCATGTATTCTGGGCCATGAAGAACACAGATTTATCAAGATGCCTGAAATCTCAGTGACAGCTTCTGTTGTATTTCAGTGCCATGAATCTTGACAGATTTGAGAAAAGCCCCAGGGAAATTCTTAATCCAGAGATCCAAAAGGTAAGTTATCTTTCACATCCACTTACAGCGCAAGCAGCTCAAATACTGAACGGATATTTTATGTATATTTGTGATCTTGCAGTTAAAGGGAATTTTTCACCCGAAAAATGAAGTTCTCCATCAGACAGAGACTTGGAAATGTGGGGAAGATTTTATCTCTCTATTTAAACCAATCCTAGACATGTCCAGGTAGCCAAGAGCTACTGAATGAAGGGCCCCTGCGCAAAGAAAATGTTCTGCCCCCCTGGGGGGGGGGGGATATTTTTTTTTTGTTCTGGTCCCCCCTGCCCCTCTGGTACCACCTAACTCAGTGCCACCTTCTACCCCACCGTCGGCGCCACTCACAATAGACCCCTGTCTAAAGCAGCTATCTTCCCCTCAAGACCCTCTCCCTCAGCAACTTGCCTGCCTTAATTTGCTTAAGCCCCATAACCCTTTTTAAAGCAGATCATTCCCCCAAGACCCCCATGCCCCAACAACTGACCCCTCTTAATTTTCTTACTCACCCCAAGATCCCTTCCTAAAGTAGCTCCTTTACCCCAAGACCTACTTCCCCCCTAACTAATGTCCCCTTTAAATAGTCCCCAAGACCCCTTCCCATTGTAGCTCCACTCCCAATACACTTTCTCAAGACTCCTTCCATAGCAACTCCCCTCCAAAGACTGCTACCTAGAATAGCTTTCTTCCCTTTCCATGGGTGCTCCCCTACCCAAGACCGCTTCCAATGGTTCCAAGACCTTCCCTCCTCCCCAAACTAAATACAAAATAAATTAGCATAGGGCCCCCCAGAGGAGGGCCCTGATGCATTACACCGCCAGTAGCAGCGGTAGGTCCACCCCTGTATCTATAACCTAAAAATTAATCATTATAAACAACACTCGTCAAAATAGAGACCATTGATGCAATTACTTAAAGATAATTCTGAGCACACTATATGTCTCAAGCAGGCCAGGAGACCTGCTTTTCCTATAGAACTTCTCAGTAAATAGTATTTCTATTTTTGCTAAGGATTCTGGGTAATGACATGCAAATAAGGCTCAGAACGTACCAATTTTATGCCTCTAGCCCACGTAACATGGGATCCATTTAGGACTCAGAACCTAGTCTTGGATGAGGGGTATATACTCAGAGATTGCAGTTTTGGCCTTAAAGGGCCAGTATACACTTTTTTCATGATTTTTATAATATTTTACCAGTGCATCTTCCTTTCTCTCCCTCTCCCTTTCTTCTCTCACCTTTCCCCCTCCTTCTCTTCCCCATTCTTCCTATACCCCTCCCCTGCTCCTATAATAATGAGTAATAAAATAGTCAATAACAGATTCATTCAGCGCAGGTTGTATTTTTGCTGAAAAAGCCATTTAAATGGAAGCTCTAACCAGTAATGGTCCTCTGGGTTTCCCCCCGAGCTAATGCCTGTGTATTTCTATTTTCAAAATAGGACCTGCTGGTTCTAGAAGAACAGGAAGTAAGTGAAACTAATCATTTTCTACTCTCAGATCCATTAAGCAAATTCCACATTTGTACTTAATATCGAAAGCTTACAAACTGCGCGTATTTCCAGCCGTCAAATTGTGGGTTTTTCTTGAGCCGTTCAATCACAGTTTGAATTAGTAAAGCTTTATTAAAGAGAAGCGGAAATGTGAAATAAATATATTATTTTCTTCTTTTAAATGCTACTTGTATACCAGTGAAAAACAGTTAAAAATGTATTTTGCGGTATTGCAAAGGTTAGAAAATTTTGCTTTCATGAGTGCTGCAAAGGCTAGAAAAAAAAAAGTGCTTTCGAAGTGACACATAGCAGGGGTTACGAATATGATATAATTAAAAACTATGGGATGTTATTTAAAAAATGATTAAACTAATGTTTAATTTTACCGAGCCTACATACATCTGTAGATTTCATTGGCAGACAAGTATGACTCATGTGTCTGTTGCTCAGTCTTGTCCGACTCTCTGTGTCCTCATCACACCATGCTGATCCACTTGGTATTCATTGCATAGATACTGGAGTGGGTTGCCAGTTCCTTCTCCAGTGGCCCATGGGATACAGCTCCTGGTATTCCTAGGCTGTTCCCAACCAAGTACTGACATGGCTTCAGTGTGGTTCCCTGACTGGAATTGAATCCAGGTCACAGCGGTGAAAGCACCAAATCCTAACCACTGGATCACCAGTATGGCTCTTAAATCTATATTATTGCTTATTGGCTGACAGGGGCTAGCCGTCAAGATCAATTAAGCATTTGAATCAGTTTATTCTGCTTTCAGAGCCGCATTTGGAAAAAGAAGAAAACACAATGGGACATTATCAAATACTCTCTTTTAGATGCAACAAAGAAAAACATGTTGTCAGTGTCTCTTTAATGATTAATACCATCCATTACTGATAAGTCCCTAAGGCATTGGGCCCACTGTTTTCAGTGCGCAAAAAAGAGGCTAGGCATGCTCAGTGTACAGGTGATTGCACTTCATTTACAAATGCCTCATGGTCTTATCAGTAATGAATGACAGTGATGTCTTCACTAATATGCTGGCTATTACTTATGGTTTCAAATTTTACCATCTTTGGAATTTCCGCTGTGTCACTTTAACCCGAATACAGACCAATTGGTACACAGTAATGCATCAGCTGAGTATTGGAACTATATGGAAAAAATCAATGACTCCCCCTACTGGCAGAATCTGATAATGCTAAAAAGTTCAAGGGGAGGTACCAATTTTATCCCAATAGCAAATTGTGTGTATATATATATATATATATATATATATATATATATATATATATATATATATTTATTTATTTATATATATATATATATATATATTTATATTTAGTTTTGCAGCATTGATTTTTCATGCAGAGAACAATTGTTGTAACATTTAAATCATCTTCTTTTAAATGCATGAGAGTAAATGTGTGACATACGCATCTATACATTTAATTAAGATCCTCAATCAAAAATGGCTGTTTTTTATAATTTTGAAAGAGAGCTGAATTGCTACAATTAAAAAGTCTGCTTTAAACATTGCAAAAAATAATCAAAAATCTTTGGGTCCTTGTCTATTTTGTAGCAGCACACAGGCAGAACACTGGGGGGAATTCTGCACCACAGCACCACCTGGTAGTGAAAAGAAAAACTGCAGGCAAAGAACGATTTCCACCTCCAATGTGGTTCATAAAGCGTGCCGACAGAAGAGGCCTTGAGATATGAGAGGCGCGCCCGAGGCCCTGGGGGGCCGAGTGCCCACACCGAACATAGCAATGGTCTCGCTGTTGATTCAGCACCGTCAAGTTGCGACACGTCGGAGGTGGAAATAGTTATTTGCCTGCAATAAGTTTTTTTCACCACCAGCTGGTGCTGTGGGGCAGCATGCAACCCCATTGTTCTACCTGTGTGCTGCTACGCAATAAACAAGATCCTATCTTTGTTCTTTTGAAAAAATAAACTTGATAACGTGCATGGTATTTGAAAGCCATTATATAATTATTGTTTACTACAGGGAGCCATTTTTTTAGGTGATCCTCTCAGCTACTCTCTCAGGAGGGTGTTTCCATGTAAACTAATGAGGTTTCCATTAGCTCTAATAAAAGCACATTTTTAGATGCTACATTTCCATTGTGCAGATATTAAAAGTATCCTTTCACATCTAGAAGTTGATCATCAGAAATAAAAATGGTAGATTCCACAGCCACATAATTGCTCATAAAATGTAAAAATGAAGACTAGATTTTAGAAACATTTCACCTTTTTTAAAATGCAGTTCTTCAATAAATATAGGACTATAGTGATCTGTTAACCAACACAAGGAAGCTTTAAATTAATATTTATACTCCATCTCTAGACTGACCTGATAAATGAAATAATGTGACTTATTATTATATAAGGTGACCACCTATGCATTTTTATTACTTTATATGAATGTTTAACTAGATTAATTAATTGTATCCCCCTCAATATAATTATGATATAACATTTGCACCCCACTTCTAAGAAGCTCCCAAAGTAACAGATTGTCACTTACTGGAACCTCCCACTTTCATAATGTTCTCTCTCATGTAGCATGCCAGCTGTGATCTGAAGCCACTCCCACATGGGCAAGATTATACACTACCAATGTCACTTAGCATGTCACTGTCTGATAACAATAGTAGTGAGAAGCCCCTCCCTGTGTGTATGGTCTTAGGTCACAGCTGTGAAGTAGGGCATCTTCATGAGAGAGAACAGGATGAAAGTGGGAGGTTCTAGAAGGTGACAGACATCTGTTACTTGGGGGCTTCATAGAAGTAAGGGAAGTGTATGTTTTATATGACAAATACATTGAGAATAATAAATAAATGAACCTACCGTAGTTAAAATATTTAAATAAAACAATAAAATGTCTAAGGAGTCTCTAAATATTAATGTGAGGTTTCTGTTTTTTTCTTCAGGGCTCCGTCAATTTTAAATTTGGAGTTCTTTATGCCAAAGATGGCCAGCTCACTGACGATGAGATGTTTAGTAACGGTAAGTGTGTGCAAGAGCCTTGAAGTCGAAGCCATAATGGCAAACACAGCCAGGACCTCCAAGCATGCCAGGGGTATGCATATGCAGCACAAGCAGTGCTGATTGTCTTAGAAAACATGCTATTTTTAGACTTTTCTTGTGAATGTGAATCTGTTTAGATGTCACTGTCACTTATTTCTGAACAACATGCTGATAAATCTTATAACCTCCCCACAGGATGCCCGTCCCACAGCTATCAGATCACACATGGGGTCAATGTATGTGTAGATATGGTTCAATATTTGCACTGGGTGTGTACTTTTACATATAACTTTCTGTGTGGTTCAGTGAGTAAGAAGGAACGCCCCTGAAAATCCAAGCTAAGTTAACATAAAATTAAAAATTCATTGTAACTTATCAGAGGCAGCTACAACATTGTAGCAATGCATGGAGATCTCAGTCTCTGCCGCAAAGCATCCTGGGATTTGTAGTCTTTTGTTCTCACCACACACACCACTCTCCTCCCTGGAATGAAGCCACTGAGGCAGTGTAGCTCTGGATCTCCACACTGTGCTTCTACTGGCAGGAAGGTTACTATAGGGTTAAAAAAAACTTCCATATACCGTACTTTTAACTGAAACGTAATATTTGTAGTATGCTTCTTTGCATAATATGACTTTATAATTATTATAAAAAAATATTATAATTATTATTATTATTAAATTATAATTAAAAATGCATAATTACAGCCTTCAATTTTGTTTTAATGATGGCATTTTGTCTGTCAACTAACAATTTATCCATTTATTACAAGAATCAGAGGAGATACAAAAAGGTTGAACTTGATGGACTAAATGTATTTTTCAACATCCATTACTATGTCACTGTGTTATGTTGTGGTAAAATGCAAATATCCTTAATTTTTTTTGTGTGTATATATATATAGCATTTATCACTTTTGTAGCACTTGCAAATTTTAGCTCTGAACCAGTATTTTTTTTATTACAGGCCGTGAGGTATGAAACAGTTAATTCTGCTTTTAGTATAAATTCATTGTTTTTATTCTATAACTAAAAACAAGTCCCTTTTCCCATAATAAAAATGTGTTATGAAGACAGTCAACAATTATTTAGCCTAAACAAATGTTTATTCCAGTAGCCTACAAGGCTAAAGCCCAAGGATGATCAGGGTGTCATATTTAACCTATTCACAGAAATAACAAGTAAGAGTTTTCGTGTGCATATAGTGATGTGCCAGATACTATTAACAAGTGTAAACTGCATGCATCTTATTCTATTGGATCACTTTATATACATTATATCTTATTGGCTTAAGCAATTGATTGTACCGTGAGTAATGGGTTATACCATGTTCTTTATGTAATTCACTATAAAAAGCTATGTTGTTTATATTTTTGTTGTCAGCCAGTCAGCAGCTGCCATTTTTGATGTTTTTGTTGCTGACCCACGTTTTTGTCTAAATCAAATCTAAGAAGAGAAAAATTATCAGAGGCCTCTGTTTTTTGGTATCATGACTGGGTTTTGGGGTAAAATGTGGTTTGTGGGTATGATTTTTCACAGTTATTATGTACCTCTGTTCCTAAATGGACTTGAAATCTGGAAGAGTGTGAGGAAGCTTGGATACAGATAACATCAGTATATATTTCTGGTGACAACTGGCTCTCTAAGTAGCACACTTGACAACAGAACTCTATGTAAGAGTAAACCCCCCTAGGATAACCCTCCCGCTCAAGTTACAGACAGACTAGCATTCTATGATGGAGTTCCCCATGACACAATCAGAGTCAACTAAGAATTTCTCCAACATAATTTCATGTCTACACAAGCATATGAAGAATTAAATGGCCATCGCAATGGTGAGCAGTATAAACAACTTTTTAGTCAATAAATAAAATCAATAAGCTTTGTTTTTTTGCAAGAATAACTTGCACTGAACATAGCATTTTTTTCTACCACAATCTATACCTTGTAGCTTGCCAAGCATTTTTTCCCACCCACAGAGGCTGTGACAGAACTAACCAGGTTGATACTTACCCACAGCTATGTTTCATTTGGTGGAGATCTATATTCACAGGTAATGGGAACAGCCATTGGAACAAGGATGGCTGCTCCATTTATTCATGACTATTTATTCATGAAAATAATTTCCTGTCCACCTGCAGCACCAAACCTCTCCCATATGTCCGCTATGATAATGTGGACAGCAGGTGAACAAAACCTTCTCCAGTTCATAACAGATTTAACAAATCCATTCCAATCATTAACCAGACTTTGAACCACTCCACCACATCATTTTTTTGGATACCACTATCTACATCAGGGGGTTTCCTGGTGGTCCAGTGGTTAGGATGCTGTGCTTTCACCACTGCAACCTGGGTTCAGTTCCAGTCAGGGAACCAAGAAGTCACACCAACCTGAAGCTGAGTTGGGCCTGGTCAGTACTTGGATGGGAAAACCAGGAGCTGTATACTGTGGCCCACTGGAGAAGGAGCTGGCAACCCACTCCAGTATGTCTGCCATCAATCCAAAATGGATCAGCTTGGATGTAAAGATGTCCTGGTGTATTATGGTCCATGAAGTCACAGAGAGTCAGAAACAACTGAACAGCGCAAAAAAAATCTACATCAGGACCACATCATATATATATCTCTACTAGTCGTTTACCCATCATAAATGACGGTATAATATTGCATGTGGCTCTCCCCCCCCCTTCCTCCCCAGTGTATCTTCCCCCTCTCCCTCCCCTGTATCTCTTCCCCCCTCTCCCTCCCCTGTATCTTCCCCCCCTCTCAATCCCCTCTGTCTCTTCCCCCCTCTACCTCCCCTTTGTCTCTTCCCCCACTCTTCCTCCCCTGTGTCTCTTACCCCCATCTCCCTCCCCTGTGTCTCTTCCCCCCTCTCCCTCCCCTGTGTCTCTTCCCCAACCCTCCCCTTTGTCTCTTTTCCCCCTCCCTCCCCTGTGTCTCTTCCCCCCACCCTCCCCTTTGTCTCTTTCCCACTCTCATTCCCCTTTGTCTTTTCCCCCTCCCTCCCCTGTGTCTCTTCCCCCACTCCTCCTTCCCCTGTATCTCTTTCCCCCTTTCCCCCTCGGTCTCTTCCCCTTTTCCCCTGTGTCTCTTTGACCCCTCTCCCTCCCCTGTGTCTCTTTGTCCGACTCTACCTCCCCGTGTCTCTTCCCCCATCTCCCTCCCCTGTGTCTCTTCCCCCTCTCCCTCCCCTGTGTCTCTTCCCCCACCCTCCCCTTTGTCTATTTTCCCCCTCCCTCCCCTGTGTCTCTTCCCCCCACCCTCCCCTTTGTCTCTTTCCCCCCCTCTCATTCCCCTTTGTCTTTTTCCCCTCCCTCCCCTGTGTCTCTTCCCCCACTCCTCCTTCCCCTGTATCTCTTTCCCCCTCTGTCTCTTCCCCACTTCCCCTGTGTCTCTTTGCCCCCTCTTCCTCCCCTGTGTCTCTTTGTCCGACTCTACCTCCCCGTGTCTCTTCCCCCATCTCCCTCCCCTGTGTCTCTTCCCCCCTCTTCCTTTCCTGTGTCTCTTTCCCCCCTCTCCCTCCTCTGTGTCTCTTCTGCCCCCCAACCCTCCTCTGTGTCTCTTTCCCCGTTTCCCCCTCTGTATCTTTCCCCCTTTCCCCTGTGTCTCTTTCCCCCCTCCTCCCTCCCGTGTCCCTTTCCCCTCTGTCTATTTTCCCCTTTCCCCTGTGTCTCCTTCCCTCCCCTGTGTCTCTTTCCCCCTCTCTGACCCATCATAGTTACCCAGCAATAAGAAGATTGATACAAGAGTAGGAAACCACAGCATGAAGGACCTGAAAATGACTATACTGAGAGACGTTCCTAAGCATCAGGAGAAATAAATATTTGGGAATACAATTTCATGTTGGTGTTTGTCCCATTACATTCTGGACTTAGCCTACGTTTGTGTTTTTCGTCCCATTATGCTACATAAATAGATATATTATACTGCACTTTTGTCAGTATAATCTAATTAGGCTCCTATATTCCAGACAATTCCTTACTAGACTAGCTGGCTCCTAGATTTGTAATGCTCTGTGCTGTTTGTATTTAACCTATTGTGTCTTCATCTCATTACTTTGACCTGAGAGTCTCCATACACTGTCTGCAGTCATTTCTTTACCTGCTTCATGATTGCACCTGCTTTCTTTGATTAATATTTGGATAATTTAAAGTTGGACACCTACCACCTTCCCTGCATATATCAGAAACATGCAGTGTGCAATAATTACTGTAAGCTAATACTGAAGAAATAGAAACACCTCCCTCACACACAACATTCACCAAAGCATCATGGATACCTCCAGGGACAACCAGAAGCATTAAATATATATATTTTTTTACTACTTAAAACTTGTTGTATTTCATTTTTTCCTGCTGTTAGCTACGATTTTCAAAGATAAAATGCTTTTTTAGTGATTTTATCTGGTGAGAATATGTAGTTATTCTGTTTTGAAACAGTTTGCATTGATATTATCTAGAAGTTAGCATTAATTTCCCATGAGATAACATTTGGGTGGGGTCAGTATACAGTGGTGGTATGTTTAGTTTGTGTATACTGAGGAAATCACTTTACTTTACTAGTGTGGTCAGAAATGTCCAGTTCCTGTGTTATTTAGTAGTGTCAATCCACTGAAATATAAATTAGAACATAGTTTATACAGAATAACATAGGAAATGGAGAGGTTTCAGTTAACGTGCTATGCCATCTTTGCCTAAGTTTATGTATATGTAATTTGTAAAGGAATATGGTATTAGTAGGTATGTAATATACTTATGTATTTATTTGCATTGCTTTAAAAGCTCTGTTTTTACTGTACATGTCTGCCCACTGCAGTGTATGCAGACACAGACTCTGTAGGGCTTGATGTGCAGTGTAGTGTCCTAGCCTATGAAGGAACATGCCTTAGAAAACATGCTGCTGAGACGTGGTCTCTTAAGGGCTAGGACACTACACTGCACATCCAGCCCTACAGAATCTGTGTCTGCATATGCTGCAGTGGTCAGATCCATACAGGGAATATTTGTTTTATTTTAGGCAGTAAAATTCATCAGCTGTCTATGAGCTTGCACACATTGTTACAGCTATAGGTCTAATTGCATTCAAGATAGAAATTGGACCACTGCCCGATGAATATATATATATATATATATATATATATATATAAACTTTTGAGCATAATTTCTTCACTCGAAAAAAGTTATAAAGACAGTTTTTAATAAGAACAAAATAGATTTAGATGCATCTGCAGGACTTTGGAGGGATCCATGATACATTGGTTGAAGTTATGTGTGTGAGAGGTGCTTGCATTTCCTGAAGCAAGAAATCTGCTCCTGAGCCAGTAAGGGGGGTCGGGTGAAAGTTGTCAATGTAAATCGTATCCAGTTATCTTAACAAAGATCCCCATCCCTTCCTCCACTGACCCTCAAGATTCATCTCCCAGGATGTTATATAACAAACACAAAATGGATTCCTGTACTGATAAAAAGTGTCTTCAAATAGTTAGATTTTCCAAAATAATCTTAATGCCCATGGTTTACACAGCTGCTGATATTGTTCGTTTGGTACATACTTGACAAACAAGTGTCTTTTTTCTTGAACTGCAGCGGTCCTTTAACCATCAATTCTCTATAGTGGGGAATGATGTCCTTCTACCTGTTTACAATGTCCATTTCTCCCCCATTAACATATATCTCTTTCAATACAAGTTATGTCCATTTCATCAACTGTTCCTCTCTTCTCTCCTAGTCCAGAAATATTCCACACACAGTGAACTTTACTTTATTGTGCAGCCATTTTGCGTACCCGGCGGCCATTTTGAATACCCAATACTCATCAATTGAATCCAATAATTGTAATATATAGAATATATGTTTTTTGAGAAATGTTTGTTTACCAAAAGCTTATGTTACCACATTTTCTCTCCAGTAATGCTAACAAACCTTCTTTTTTCCCCTTTTTTCCATCTGTTTAGAAGCTGGAAGTGAAAGTTTCCAAAAACTACTGAACCTTCTTGGAGACACTATCACATTGAAAAGCTGGATAGGTTACAGAGGAGGACTAGACACCAAAAGTAAGGAAGCTCTTACTAAAAGGCACTTGCATGGGCTTTAAACCCTCTATCCATAGGTTACGGATTAAATGCATGTGTTTTTTTTTTTAATTGACGGAGTTATAGGCATTTAATGTGTTTGAATCCTCTCTTTGCTGCTGTATATATAATGAGGATGTGTCCTCAGAGTCGATGGGACCTGCTATGCATGGATTAATTTAATATTCAGATTCAGTATGAGTTTTCTGCTCTTTCTGGATTGCTATCTTGTTGTGGTGAAGTGGCTTGTGTACTTCAATGAAGCTGTGAGCTACACCATGTATGGTCGCCCAAGATGCGCAGAGAGGTCAGACAAATTGCAGTCCACTGGAGAAGTAACTGGCAACACACTCCAGTTTCTTTGCCAAGATAACCTTATAGATAAGCACGACCAGAGACATAATGATCGATGTGCCTGGCGTGCTGTTGGGTACGAAAAACAACAACAACATGAGTTTTCTGATTATATTGGGCAGTTCTATGGTTCAACCCAGGTGATTTATATATTTTTTAAATCATTTTATTGAATACACTGGATAAAACAAAGAACGGGTATAAACTCCATATTTGCAGCTTCTTGGGGAGGGCTTTCCATGTAATACATTGTTATTTTTCCTAGAATCAAAACATATATATAATTTATTTTTGTAATCTTTCTTTACTAGTCATGATTCTATCTAGGGTTCCCTGGTGGCCCAGTGGTTAGGCTTTGGTGCTTTCACTGCTGTGACCTGGGTTCAATTCCAGGCAGGGAACCAAGAGGTCACACCACCCTAAAGCCGAGCAGGGTTGGGCTTGGTCAGTACTTGGATGGAAGATCACCTAGGAATATCAGGAGCTTTATGCTGTGGCCCACTGGAGAAGGAACTGCCAACCCACTCCAGTATATCTGCCATGAATGCTAAGTGGATCAGTATGACCATGGACATAAAGATGTCCTGGTGTGTTATGGTTCATGAGGTCACAGAGAGTCAGAAATGACCGATCGACGCAAAAAATATATATATATATATTCTATAGTTTATTGTAGGTAATGCCCCATCAATATCTCTGTGCGCTGAACTTTCGTATTTTCTGGTTTCTTTACAGATGACACAACGGGAATCCATTCCGTCTACACTGTTTATCAAGGGCATGAGATTATGTTTCATGTATCAACCATGTTACCATACTCTAAAGAAAATAAGCAACAGGTAAGTTCTGTCTTGTGTTGCTCCGGTCTTCAGATCTGTAGCGGGGAAGCGTGAGATTGTTTGGAGGTTTGTGGATTTGTGGCCTCATTGGTGAGTGAGATCAACATTTGACAGCCCCCCTGTCCATCACAAGTGTAAGTCCAGCTTTACTTACTATCATATCACACACTGAACAGTAATTATTTTCTCCATGAGGCAGGGTCCCACCTGCACCAAGTATCGCATCACTGGATGTTACAGCCACTGCCATGAGGTAGTTAGTAGAGCACCTGCCTTTTTCCTTCACTGAAATCCAATTCACATACTCACTGAGGTCCTGTGTAGATGGGAACATTTAGCACCGCGCCTCGGAGCGGGAACACAAGACCCACATAAATTGTTTTATTGCTGAGATTTAAAGATGGCAGCTGACACCTGACCCACTCCCGGAATTGATTGTACTGAACCCATGTCCTAATGCAAAACAACCATATCACATTTATAGTTTATCAGTGTTGGGGCTGTTTGCGAAGTTGGTAACGCAGTCACACATGCGGGCCTCGCAATGCGAGGCGAAGCAGCCGCGAAGCAAATGCAATGAGCGCCAGAGGAGCTAATTCCAGCCAGCGGCGCCGGCACACATGCTAGTCTCGCAAAGCGAGGCGAAGCAGCGGCGCTGTACTTAGGCTGAAATGAGCGCCAAAGGCGCTCATTGCAGTCAGCAGCGCAGTACTTAGCCAGTGGCACAGCACTGTTCAAGCGCGTAACTCTGATAACCCACCAAAACAAAAAAACATGTAGAAAAAATTATAACACACTCACAGACAGCACAGAAGGAGACAAAGGAAGCGTGGAAGTGACGTTGTGTTTTTCGTCACTCGAAAATCGCCTAAGCGAGGAAAAATATGGCGGACGAAAAACGCAAAATGTCACAAACAGCATGAAAACGAGGCTCAGCAACGCCAGGCTCGCAAAACTTAGAAAATACACAACGCTGAAGACGTTAACACTTACACGATTAACGCCAGGCACGCAGGACTTTGAAAATAAAACCAACAACAGTCACCTCGCGCCACGCAAACATTCAACAGACACACAGAGGAGAAAGCCACAGGGAAGGGAAAGTGGGGAGATGCTGGAAAGAGACACATGGCAAACCCTGCAATGTGCGTCCCGGCCCGTACAGTAGGCGAGAGGAAAGGCTCGCATTGCGAGCCACTCTATGAGCCCCGACGAAGGCGCTCATTACAAACCCTGCGATGAGCGCCAAAGACGGTCAGCGTGGGGCTTGCGATGAGTGCCAAAGGTGATCAGTGCAAAGCAGCAACATAACAGGATAGATGCCTACACTGTTAGAGTTCATTAGTGAGAGGTTGGGAGACCCTGTATAGATAATAATTTATGCTTAAACAACCACTCAAATTCAACAAATAACATATCTTATTAGCAGGTGTGTGGCATAGACATAAAAACAATTTTTTTGTGAAAATCTGAATTTTTGAAGACTCTGTTTTATGAATATTGGAATCTATTTTGTATTTGTTACATCACTTCCTCAGAGTTGGATCATGAGGGTGTATGTTTTGGAGTGGAGGGGGTTGTGTGGAATGAGGCTACAGAGCATTGAAATGGAAACCACACCCCTTCCCCCTCATTACCCCAGAAGCATGAAGTTTTATCAATATCCAGAAATGCAAATGCCCCTCTCTCACACACAACTTGCACCTATGTGTTATGGATCCCTCCAAAGTCCAACAGAGGCATCACAATTTATATTTTTCAAATTCGAATAGCTTTATGACTTTATTTTTCCTGCTCAAATATGATTCTTCATCAGATACCTACAACCTTTCTGACTCAATTGCACAAGTTTAACAAGTTGCTTTTGGTATTTAACACCTACCCTCTTTCCCACACAATTACACAAGTTTAACATCTGCTTTTGGCATTTGACACCTACCCCTGTCCCACACAATTGCACAAGTTTAACAAAAGCATTGATCCTGGAGATGTGTCTGGTGCCCAACCTTCAACAAAGTTCAGCAGAGGCATCATTTATTTAATTAAAAACTTTCTTTACAACGTATTTATTATTTTCTTAGACTGAATTATATAATTATATATATACTAGCGTATTGCCCGTAAAAAAATGACGGCAATGAGATGTGTATGTTTGGAAAGTTGTTTAGTTATTAATATACATATGGAATTGTAAGGTAGCTAATGTTGTTTTGTGTGTACTACTGAAATATATAATACAAATTAATAAATGAATATACTTTACCTTTTTATGCATTGTGTTGAAGAGCTGGCAATCTGTGTTGATGTTGCTGCAGCATTAGTGGTGTGGAGGTGCTGTGTGAGCGTGATGAACGTGTGGAGTGTAATAGTGTGGGTGCGCGAGCCAAAACCGTTAACGTAGCTGTGTACTTCCACATTATCGTAAAATGGCGGGTAATGTGTGTTATGCGCCTTCGCGGATTATCCGTAAGTGTTTTTCGTGGTGAGAGTGCTGTAGCCTCGTTTTCATTTTGTTCGGCCGCCATTTTTTCACTCGCTTAGCGTTTTTTTTAGTGTCAATTTTTTTGAGGTCGTGGATGCTCCCTCTTGCTGTCGGTAAGGTTTTTATGTATGTGCTGTGTGTATTTATTGTGTTTTTTTTTTTTTTTGATGTTCGCGAGTTGCGGACGTATTTTTTTGCTACGTTTTAACGCAAGTGCTCCGTATTAACGGCTCGCCTGCGGCGCTCATTGCCAAAGTGCTCCGTATTAACAGCTCGCTTCGCTACGCGAGGCTCGCCTGCAATGAGCGCCTGTGGCGCTCATTGCCAAAGTGCTACAGTTTAACGGCTCGCCTCGCTGCGCGAGGCTCGCCAGGCGATGAGCGCCTGCGCCGCTTATCACTAAGCCCGTTAAATCATACGGACCACGCAAACAGCGTGACGACGACTCGTAGCAGGACAATTATAATATGTGATATATTCATTTAAGTTCAAAGCCACATTTAAATGTTTCCTTCTCATATATATTTTATTAATGTATTTATCTATTTATTACTATTTCAGTGGTTATTGTATACCTTGATAAACACAATACATCTCTTGGTCCTTTCCTGTTATGAGAACGCCAGCACACTAGTACATGCGACAGCAGTGGCAGTGAGCATTTGCTAGATGCCGGTGTAAAGATTTAGTTGCCGATATCATAGCTTTAGGGTTAGGATAAGGGTTTAAGCTTGGAAATTGTGTACAATCTCAGCAGTGCTTACAAACTATGTACAATTTTGCCAGGGCCATCTAGCAGCTCCTTGCTGCAACTGCTGCTGGCGTTCTCAAACCAGGATTGATCCTCTTTTTTTCTCATTAAACATATCAATTCAAATATGTTTAATCTAAATATGTACGTGCCTTTTTTATAATCTAATTTGAAATCGCAGGAATAGGCTGAAAATACCACTTGTAGCGCTGAGCCCCCGGGGGGAAGCTCCACTGAGGAAATATAAAAGCGTATTAGTTCAGTCTGTAATTTTTCTCTGGATATTAGCAAAACATTAGCTTTATGGCTTTCATATCAAATTTAGAGATATCCTGTACCAAATTAAATTAACATTTCATCTTCAAACCCTGGAGCTATTTTCCTGCGTCGTGCAGAACTGAAATCTGTCTTGATATCCAATTAATCAATAAAAACAAAAATCCTTTCCAATATTATTTGATAAACTGTGTACTCAGATTCTAGTTGATGACTTTGTCTAACTGTCATATGTCATTAAATATAATTATTTTGAGGACAGTACAATGTAATATACAGAGAGCTCTATATAGAGACATCTCCCATACTCTGGTCTAAGTCACATTCAGTAATACGATTGCTAACATTAAACTAATACACTTTACATTACTGCTACTGAAAGCTTTGGCAGTTATAGATGCCACATATTGGCAGTTTAGATAGATCTTCCTGTGCAATTAATGACTCCTCCCACTTCAGGAAGTTATCAGAATCCAGAATATTAGATCATACAGCAGTATAATTGTGTATAAAAGCTAATGTATTACAGACTGTATTTTATTATTTTCCAGTCTAAAAACATTTTCCATATTTTCAAATGTAGTATATATTGTATATAACCCCAGTGACCCTATAAAGGACCATTGTACTTTGGAAATATTTCATCTTTGTAAATCATGCGCATAAAAACAGTTTTAGAGAAAATCTTAATTTAGCAGACTTTACTCTAGGCATGGGTGCATCTACCTTGTATAGTTAATTTGCTTACAGGATAAGCTATCCTATTGGTACTCTGTCCAGTCATGTTATCAAGTAGCTATCCTTAACAGTAGTCTTTCAACAGAACTGAATAAAGATGTTGGGTAGGTTCAGGGGAAGGCTGTGGAGGAAAAAGAAAAATAAATAAAAGGAAACGAGAAAACAGAAGAAAAAAAGAGAGAAAGGGTATAATGTAATTAACTGAGACGTTAATGCATGACAAAAGTATAAATAACAATATGTGAATTTTACTCTGTTGATATACTGTCATTGTTCAGCTGTCATTCTCTCCTGTGGTAATAAAAAATAATTGAAAAAAAAATTAAAAAATTACATAAAATAATGTGTTACTCTAAATTGGATATTCCAGGTTTCTTTGCTACTTAAAGGGTTAATGCATGACATACAATTTGGGTTTACAATAGCCACTTTTAAAAAGGGCAGATCAGTATAAAATATTCATCACCGTGTTATTTCTAAATTGGAGCGACATTAAAAAATATGTGAATAATCTGGAAATGTTAATGCGGAGTTCAGATAAGATGGAGCTGCTTCAATAAAGGATTCTCTCCTTGTGTAGCCCTTGAATACATAGGCCGGGCTGCTAATCAGTGAATATCAGCTAGATAAAATTGTCCTGCTAGATGGGCCTATTGTTCAGGATGGTCATAGTGATAACCTGACATCTACAACACAGCCCCCTCCTGTACAATTCAGGGAAGGATCTATTTAACCCAAATAAATATATTATATTTAAAAAAAACTGTGTGCTGATGATTAAAGATTCACAAGGTAAAGTGACCCAATATAGGTTAACATTTGGGATACATGGAAAAAAAAGTATTTTATTAGTTGGATGTTATTAAAATGCCTTTCTTACATCACCTCTACATTGAGGTTTGTAATTTTTTGCCTGTTAACCAGTCTTTCTAACATAGCCACTAAGAGGGTGCTGTTATCTATTTCTGAATAGTGGTGATTATCAATAACATTCAATTGATAATGCAGCTTGCAAAACAAACTTGTTCATACACTGGCCGCAGGGAGTAATTAGCCTAGGGGTCTGGACATGCTCAGATTGGTCCCATAGTGAATGATTAGTAGCCATTACACAGTAAAATAAAAAATAACAGCACAGAATGGGTGGGTGGATCAGAAATGCTGATCGACAGGTACATAATGTGTTTTCTTACCGTAAACCTTCACTGACGTTTTCTGTTTTTTCTTGTCAGAAGCAAAGTCTCATATCTCATTCTGGGGCTCTGGCCATTTTGTTTTTAATATAATGCCATGTAAAACTGAAAATACTCCACATCTGAGGGTGTAAATAACCTATCCGCCATGTTGTTTATCTTGCTGGAGACTACATATTGTGTTGGAAAATAACTGCAATATTGATGATGAATTCAGTTTATTATTTGTGTTTCCCAGGTAGAAAGGAAACGTCACATTGGGAACGACATTGTAACGATTGTATTCCAGGAAGGCGAGGAGGAGTCCTCCCCATCATTCAAGCCCTCCATGATCCGTTCCCACTTCACGCGTATCCTTCCAGACAGATTTGCAGCCTGAAGCTCCGATTTCTAATGTTCTTAAAAAATATATGTCAAACTGTGCCCTGAGGTTCCATTTTGTTCAAATAAAATGGAAGCACAGAGCTCAAGACAGAGGAAAGAATATTACTCCAAAAGGTACACTATGTAGAAGGCTTTGTGGTAAACTTGTAAGGGTCCTGGAATGTGATGATAAAGCGCTAGTCATTCATTTGAAATATTGGGGTCTTCTTTGAAATCTCGGTGGGTTGTTTTACACTGGGAGCTATTTTGTGATCCAGGGAAGGGCCTATAATATTCCACAGAAGCCTGATGGTCCTGTCAGTGCTTTTTGGGCCTAAATATGTTTCCATATTTGAATAATTTGGAAAACACAGTTATTCACCCTTTTGGCGTATCTTAATCTTAGAACGCAGTGTTTCCCAAACTGTAGAGGTTCCAGCTTGTATGACCAAGGCGTCAATTTCTCCAAAGGATTGTGGAACACTTGTAAGGATCCTGGAACACAGTCATGGTTTTTGAGATTTTGGGTGTCTTTGAAATCAATTTTGTGGTAAAGGGCAGGGGCTTTTCCACAGGAGTCATTTTGAAGGCCTGGTGTATTCCATATTTAAAATAGTTTGTGAAACATTTGGGATATATCATATGGTTCAACCAAAGTGGGTCCCTGCAGATACAGATTAAATCCCACTGATGTCCTATATTTACAATATAATCTTTTAAAGGACTACAGTTTAAAATAGGTAAAATGTATTTAGAAAGTAAAATAAATAAATAAATATTAAAGGAACATTGAACTCATGTATTCTTTGTTGTATCTGAAAGATTGTATTTTCTAATATTCCACTGCATGTTTTCTTTTTTCAAACAATGCTATTAAAGCAGAAAAAAAACAGTTTATAATGTTATCTGCCCCTATCGGCCAATGAGCAGAAATATAGATGTATGAGACTGCCATATGCTCTGTGTGTCATGTTCAGGAGGGCGCACTGAAATCTTGGGGACGGGCTATTGGGGAGGGCCTGGATTAAAATGGACTGGTATTGCCCTGTTGGTATGAGGTGTTTAATATTGTTAGCCATCCTGTGTGTGAGACAGGTTATACTTGTCAATATATGATGTATAAATGGTACCTAGCCATGTTTAGTATCAAAATGCTCCATTCTCCCCAGGGAATATTAATAAAGTATTCCTGCAATTCCTGGGTACTAGTGGAGGAGGTATGCTGTGCTGGGTTCATTTCTTTTTAAAAGGATTTTTTTGCAAAGAACCCATGGTCCTACAGGAGCCGTAGGATCTTACCCTCTGTGAACTTCCTGTTAGTTTCCATTAAGTTTAACATGTTATCCTACATAACCATGCATGTACTTTTTATTCAAAAATAACTCCAATCCCTTTTTAAAGTTATCTATCGAATCTGCTGTTACCACCTCCTTTGGTAGAGAGTTCCATGGTTTAACCACCCTAACTGTAAAGAACCCTTTTCTTTCTTTAATGTGGAATCTTTTTTATTCTAACCTAAAGGTGTCCTTGTATCAGTTGAAAACCTCTTGTCACAAAAAGTCCCCGCTGACAAAGCCTTAAATTGACCCTGGATATATTTATATAAGATAATCATATTCCCTCTTCTGGAGAAAAAAAGTTTCATTTGGTTAGTCTTTCTTCATAATTTAGCCCCTCCATTCCCCTTATTAGTTTTCTAGCCGTTCTCTGTACTTTTCCATCTCCAAAATGTCCTTTTTATGAAGTGGTGCCCAAAATTGTCCACCATATTCCAAATGAGGGCGTACTAGGGATTTATATAGTGGCAGAATTATATTGGCTTCCCATTATGAAGTACATTTTGTTGGTTTAGGCCTAAATAAGAAATGCTTTAACTGCCCTTTTTACATCTAGTTCATACTTTATATTAAATCTGTATACATTATATTAGAGCTTCCAATTCACATGTGATATATTTCCTTAGCACGGATTACAGATATTTTTGCCTTAGTGAGATATAACAAGCAAAACGACAGTTACAGGTAAGTGGCTGCATTACAATTTGTTACCTACCTTAGTCACAAAACTGTTTACTTTATTCTGCTACTAAAACTGTTTTATCCATTTGGCCACAGGCTAAAAATATTCTCAGAAGAAAGCGTGCCCCTGTTTGGGCCTCCCCTCCCGTCCCCACCAGTTTTTACAGATCACCAAGAATTCAGGGATTTTCTTTTAGTGAAATGTAAGTCTCCAATAAGTGGCTATTGCTCTTATAACTTTTAAATTGTACGGATCAGTATAAACAACTTTTCAATTTATTATCATTAAAAAGTAGATTGTTTTGTGAGAGAGATTGAAAATAATTAATTTCCTCACCATCATTCTTTGCCAAATTCTCTATATTCTTACACTAAAGCTGTGCAGAAAAGAGGCACCTGCAGATAACTATGCTTTACGCTCTGCCACGCTTTGTAAAGAAAAGCTCCAGCCTAAATATGGAGAGAACACCAGCCAAAAAAAATGAAAAGTTGTTTATACGAATTTGTTCAAAATCAAACTGGACAATTGCAGTGGCCCTTTAAGATATGTTCTGTAACATGTTTCAGCTTGACAATAATGAACCACATAAAAAGTAATTAAAAGTGCAGATATCTATGACTTCATTTTAATACGTTATTTCGCTGTTGAAATGCAAATCTGGAAATATACGTACACATTTTAAATAAAATGCAGCTCTTTATGGTTAAACGTACACAGATCCCAGGCATACACCAATTACACTAGCTCCTCCTGTGTACATATGAGACACATAACTAGGGAATAGATCACATTTTATCTAAAATTCACACTTATTTATATATATTTTGTGGTCCCTTAGAGTTACATTGATTTGGAGACTAAGGTTAAGCCACTGTCTGTTAAAAGCTACAAAGATCTAAACTAACAAATTTTTTATTGTTTTTAAAATATAAAATAAATCAAATAATTGTGTGAAAACCCAATCCTGGTATTTGTTTTTAACCAATAGCATGAGAGAAGGGGCATGTGAGTGTCCTAGCCTCAATGCACAACCATAGCTTAGACTTACCTCCCAGAATGCAGATGTGAAGCATGGCAGCATGCATCAGAGCATATGGTTAGAAAAGCGGAAGCTGACAAGCTGTTAGTCTGTTGGCTTGTTAGAAGTAAGTGAAGTATATATTTTATATGAGAATTACATTGAAGAGAATAAAATTAAATAAATCTAGTTGGTGCTATTAGCACAACTTCTTCCATTGTGTACCTGAAGGAAATTCTGGCAACTGGCATCTTGAAAGTGACTTCTGTAAGTCACAAAGTAATCAGTGGCAGTATGGCCATTATAGTAAACTGTCCACTAGATGTCACAAAAGACTAAGTGGCAAATGCAACCCAGTTAGCCATTATGGTAAACTGTCCACTAGGTGTCACACAGGGGTACGTGGCAAATGCAACCCAGTTAGCCATTATAGTAAACTGTCCACTAGGTGCCACACAGGGGTATGTGGCAAATGCAACCCAGTTAGCCATTATAGTAAACTGTCCACTAGGTGTCAAACAGGGGTATGTGGCAAATCCAACCCAGTAAGCCATTATAGTAAACTGTCCACTAGGTGTCAAACAGGGGTACGTGGCAAATCCAACCCAGATAGCCATTATAGTAAACTGTCCACTAAGTGTCACACAGGGGTACGTGGCAAATGCAACCCAGTAAGCCATTAGAGTAAACTGTCCATTAGGTGTCAAACATGGGTACGTGGCAAATCCAACCCAAATAGCCATTATAGTAAACTGTCCACTAGGTGCCACACAGGGGTACGTGGCAAATGCAACCCAGTAAGCCATTATGGTAAACTGTCCACTAGGTGTCACACAGGGGTATGTGGCAAATGCAACCCAGTAAGCCATTATGGTAAACTGTCCACTAGGTGTCACACGAGGTATGTGGCAAATGCAACCCAGTAAGCCATTATGGTAAACTGTCCACTAGGTGTCACACAGCTGTACGTGGCAAATGCAACCCAGTTAGCCATTATAGTAAACTGTCCACTAGGTGTTACACAGCTGTACGTGGCAAATGCAACCAGTTAGCCATTATAGTAAACTGTCTACTAGGTGCCACACAGCTGTACGTGGCAAATGCAACCCAGTTAGCCATTATAGTAAAACTGTCCATTAGGTGTCACACAGCTGTACGTGGCAAATGCAACCCAGTTAGCCATTATAGTAAAACTGTCCACTAGGTGCCACACAGCTGTACGTGGCAAATGCAACCCAGTTAGCCATTATAGTAAACTGTCCACTAGGTGCCACACAGCTGTACGTGGCAAATGCAACCCAGTTAGCCATTATAGTAAAACTGTCCACTAGGCGTCACACAGGGGTATGTGGCAAATGCAACCCAGTTAGCCATTATAGTAAAACTGTCCATTAGGTGTCACACAGCTGTACGTGGCAAATGCAACCCAGTTAGCCATTATAGTAAACTGTCCACTAGGTGCCTCACAGCTGTAGGTGGCAAATGCAACCCAGTTAGCCATTATAGTAAAACTGTCCACTAGGCGTCACACAGGGGTATGTGGCAAATGCAACCCAGTTAGCCATTATAGTAAAACTGTCCATTAGGTGTCACACAGCTGTACGTGGCAAATGCAACCCAGTTAGCCATTATAGTAAACTGTCCACTAGGTGCCTCACAGCTGTAGGTGGCAAATGCAACCCAGTTAGCCATTATAGTAAAACTGTCCACTAGGCGTCACACAGGGGTATGTGGCAAATGCAACCCAGTTAGCCATTATAGTAAACTGTCCATTAGGTGTCACACAGCTGTACGTGGCAAATGCAACCCAGTTAGCCATTATAGTAAAGTGTCCACTAGGTGCCACACAGCTGTACGTGGCAAATGCAACCCAGTTAGCCATTATAGTAAACTGTCCACTAGGTGTCACACAGGGGTATGTGGCAAATGCAACCCAGTTAGCCATTATAGTAAAACTGTCCACTAGGTGTTAAAACTGAGGCAATTTTCAAAATGGCAGCATTTTGCAGGCTAAAGAGAGACAATAGTGACCATGCACACCTTTATTTTCTTTCCAAACTTTTAAAAATACAAAAGTTGCTTGTTTGTGGGCTTCAGTTTAGCTCCTTTTTTAAATGACTTTCTTTTATATGTTATACCTTAGTAATAAATGGTGAGAAAGCCACTTTGGAAACGCCAACATTTGCTCAGAAAAGGCAGCGGACTCTGGATATGCTCATACGCTCTCTCTACCAAGATCTCATGCCTGATTTACATAAGGTAAGCCTGATTTATTGTGTTTTCTTTTAGCTGTTGTTGTGAAATATTCTGTCTCAGTGTAGCCAACACTACAATCTGTCAGATCATCGTTTTATATAGAACATCTGCTCGGGAATTGTCAGCCAGCCAGTCTTCCAGATTTCAGTCAAACTCACCCATATGCTAACATGGATATAAGACTCGCTCAGAGTATATGAAAAACAGAGGCTTTATTTCCTAATTATATATGTAAAATAGAGAATTAGGCTGATATTAGAGAGCATAAACATTGAACAGAAACAAGAGCCACTGTGAAAATGTTGGCTGTCCCATTTCATCCTCTTTTAAACTCATGCATACTACTCTGCACCATCAGTAGAGATTTATAATAGGTTTTATTGTGTGTGTATATATATTTATATATATATATATATATATATATATATATTCTTTTATATATATATATATATATATATATTCTCATATATATATATATATATATATATATATATATCACATATATAGTTGTGAGCGTACGAGTTGTTGATAACGCTGCGGGCTCGCGTAGCGAGCCCGCGTCCCTCGCGAAGCGAGGGCACTGGGCGAGGGTCTCAGTTGCTGGCATGGAGCGCCGAAGGCGCTCCCTGCCAGCAACTGCAACCCTCGCAAAGTTCACGTCGTAACCCAAAGAGCACGACACACACATTACGACACTCGCAAACAACATACGACACACGTTCACACACATTACGGCCTCGCAACACTCGGACGCAACTCGCGAACATTACAAAATGTAAAACACAATACATACACACAGCACATACATAAAAACCTTACCTACACCAAGAGGGAGTACCCAGGACCTCAAAAATGCAACTTAGACCTTCATTTTACTCGAAATAAAAGAGTTTAGAGACTAAAAAAAATTGTAAGCGAGAGAAAAAATGGCCGCCGAACAAAACGAAAACGAGGCTACAGCACTCTAAACTCGCAAAACACCACAAGAAACTCGCAAAACGCCACAAACGACCTACGGATGTTCATACCACACAGTGCACACATTCAGCATGCTTACACAGCAGCTCCACACCACTAAGGCTCCAGCAACATCAACACAGATTGCCAGCTCTTTAACACAATGCTTAAAAATAGGTAAAGTATATTCATTTAGTAATGTATTACATATTTCATTATTATACACCAAACAGCATTAGCTACCTTACAATTTCATTGCCGTCATTTTTTGACGGGCAATTCGCTAGTATATATATACTGTATATATCAATATGAATATCCATATATATATATATACATGTATGCATACAAATCTACTACGTTGAAGAACTATACTTTAAAATAGGGGCAATTTTTTTAAATGGAAAACAAAACGATACAGTCTAATTTATTACCTTTCATGTGCAATTATGGCATCCACCATTCCACCATTTTGGTTTCTGCAGGAAAGGAGATTTTGATTGCACTGGAGGCTTCTTTCTATACCATGGGAATGTGGCATCTGAATTTACTTATTCTGTCTGCTACAGTCTTATTATGGCATGTGCTTGTAAATTAATAAACCTTCATTTAGTCCAGCTAAAAGCACTGGCAATTTTAACTGCCACATTCACATGATGCAGAAAGCATCTTCTTTTGAAGAAACCAAAATGGTAGATTCCAGAGCAGCGTAATGGCAAATAAAAGGTAATAAATTAGAAGCTGATTTTCCCCCCCACTCTAAAACCATGTTGATGACCCCCAAAACAGGTTGATAGATTTGCTTAACCCTTGAATAACTGTTTATTAAATCTGTGAGTGCATATGTGGGGATCTTTCTTGTTATTCCAGCAGTTGCAGCAAGGAGCTGCTAGATGGCGCTGCCAAAATTATACACAGCTTGTAAGCGCTGTTTACAAATTTCCAAGCTTAAAATATTACCCTTACCCTAACCCACTAACCCTTATTCCCTAACCCTAAAGCTATGATATCGGCAGCAAAATCTTAATAGCCACATCTAGCGGATGCTTACTACCACTGCTGCCGCCTGTGCTGGAGTACTCATAACAAGAAAGGACCCATATGTGGCTCTTCTTCATGCATGGTTGATTACCTTATGTGCACCCATTCCTCAAGCCTGGTTGATTATCATCTGCCCCCTCACTCCTTGCAGTCTCCCACCTGTGATTCTATTCTTCTTGTATCTACTAATCTTCTTAAGTCATGTGTCACCATGCAGACCTAGACTCCATTAAACGGAGAATATTTTATGTGGTGCCTGTCCTTTTAACAATAAAGGTCTGTAATATGCTCTTGGCAATGGACATGTTTTTTCTTTCAGAAGGAGCCGGGCGGCTCTTTACATATTAACAAAAATCCTGCACTCGCCCCATCTATCAAGCCATGTGTGTGACATTAATAAGGGCCCTCTAATAAAACACGGCTGTCATCCCTGGCCCAAGCACTGGCTGCAACAGCCATGATTATTTTCCATAAATAGACTTAATTCATTTTGTCTGATGGTTCAGCATTAGCGAAGCTCTGCAGTGATCTTTAAGTTTAATTATCTTTTTTATATAATTTGTTAAAATTGGATCAATTTGCAATGAAATAATACACCAGTGAAATAAAAGCTGGGACAGTGAATATTTCTTTAACTTCTCCCTAGACTTGTTAAAGACAAATCATCCTAATTCCAAGCAGATAAGAAAATGAGAGGGTGGGGTATTGTATCCCAGCAGGCTGCAAGACCGATGAAGTTACGTCTTCTGTTCTGAAATCAGACGTGAGCCTGTATAAATAGCTCATTAAGAAGAGACAATAAATCTCCTGCTATGTTAAGATTAGGGACAAATCATCCTGCATAAAATCACTAATAGGACAATGATTAACTAAATGCCTTGACTCTTTAAATATATAGAGAGAGATAGATAATTTTAGTTAGACCTCTATCTATATATTTGTATGTATATAGATAGATAGATAGATAGATAGATAGGCACCTTGATGTACTATTTCTCTCACTCCTTTTTTTTTCTTTCTTCCTTCTTTTCATTTCATTCTCTTCTCCACCCCACTTTTAATGCTTAAACCCCCCTAGTCTCCACTTGCCCACTTGGTCTATTCTCCACTCCCACCAACTGCCTCTCTCCCATGTGTATATATATGTGTGTGTAAGTATGCAAGTTTTCAATCTTGCAATGTGCTTTGGGGGCCCTCCATATTTTGTAATGTGTTACTACCGTTTTGCTTTGCTCACAATGCATGTATTGAGCTACAGAAAAAAACTATAATCACATATAATAGTTGTCAAACTGCGAGACGTCGTCACGCTTTGCAAGGTGCGTGTCGAGTTAGGCGATGAGCGCGGCAGGCGCTCAGCGGAAGCCTCGCAATGAGCGCCGATTGTCCTCACAGTCCAAAACGGTTTACATTCTGTGTCAAACAGCATTCCCATGGCTTGAAATTTTATTGCCCCGTCCTTTTTGACGAGCAAGTCACAAGTAATAATAATACTATACATATATTTGAAGAGTACAGTAGACGTGAATCTCCGATACAGAATATGTTGGCACGTTACAAATAAACAATAATAATAATAATGTCCAGTAATCTAGTAATTTAGTATTTATTAATATATATATATATATATATATATATATATATATATATATATATATAGTAAATTTGAGTCCACATTTGGATGTCTAACACAGGTTAAAAAACTTGTTTCATGCCCAGAATTCCGAGAAATACAGTTATTACACTGCATTCTGGGAACCTTAGCAGGGACATGCAAATGTGCCTGCAAAGACTTTGCTCTTGCAATCCATAACCATATCAAACATGGCTTCCCTTAAGCATATGCTCGCTGTATCAAACAGCTTTGAGCAAAGGTAGGGTTGGATTATACACAAGTTTGACCTCTCTTTATTAAGCTCGGCAATATAAATAAGATGTTTGTCCAATACAAAAGATATCACAATACTCATTATTAATATCTCTCTATATACATATATATGGATTAATAATTACTAAATTACTATATATATCTAAGGGCTCTGAGATCATATGTGCCAGTCCTCAGCGACAAACAGGGATGAGAAGAACCTAACACTTGTGATTACTATTATTCACAGTTATAGATGTTTTATTGAGAAATGTATGTGTTGTTAAAATGTACTGTACTGAATTGAGTAAAAAAATGTTTCCACATGAATCTCCCTGTAAGAAATGTTCTGGTTTTTAAAAGTGATCCCTAGAAACATTGGAATTTAAGCAACCGTTTCCCTGAGGCACTGGAAGGTAACAAGCCGGTGCCCAGGTCAAAAATGTTGAGAACTGATGTGTCAAAGGGGCTTTTTACTCAAAATATTTTTATTTTACAGAAATATTTTAATAAATGAACTAACTTTATTTTCATCAATGTAATCATGATATACAATTTTCACTTATAAAAAGTCCCCAGAGTATCATATTCTCACTTCATGGAGTATCCCCCTTTTTCCCTTTATGTAAGGTGCCATGTTGCACAGCTGTGACCTAAAGGAATCACCACATGAAAGGGGATTCACACTAACAGTGCTTCATGCATATAACAAACAGACAGTGGCATGCTGTGTGTAAGCAGCTTAAACACTGGTATTGTGAGGCTCCTCCCCTGTGGCTCAAGGTCACAGCTGTGCAATGTGGTACCCTACATAAGAGATATTTCAGAAGGTGAGAATCTTTTAAAATTAGTTAAAAACGTTTAAAATAAATAAATAAATTGCCTACAGAGACAATTAAGAGAAATGAAAAGCTTTGCTATTTTTGTGCACATTTTGTCACTATTTTTGTTGTTCTCTAATTAATATCTTCTTATCTTTCTAGAACATGCTGAACAGAAGGTCATTCAGTGACGTGTTACCAGAATCCCCTAAATCTGCCCGTAAAAAAGAAGAGGCTCGGCAGGCGGAATTTGTCAGGATTGGTCAGGTTAGGTTTATTGATGATATTCATAATAATGTCATTATAGCAGTACACAGTACTGACAGCATGAATGGGCCTCCTATTTAATGACATAGTAACTGGACCCTGTAAAGGTCCCACATTTGGTATAAATGGAAACTATTTTGAAAAACAACTACTTCTGCATTTGGATGTTATTAAAAAATAGCTTAAACTTAGATTGAATTTATATTTATCAATCAGCCTCATCGGTCCTCACATTATCTTTGCATGTTATTTACTAATGAGAGGTATTGTCATTCCCTTGCAGAGCTAGGCCATAATCATAATAATTTATGCTATCGGGAAACACAATTCTCAGCCACACAATGCGTGGTTTAAAGGGATGCTGAAGTCACATGTTTGATGCATTTAAGCATTACACAAGTTGTTCATCTCTTCCACGCAGTTGTTGTTTGCATTAAAAACAAGTGATGTAAGGGTTAAAATATTTGAATGCATCTACTAATTACTTCCTGTGTCAGGAGTACTACGGAAATAGCAGATACTCCCTCTAGTGGTTGGAGGTGGGGCCGCTAAAAAAATTAGGATGTCGTCCTGACTTTTTTCTAAAATTGTTTATCCTTCATCTCTTCCACCCAGTTGTTGTTTGCATTAAAATTAGTGATGTAAAATTTTAATTATTGTACTGTACTTACAATTTACTTCTGCTAAATTATTTTTTCTTCTCCTGTGCCAGGAGTTCTATAGAAAAAGCATATACTCCCTCTAGTGGCTGGAGGACTTTTTTTCTAAGGTTTTTGTTTATCCTTTCCTGCATTCTTTTTTTCATGTAAACAAAAATGTATTTTAAAGGACTCATGTAATATACTAACAACAGAGTTATTTTAATTATGCATTGAGCATAAAATTAGAAATTTGATCATTTACAATAGCAATATTCAGTATAATTCATTTTCATGGATAAGAGTATCAGCCTTCATTTGATTTGTCTCCACCCTGATAAGGTCACCAAGGGCAGGAGGGCGTGGACTGAGAGACAGATTTTAAGAATAATCTGATTAGAGGCCAAAAATAAATCATTGATAGGCTATCCTACAACAAAAACTGTTTACCAAGAGACATCACAATAGCACAGCAAGTCTCCAAACAATGGCCACCATTGTACTGGTATAATCTTATGTCTGAAAATTTAGCCCCTACTGCTAAACCAAGCCAACTCCCCCTTATAGTGTTTTTTAATTTGCGTTGATCAGTCATTTCCCACTCTCCGTGACCTCATGGACCGTAATACACCAGATATATCTTTATGTCCATGGTCATGCTGATCCACTTGGTTTTCATGGCAAAGATACTGGAGTGGGTTGACAGTTCCTTCTCCAGTGGACCACAGCATACAACTCCTGGTATTCCTCGGTAGTCTCCCATCCAAGTACTGCCCAAGCCCAATCCTGCTTTTCTTCAGGGTGGTGTGACGTCTTGGATCCCTGACTGGAATCGCACCAAGGTCACAGCAGTGAAAGCACCGAATCCTAACCACTGGACCACCAGCTTGTCCTGGAACACCAGTGTTTGGATATCAGGAAAAGCTGGGTCTGAACTTTGAAAGCACATTTAATATTAAATAGTGTTTGTTTAAGTATAGTTAATAAGAATGTTTTAATTCCTAATTAAAATATCTAGCTTCTATTGTTATTTTATTATAATGGCCCTTTAATGTTTAAAATTGTTTAAAAACTGTTCTGTAATTCTGTGACTTTTTGAAATACATTTGTTTCAACTTCTGATCAGTGTTTTACTCCGTCAGAGTGCATGTTAATAGTGGCACAATGTCATAAAATCCCTGGGGGATCCACTAGCAAATTACTATCAACTAATGAAATGTTGTATTTTCATAAAAATAAATATAACAGCACTACGACAATCACAGAACATTGAATGGGAAGCAGAAGGATTCATCAGACAATGTGTTCATATAACTAAAAATCCCTCATGAAACACAGAGAAAAAGTGTACCCAATACCGCGCTGCTCTAATATAATTAAATATGTTTCCAATTAGGCACTCAAGTTGAAAACTATAGTACGAGGGGACGCTCCCACCAGTCTGGCAACAACAGGTCTCTGTAGAAAAGAGGTGAGTGAGATCTGTATTATCTGATTACCTACAAACTTAACATACATATCCCATACACCATACTGCATCCATCTTGCTCAAACCCAACACACAACCACCACCAGTGGATCCAGCCTCCTGACTTGACCATTGCCCATCATGCATCTCATCCATGCATTTGTGTGACACCCAACATTATTCCTGGAGACCAATGATTCCCAACAGTCTCCACAATGAATCCAGACAGGCATGATTTAGGTTTAACACTGTGTGAACACATCTGTGCTTACATATTGTTAAACCTAAATCATGGTTTACATTTTTTTTCCGAATCACTGTTGTAAATAGTAATCTCACCTGAAAGAATGCTCAACTCCATTGCATCAGTTTTTAACATTATTTTTATTTCTGTTATCTTTTTATTTGTCTTTTCCCATATTTACCAAACATATCATATTTTACTGTACCCTTGTACACATCCATGTGGAATATATTGGATTCCCAACAGATCCATAAACTGTCCTATCTTACAGCCTTGGGAATCCCAAAGTTTCTGCAACAATTTCCCTCATGAAGCAGTCACTGGGGATTCATGGGGCCAGTCCTTGCTGGTGTCTTCAGATGCTGGAGTATTGCTAATAGACGGTGAGTCATTCTTATACATTAAAATATTTACATTTTACTTAGAAAATGATGGCAGATCAGAACCTCTTAACCCTTTTATTAAGTATGTAAATGGGACATGTAAGTAGTTTCCTTTCTTACAGTACCATAATGCAATAGTTTTATTGATATGATCTTTTTTCAATAATGGACACAGTTTATTGGCATGTTTTGGTTGTATACGCTACAGCACAGAGCATGGGCATATTTAGGTTTTATGCTGCCATTCGCCATTCAGATTTGTGCATTCCCCACTTGCAGGTCTTCCCTTCCCCTTCTGTATCTCAAATTATAAGCTAATGAGTGTATATATATATATATATATATATATATATATATATATATATATATATATATACAGTATATATATATATATATATATATATATATATATATACAGTATATATATATATATATATATATTACGGTATGTTAGTAAGATTTAAGTACACCTTCATGACAACTGCAATGCACCGGGGCCCACAACAGGGTAAGGGCCCTCTGCTACTGAAATCTTAATTTTGTTTGGTAGATATTTACTGTATAGAAAGGTAATCTGACCACTATAGGGTTGATCAGATGGTCTTCATATATTTTTTTGTTTTTTAAAGACCCTCAGGGGTGGATAGAAAAGTTGCAAGGGGAGCTCCAAAATATTTTGCACTTGGAACCTATATTCACTAGCCCTGCCATGCCTTCAGGCAGACTGCTGCCCCTACAAATGTGCAGCTCTAGGCCTGTACCTGGTGGGCCTTGGCAGAAACACACACCTGGTAGAACCTCATAGAACTCTCACAGTAAGATCTTGGATTTGAACTCACAACCTATTATATCAGAGGCAATTGCTCATACCTCGCAACCAAATTTCTGCATGATAAAGAGTGTATATAAAAACACTGCAGCTAAAATCTAATCAAGGGCTATAAAAGCAGTGACTAAAATGACAATATCTGTAAATTCTTGATTTAAAAAAAAAAAATGGCGGGCATCAGTTTTTGTAACGCCCATATCCCTTTAAGTATTTATAATTTATTTTCAATATTTCTATGTTAAATGTATCCAGATCTCCCAGGGGCACAATCAGAGCTGTTTTTTAGGCAGCATGGAGGTAAGATTGTGTTAGCCGTATCGCTCCAGCTCCTGCCATCTCATTAGTCTCCCTCTGTTTCTTTGGGGCTTCTTATTGATTCATTTATTTTACTTCTTTTATTAATGTTATGTGTAGAAAACCAATTAGAGTTTATTTTTAGCTACTACAAGTGAGGAATACAAATTAGTAATCTGAAAATGTAGAGCCAGCTGGAAACGAATGAAAGGGAATTAACATTAAATCAGCAATCTGTGTTGCTCTATTTTTAAAAATATATTTTAGAAACTAGAATTTACTATTCTACACAAGCGGTACAAATCAGCTGCTGCATAGGGTGGCGGCTAATAGGGCACCAACCTGAAATAGTCTGGGCTCTCTGCTAAACTGCTCAAGCAAAACATTGTTTCTGGTGGAGAGAGACAGCAAGGGAAAGGAAAGAGAGACAACCAGGCAAGAGAAGAGGGAGGTAACATGGCTGAGAGAGAAGAGAGATCAGGGCAAGGGAACAGAGAGACAGCCGGTACAAGGAAGGTATGAGGCAGTAAGTGCAAGAGACAGCTATGGCAAGGAGAACAGAAATAGCTAGGGTAAGACAGGAAAGACAGCCAGGGCAAGGAAGGAGAGAGAAGAAGAGAGAGAAGGACAGGTCATGGAAGGAGAGAGACAACTAGGGTAAGAGAAGGGTGAGGCAGTCAGGGCATGGTATGAGAGAGATAGTCATGGCAAATGAGGAGAGAGAAGAGAAAAAGAGAAGAGAGACAGTCATGGCATGGTAAAGGAGAATTGAGATGGGGAAATGAGGAGAGAGGTAGCCAGGGAATGATCTAGAAAGACAGCAAGGGTAAGGAAAATTATTGGGAGTTGGAGTCACTAACATAGTAATGGAGGAGATAGACAACAAGGACATAGGAGAAGAGAGTCAGGCAAGATGAGAGAGATAGCCACTGCACATGAAGAATGGGATAGACAGCACTGATGAGGAGAGAGATATCCAGGACAAGGGAGGAGGTCAACTGCTGTGGAAAGGGAGGAGAGTGAGACAGTCAGGACAAAAGGAAGAGTGAGACAGTCAGGACAAAAGGAAGAGTGAGACAGTCAGGACAAAAGGAAGAGTGAGACAGTCAGGGCAAAAGGAAGAGTGAGACAGTCAGGGCAAAAGGAAGAGTGAGACAGTCAGGACAAAAGGAAGAGTGAGACAGTCAGGGCAAAAGGAAGAGTGAGACAGTCAGGGCAAAAGGAAGAGTGAGACAGGACAAAAGGAAGAGTGAGACAGTCAGGCAAAAGGAAGAGTGAGACAGTCAGGCAAAAGGAAGAGTGAGACAGTCAGGGCAAAAGGAAGAGTGACACAGCCAGGGCAAAGGAAGAGTGAGACAGCCAGGGCAAAGGAAGCGTGAGACAGCCAGGGCAAAGGAAGCGTGAGACAGCCAGGACAGAGGAAGAGTGAGACAGCCAGGACAAAGGAAGAGTGAGACAGCCAGGGCAAAGGAAGCGTGAGACAGCCAGGGCAAAGGAAGCGTGAGACAGCCAGGACAGAGGAAGCGTGAGACAGCCAGGGCAAAGGAAGAGTGAGACAGCCAGGACAGAGGAAGAGTGAGACAGCCAGGACAGAGGAAGAGTGAGACAGCAAGGGCAGAGGAAGAGTGAGACAGCCAGGACAAAGGAAGAGTGAGACAGCCAGGGCAAACGAAGAGCAAAACAGCCAGGACAAAGGAAGAGCGAGACAGCCAGGACAGAGGAAGAGCGAGACAGCCAGGACAGAGGAAGAGCGAGACAGCCAGGACAGAGGAAGAGCGAGACAGCCAGGACAGAGGGAGAGCGAGACAGTCAGGGCAAAAGAAGAGCGAGACAGTCAGGGCAAAGGAAGAGCGAGACAGTCAGGGCAAAGGAAGAGCGAGACAGTCAGGACAGAGGAAGAGTGAGACAGCAAGGGCAGAGGAAGAGTGAGACAGCCAGGACAAAGGAAGAGTGAGACAGCCAGGGCAAACGAAGAGCAAAACAGCCAGGACAAAGGAAGAGCGAGACAGCCAGGACAGAGGAAGAGCGAGACAGCCAGGACAGAGGAAGAGCGAGACAGCCAGGACAGAGGGAGAGCGAGACAGTCAGGGCAAAGGAAGAGCGAGACAGTCAGGGCAAAGGAAGAGCGAGACAGTCAGGGCAAAGGAAGAGCGAGACAGTCAGGGCAAAGGAAGAGCGAGACAGCCAGGGCAAAGGAAGAGCGAGACAGCCAGGGCAAAAGGAAGAGCGAGACGACCAGGACAGAGGAAGAGTGAGACAGTCAGGGCAAAGAAAGAGTGAGACAGTCAGGACAAGGGAGGAAAGACTTTATCAGCTATCAGGGCTCTATGTAACTTTTTACCTCAAGCTTGTACCAAGTGAGACATTACAGGATAAATTACTATACTTTACATTTTGTGCTGCACTATTACCATACTTTTGAAATATAAACTTGATAAACTGGCATAAAGACCACTTGATCAGGCCTTCTTTCTCAACTCTGTATAATTAACAAGACACTATATTAGTTACTAAATGTTATTTTATATGAACATGAGTTAATATTTATTATGTGCGTTTGAATGCCTATGAGAAGTAACTTGGATATTCCTTTAAAGGACCACTGTAGATTAGCAAAACTTTCACACGTTTGAGAAGCGTTCAATAAACTGACAACATTGGCAGCTAGGTTAGTTATGGGCACTAAATCATTTTTAGAGATAAACGTAATTTTAGCACAATCTGCGAGTGCATGGAGGCCATAATTCCCATACTTCATTTCAAGGCACGAGTACGCTGCTACAAAGTAGGGGACGCATTGGAAGGTGTCATGTGCTGAAATCTCTTCTGAATAAACTGGGCACGTCCTTCAGGCACAAGCAGTGTCTGCTAAAATACAGATTTTACCAAAATATGCTTTTATGCTCACAGTTTATACAGCTGCTAATGTTGTTAATTTGTTAAACAAACTTCACAAACATATGAGGTTTTTCCCAAACTACATCAGTCGGTTGTAATGTTGAATTGATAAACTCCCAGCCATCATATAGGGCGGTTAATCAGCAGAGGTAAACAAATAAAATAAAACTGGCTTGTGATGCATATGTATGATTTTTGTTTTCCAGATGGACAGCCGTCCATACCAGTGTTTGATAGGACCCTTCAGGTGAAGCAGATGCACCTGTTAGAAACGCTTGATCTCTTAATTACCCGAGCGGACAAAGGTAATATTCAATAATCAACTTTGGATCTATCCTGTTATGGTGTCGGGACAGGTCCGCCACTGCAGTGCGGCCTCCAACCACTAGATGGCGCTGCCGATATTATGCAGCACTGCGATATGTGAGAGAAGTTCTAAGCTTATGTTAGCCTAACCATTGAACTAACCCTAAACCTCACCCTAACCCTAACAGTTTGCCTAAGCCTTGACTTTATGATATCCACGAGAATATCAGCAGCGCCATCTAGCGGATTCTCACCGCCACTGCTGCTGACTTCTCCTGCGCTACCATAACAGGATAGGAACTCAGCTTTTATTTATGTCCATGTTTCATTTCATAACAATTAATTGGTAAAAAAAATATCATCCAACTAAAAATGTTGTTTCCTGAAAATTGTTAATGAAAGTCTTTGTTGTAATGAGAAAAATGCCAGGAGCTTTGGCATATATAATCTCTGTGATTATTCTTTGCTGCTGGCACTGGCAGAGTGTGATAACTGTCCTTGTCTAGGCTGAATAATAATTTTATCAATAGATGTGTGGTTGTCTATTTTTTTTAATTATTTTTGGGCATATACAGTACGATATCACCAACACTACACCCTTTAGTACATAGGTACCCATCCTTTCAAATGATAAAAGTTTATTTTTCCTTATTTCTAAATGAAATATATAGATCTGCAGCAATTTTTATTTTGATTCTTCAACAAAAGGACCATATGTTGCAAACTTGAGTATAAATGTAAATTCTCAAAGAAGGAATGTGATTTTTTGATGGCCATTGTGAATAATGCATTGCATGCAGATACAGATGTACGCAAGCTGATTGGCTACGAGGGCTGGCATTACGAGCGCTGGCAAAAGCCAACCAATGTTAGCCCATAATGCTGTTTTAGTTCCATTGTGTCAAACAATATAAATAATACTAGTAACTTGCCTGTCATAAATGACGGTATCATAAGTTATGTTCAATTGTCTATTCTGTCTCTATCTGTGTTGTCTCTCTTTGTGTGCCCTCTCCCTGTGCACCCTCTCCATGCGCCATCTCTCTCTCTCTCTCTCTCTCTGCTGCATCTGTCTCTCTCTGCACTGTCTCTCTCTCTGTGCGCCCTCTCTCTCTCTCTGTGGCCCCTCTCTCTCTCTCTCTGCGCCCTCTCTCTCTCTGTGCGCCCTCTCTCTCTCTGTGCGCCCTCTCTCTCTCTCTGCGCTCTCTCTCTCTGTGCACCCTTTGTATCTTTGTCCTCTCTTGTATCCTCTCTTTGTGCCCTCTCTCTGTGCTCTGTGTGCTCTTTGTCTATCTCCTCTCTCTCTAGTATTTTACAAGGTATATAATATACCTGTGCATCTATTTACTTTTATGTACTTTATTTTATTAAGAAGTGCTTAAAATTTCTGTTTTTACTGCATGAAATCATACAAGCAGTCACTGCAGCGTATGCAGATACATACTCTGTAGTGCTGACTGTGCAGTCTAGTATCCTAGCCTATCAGGCATTACATCTCAGCAGCATGTTGCAGAATTTTGTTGAGAGATGGTCACTGATTGGTTAGTACGAGACACAGCACAGCAGAGTCTGTGTCTGCATATGTTGCAGAGGGCAGAGCCATACATGGACTATTTGTTTGATTTTAAAACAGAGCTTATTAGCACTTCTTAATAAAATAAACGACATAAAAGTCTTAAGATACACAGGTAGATTATATGCGTAGTAAAATCCTTTTAAATTACACTTTGGGAATTTATAGTTGGAGACAAAGGATTCCTTAGATGTAATTTTTCTTGGAATTATTGAGTCTACTAGCGAATTGCCCGTCAAAAAATGACGGCAATGAAATTGTAAGGTAGCTAAATTAGTAAATGAATATAGTGTACCTATTTTGAAGCATTGTGATGAAGAGCTGGCAATCTGTGTTGATGTTGCTGCAGCATTAGTGGTGTGGAGCTGCTGTGTAAGCATGCTGAATGTGTGCAGTGTAACACTGTGCGTGCGCGAGTCCAAACCGTTAGCGTAGTCGTGTACTTCCGCATTGGTGTAAAATGGCGAGTAATGTGTGGTATAGGTCTGTATCGGAATATCCGTAGGTGTTTTATGGTGTTTTGCGAGTTTAGAGTGCTGTAGCCTCGTTTTCGTTTTGTTCGGCGGCCATTTTTTCTCTCGCTTAGATTTTTTTTTAGTCTCTAAACTGTTTTATTTCGAGTAAAATCGAGGTGTAAGTTGCATTTTTGAGGTCCTGGGTGCTCCCTCTTGGTGTAGGTAAGTTTTTTATGTATGTGCTGTGTGTATGTATTGTGTTTTAAATGTTTGTATGTCGGCGTGTTGCGTCCGATGTTTGCGACGTCGTAATGTGTGGTAACGTGTTTCGTACGTTGTTTGCGTTCCTCGTAAAATTTAGCGAGTGTCGTAATTTGTGTGTCGTGTTTTTTGAGTAGCGACGTGAATTTTGCGAGGGTTTGAGGCCCTTGCCCAGTGACCTCGCCAGCAACTGAGTCCCTCGCTTCGCGAGGGGCCTCAGTTGCTGGCATGGAGCGCCTTCGGCGCTCCATGCCAGCATCTGAGGCCCTTGCCCAGTGACCTCGCCAGCAACTGAGGCCCTCGCTTCGCGAGGGGCCTCAGTTGCTGACATGGAGCGCCTTCGGCGCTCCATGCCAGCAACTGAGGCCCGTGCCCAGTGACCTCGCCAGCAACTGAGGCCCTCGCTTCGCGAGGGGCCTCAGTTGCTGGCATGGAGCGCCGAAGGCGCTCCATGCCAGCAACTGAGGCCCTTGCCCAGTGACCTCGCTACGCGAGGGCCACGGCTCGCTGCGCGAGCCCGCAAGCGTGAGCAACGACTCGTACGCTCACAACTATATATGTGATAGAACAACAAATATTAGAATACTGCAGAAGCTGGCATGCTCTGGGTCCTGTAGAAAGATATTTGGATACTTAACTGAAATCCCACTACAGGAAAAAATGACTAGATGAATGGGTGCATATGGGTTAATCAAATAGACAGGGAGAAGATTCAAAGTTGGGTTAATCAACCAGACATCACTAATATAGTTGTGGTACGTGTGTACACACTTATGTGCCGTACGAGCGGTGTGTGGCGTGAGCCGCGCGTGCCATGCGTGGCTTTGGGGGGGGACACAGGGGAGGAGGAAAGACACGGGAGGGAGGAGGGGCAAAAAGACACAGGGGAGGGGGGAAGAGATACGTGAGTGGGGTAGAGACACTGGAGGGGGGTAAGACACAGGGGAGGTCGGAGGAAGGTGGGAAAGAGACACAGGGGAGGGAGAACGAGACACGGGGGAGGGGGCAGAGATACAAGGGGGGAGACAGATGGGACAAGGGGGAAGATATATGGGAGAAAGAGACACTGGGGGGGGGAGACACAGGGTAGGGTGGAGGCGGATAGGAAAGAGACACAGGGGACGGGGGAAAGAGACACAGGGAGGGAGGGAAGACACAGGGGAGGGCTGAGGAGGGTGGGAAAGCGACATAGGGGAGGGGGGTAGAGACACTGGAGGGGGTAAGACACAGGGGAGGTCAGAGGATGGTGGGAAAGAGACACAGGGGAGGGGGAAAGAGACACTGGAGGGGGCAGAGATATAAGCGGAGAGACAGATGGGACATGGGGTTAGATATATGGGAGAAAGAGACACTGGGGGGGAAGACACAGGGTAGTTCTGAGGAGGGTGGGAAAGCGACACAGGGGAGGGGGGTAGATACACGGGAGGGGGGTAAGACACAGGGGAGGTCTGAGGAGGGGGGAAAAGAGACACAGGGGAGGGGGCAGAGATATAAGGGGGTAGACAGATGGGACAGGGGGATGATATATGGGAGAAAGAGACACTGGGGGGGAAGACACAGGGTAGGGCGGAGGCGGATAGGAAAGAGACACAGGGGACGGGGGAAAGAGACACAGAGGAGAGAGGGAAGACACAGGGGAGGGTTGAGGAGGGTGGGAAAGCGACACAGGGGAGGGGGGAAGATACACAGGGGGAGAAGAGACAAAGGGGAGGGGGTAGAGATTTAGTGGGGGAGACACATGGGATGGGGGAAGAGATATGGGGAAAGAGACACAGGGGAGGGAGGGAAGACACAGGGGAGGGAGGAAAGACACAGGGGAGGGCGGAGGAGGATAGGAAAGAGGCACAGGGGACGGGGAAAGAGACACAGGGGAGGGGGCAGAGATACAGAGGAAAGAGGGGGAAGAGACACGGGAGGGGGAGGAGAGACACAGGGAAGGGGGGGAGACACAGGGTAGGAGGGAGGCGGGAAGAGACATGGGGGAGACACAGTGGAGGGGGAAGAGATGCAGAGGAGAGACGGGGAAGAGACACAGGGGAGGGAGGAGGAAAGACACTTATGAGGGGGAAGACACAGGGAAGGGGGGAAGAGACACACAGGAGAGGGGAGGAAGAGACATGGGGGAAAGAGCCACTATAGAGGGGGGAAGAGATACAGGGGAGAGAGTGGGGGGAAGAGACACAGGGGAGGGAGGAGGGGGAAGAGACATGGGGGAGACACACGGGAGGGGGGAGACATGGGGGAAAGAGACACAGTGGAGGGGGAAGAGATGCAGAGGAGAGAGGGGGAAGAGACACAGGGGAGGGAGGGGGGAAGACACAGGAGAGGGGAGGAAGAGACATGGGGGAAAGAGACACTATAGTGGGGGGAAGAGACACAGAAGAGGATTTCAAAGGGAGAACTGAAGGAACCAAGTCTTTTTTGTAGACCATAAAAAAGCGTTGTAGTCCTATATTTACAATATGTTATTTTTAAGAATTACTCATGAGAATGGAAAAATGTTTTAGAAAATAGACAATAATTTCATACAATTACTATAAGTAGTGGACTTTAATAACCTTAATATCTAGATTTTTTAAAACAGGTTTTTGACAATTATAAGCAGGAAAAAGTTCAGCAGAACGAACCTGAAATGTAAATATATGATAATAAAAATGATTTTGGGAACAACTGATAAAGAGTCTCCAAACCCATAGTGTGATTGTTGGAGCAGATAATTACACTCTATGCACTGCCAACTGAATTCATTTAATTGCCCTGAAACTCTGGATTCAGGCGATAACAAAGCAGGCAATTAATATTGTCAGGTCTGGACTCTTCAAACATAACCCATGAAGCTTTTTGTTCAAATGAAACAGAAATACAGACCCTGATTGTTTTTCTATACAAGTATGTTTTATTAGCTTTTCACAATAGATTATCTCTGATATAGCGTTTGGTTTGTTCAAATATGTTGCTTCAACCATTGTGTTAGAAAATAAAAAAACATGATCTATATTGAGAATTACATTAATTATAAATTCTAGACCCAAAAAATCTTTCCTTTGCTGCGACATGGTCCATAGACAATCCCCATGTTGGATCAGACCAAGGTGGATCCAAAGCCAGGTCATCTTCATATTGAAACAAGGTGGTATTGATTCAATTTATGCCCACTTTTTTTATATAATCAACACATTACACTACTATATTGTAAGCTACTTGAGATAATTTTAAATTCTATTTAAGACTACTATATATACAATGTCCATGTTTGCTCGACTCAGTATTGTAACTATAGAAGTGGCATACTGCAACTTTAAGGGGTTAAACTAATAAACGTGGGACTTATTTAGCCCCTGCCTCTTCTCACTCAATGATGCTGCCCCATCTTTTCTCTCGCCCTCTTTCCACCGTCTACTGTCTACCATTCATTTGCTTTCAACTATATTTAACACTTGCCCAAAGTCTATTGAGCAGGGCTAGGATTTAGTGTCGGAGTGAGGTAGATAACAAATGTTTTTTGCCATGACTTGGAGACGTCATAAATTTTGCTCCATAAAAACATAATTGGGTCAACTGAATGAGCAAACGCAATCTCAAAAGTATAGTATAGGCGTATGAAGATGAGAGGTCAAATGGGGTGCAGAGTCTCAAAGGGGTCATGTGGAGGAGAAACACCAAAGGATGTGTTTGGAGAAGAATCAGAAACTGGATGTGTAGAAGAAAGACAAAAAAGTGGTGTGTGGATGAGACAAAGAAAATGGTGTCGGTGTGGAGGAGAGACAAACAATTGTGGGGTGGAGGAGAGGCTAAAAGGGTGTGTGTGGGGAGAATGAGAAGACAAAAGCATGGGCGTGGAGGAGAGGCTGAAGGAGGGATAGAAGAGATGCCAAGAGTGGGGTGAATGAAAGATGGAAAGGGTGATGGGTTGGTGAGAGGCCAAAAGGCGTGGGGTGAATGAAAGACAGAAAGGATCGGGGATAGAGGAGTGGCCAAAAGGGTGGGAGTGGATGAAAGATGGGAAGGATGAAGGGTAGGTGAGAGGCCAAAAGGCGGGGGGTGAATGAAAGACAGAAAGGATCGGGGATAGAGGAGTGGCCAAAAGGGTGGGGGTGGATGAAAGACAGAAAGGATCGGGGATAGAGGAGTGGCCAAAAGGGTGGGGGTGGATGAAAGATGGGAAGGATGAAGGGTAGGTGAGAGGCCAAAAGGCATGGGGTGAATGAAAGATGGGAAGGATGAAGGGTAGGTGAGAGGCCAAAAGGTGGGGGGTGAATGAAAGACAGAAAGGATCGGGGATAGAGGAGTGGCCAAAAGGGTGGGGGTGGATGAAAGATGGGAAGGATGAAGTGTAGGTGAGAGGCCAAAAGGCGTGGGGTGAATGAAAGACAGAAAGGATCAGGGATAGAGGAGTGGCCAAAAGGGTGGGGGTGGATGAGAGACAGAAAGTGCAGAGGGTGGAATAGAGACCAAAAGTGGAAGTGGGGTTGGAGGAGAGAACGATGTAGGAGAGAAAAAAGAAGAGGCATACAGGAACGGAAGCGATAGGGTAAACCAAAAATAAGGGCACGGGGAGAATATAGGAGAGGATGAGATGAGTTGTATAAGAGGAGATGAGAGGTGGGAGGAAAGAAGTGCTCAAGCAGTAATGCCATCCTGCGATATGCTCCCATAAGGGTATGCACAAAGATGTACTAAACAATGCAAAATTACATTATATTAGTAGCCAGGCACGTGTTGAAATTCTTCTAGATCTTTGTTAATTTGTATATGAAAGGAGTATGAAAACAATAAGTAGAGGCAAATAACAGAACTTGTGTAGTTCTAGATTATTTTATTTTGCTATTCTAAACCATGTTGGTTCACAATGATCATTTTTACTTCATTAAATATTTTTTTTAACTAACAGCATATTTTGTGTTTTCAGGAAAAGATGCTCGTCTGTATGTTTTCAGACTAAGTGCCATCCGTAAAGGTCTGGAAGACAAGCAAGTTATGAAGACCAAGTATGAATGCAGAGAAAATAAACTTGAAAAAACAAAAGGTATACTTTTATTTTATTGTTTTCTTGGGAATTTAGTTTTCTCCGGGTAATATTTTACAATAATTTGCTACCAAATTAATCCACTTTTTCTACATACTTTTATTTAAACAGGTAAAAAGTGTTTTAATTATTTTTGATGTTTTTGTTTAAACATAACCTTATAACAGTCCTTTTCCCTGTCCGCAAATCTATAACTCTCATGTTGCACCCTGCTCTCCTCCATTTTAAAAATTAAGGCTCTAGTGACCCCTAGTGGTGGTTTCCCACAGGAAAGATTGTGTTTTACTATAACTTAGATAAGACTAAGGAGGTAGGGAAGTTACTACTAGCTATCTACCGCTCATCAGTTTTAAGATCAGTGTAGAATCAATTTTGTATACTGAGGTAAGGAAATGCAGTGGTACCTTGGAACTTGTCGTTAATTGGTTCCAGAAGGCACAAAAAGTGGCAAAAACGATGAGTATCAAAGTTCCCATAAGGAGTCATGTGAATTGACTTATACAGGTCTTAGCGACAAGTACCAAGCAAATGACAAGTGCTTGAGATTTTTTTCTCAAGATGCTTTGAAAACTGAAGAGTTTTGAGGTGTACGAGTACCAAGGTACCATAAAAAGTTCTAAAAGGTGATGTAGAGGAGGTTCCAGATAAGGTTTAATTAAAATAATTGGTAATAACAGATATTTCATCAATTGAAAGTTATTGCAGTAGACTAACATTGAAAATTGTAATAGTTAACTGCCAGAACCTGTGTTTGTGCATGGATCAGAAAGACTGGCTAATCTTATTAATTGAAAAACATTACCAATAATTCCTGATTATCTCCTGAGGGTTTGGGTTGGTTGTCTTCACATCAAGTCATTTACAAAACAAGACTGGTCATGTTCCCTGGATTTGAGTATGCCCAGACTTTTTATCTGTAGTTTTACCTGAAAACAATACCCCCAAAGCCCCAGTTAGTTTACATTAGGAAAATGATTTTTTATTAACATTCACTTGATAAAGTGCTTGTCTTTACCCTCAGTTTTAAATTATAGCATATTTGACAGCTCTACTGTGTCACTTTAAGTGACACTCATTAATAAGTTACTGACCAAGAAGTGAGGATGGATCCAGCCATCTTTGCCTGCTCATTTCTTCTGCAGCACTGACAGCTGCAGTTACAGGTGCCATCCGCCAGAGGGCGCTGTGAGTTTTTGAGCACCATCAAGTTCCAGGGAAGGCGGAGAACAATTCTCTCCTCCGACGTGGCGCAACTCGACAGCGCTGAATCGACAGCGAGGCCATCGCTATGTTCGGCGCGGGCACATTGCCCCCAGGGCCTCTGGTGCGCCGCTCATAGCTCAAGGCCTCTTCTGTCGGCGCGCCTTATATGCTAAAATCAACATCGCCATCTGTCGTCCGGAGGCGGAACTGCATCAGTCAGATTTTGCAATGGTGAAGAGGGAAAGGACCGTGAGGATCCTTGAATCTTATTAAATATAGTTAATGCAATTTTCCAAGTAAAACTCCTGGCATTAGATTTACTTTTTGCTAAAAAGCAGTAGATTTTAAACTTGCTTTTTTAGACTTATAATTTTTTGTACTGCAACAACTGGAAACACCGTAACCCTTTATGAACCCAAAACAGATCTTTCTTTTGTAATTTCTTCCTAGGTTGCCATTTGTACGCTATCAACACGCATAACAGCAACGAGCTGAGAATTGTAGTCGCCATCAGGAACAAGCTGCTGCTGATTACAAGGAAACACAACCAACTCAACAGCTTTATAGGGCTTACAATGAGTTCTCCGTCAACTGAGTCTCCGGTGGAAGAGTTTCAGTACATCAGGGTAGGCTTCCTCGTTTATTATTCTCCATACCCGAGAAACTTTTAAAACCTAAGATGTTGGCCTAAAAGCTCCATGTTTACATGCATGGGCAGTGCTAACCCACTCTAGAGTTATGTCAGAGAAGATGATTGGCTCACATTACACAGGTATAGAAACAGGAAGTTTGCGGGCGGAGGCAGATACAGAAAATGTTTACTAATCCAACTTTTTACCCCATACGAGCTTCTGTATTATAATGGCGCAATCCAAATAGTAAAGAAAATTAAACATTTCATAGTATTAAAGTCAACTAAATGTAACTTAAAGAGACACTATAATGGTCACACAGTAGGGTTTTATATATTTAGTAACTGCCTAGCAATAAAATCAGAATTGGGATCTTCCCTGTTTTGTCCCCGCCAGCGCATTGGTGTGCAGTGGCCACTAGGTGGCGCAATGGTGACACAGACTTTGTAGAGAGCAACTATTTTACTATTTGTAGCTTATCATCTGACACTACCATAAAATACCAAGTCTAACCCTAACCCTAACCCTGAGAACAAATTATTCAGATTTCTAACTGCTCTTGGGGGCTTGCCCTCTGTCAGCCAATGAGATCTACCGACTAAAGTATTGTCTCTGCATTTTCTGTTAGTTTCAATGCCGATACAATGTTATGGAAAAGTGTGTCAACGTACACAAAAATTACTTAGTACTGGGTTATAAGTGTAGCTAACACTCTCTGACGTACCTTATGCATCCAGAAATGCACAAACATTTGTTTACTATGGGCCTCATTCAATTGCAATTTGGCCAATTGAATAGTGCTCTATATAAGCACATAGCATATTTTTTTTACAGAAGTTTTTAGTTAGTAAACTTCTATCCAAAAGCAAGGTCTTCACTAACTAAAAACTTCTGTAAAAAAAAATGCTATGTGCTTATATAGAGCCCTATTCAATTGGCCCAATCGCAATTGAATGAGGCCCTATATGTTTAATTTTAGGCATCACAATTGAAAAGTAGTAGTAAATGGGGTGTCACAGGGCGCATAAATTCAAGTGGGCCTAGGGCAGCATGTAACCTAAATATGGCCCTGGTTACATTCTTAAATGTCTCTGTCACTTTTACTACTTGTTCAACTGGGCATGCTCTTCCTCCATATCACCTCATTGCTAACCGTATATAATTGCGGTTGATAAAGTAATTTATTCAGTTAGTTCTATATTGATTTTAAGGCACGTCTGATCTCTTTCCTGCAGGAGATTTGTCTATCTGATCCCCCAGTGGTGATGACTCTTGTGGATGGACCCACTGGGGAAAATGACAATATGATCTGCGTTGCATATCGACACCAATTTGACTTGGTGAATGAGAGCACTGGAGAGTCCTGCCGGCTGCATCATGTTGATGCTAGTAGGGTATGTTATTTGTGATTAAATATATCCTTATATTTTTCATTAAAACTACGAGTGTCTCATGCCTCTCTGCATGTCACTCTCTGGTGAGTAGCAGCATGAGACATTGGTATCGTGACGCTCCTGCCCTGATGAAGTGGCTTTAAATCACAGCTGTTTGACCATTTAGGACTGCTTCACAGTCAGATTTGCTCCCACCTCTTCATGACATTATAAAGGGTGGAGACAAGCAGCTCAACTGAAGGTTTAGAAGTTGATGTTTTAAGTTTAATATTGAATATTGCCTTTCTAACTAGTTTAATTATTATTATTATTATCGTTTATTTGTAACGCGCCAACATATTCCGTAGCGCTATACATAAGTTAAGTTACAGGCAATGACAAGTTAAAGATTCATACATTGCAAAGAGTGTATGGCCCTGTCTTTGAGCTTGGAATCCGGTATCCATAGCGCTTTCCCTAAAGCACTGTGCAGGATTGAAACTCGCAGACTTACAATCTAAAGGTTAAAGTTTGTATCTGGTACAGTAGGGAGAGAGTAGTGCTGAGCAGTGCTGAGCATGTTAGGGAGGAAGGTTATAGGCTTCTTTAAAGAGGTGCGTTTTTATTGATGTTTTGAAAGATTTAAGGCAGGAGGATAGTCTGGTGAAGCGAGGCAAGGAGTTCCAGAGAATAGGGGCAGCGCGAGAAAAGTCCTGGAGGCGGGAGTGAGAGGAGGTGACAAGAGTGGTAGAAAGAAGAAGGTCGTTAGCAGAACGAAGAGGGCGTGTGGGGGAGTATTTGGAGATGAGAGCAGAGATGTATGGGGGTGCGCTGTTGTTGAGGGCTTTATAAGTTAGGGTCAAGATTTTAAACTTTATTCTGGAGGCTAAGGGAAGCTAGTGGAGTGATTGACAAAGAGGAGCTGCCGACACTGAACGATGTGTACTGAAGATGAGTCTGGCGGAGGTATTTATTATGGATTGAAGTGGGGAGAGGCGAGTGATGGGCAGGCCAACAAGGAGCGAGTTGCAATAGTCAAGACGAGAAATGATAAGAGAGTGTATTAGAATCTTAGTAGTGTCTTGTGTAAGGTAATGGCGTATTCTGGATATGTTTTTTAGATGGAAAAGACAGGATTTGGTTAGAGACTGTATGTGTGGGATGAAAGAGAGGGCAGGGTCCAGTAGAACCCCGAGACAACGGGCTTGGGAGGTGGGAGTGATGATGGCGTTGTTGACAGAGAGAGAGATGTGAGGAATTGAAGCTGTAGTAGAGGGTGGGAAGATTAAGAGTTCAGTCTTAGACATGTTGAGTTTCAGATGGTGGGTGGACATCCAAGAGGATATACTAGAGAGGCAGTCGGAGACCTGTGCTAGAAGAGAGGGGGATAGATCTGGTGCTGAGAGATAGATTTGGGTGTCGTCTGCATAGAGATGGTACTGGAACCCAAAAGAGTTTATTAGGGTGCCGAGTGAGGATGTGTAGATGGAGAAGAGGAGGGGGCCTAGGACTGATCCTTGGGGTACGCCAATAGACAGGGGGTGAGGAGAAGAAGATGTGCCGGAGAAGGAGACGCTAAATGATCGTTCTTGGAGGTATGATGAGAACCACAAGAGAGCAGTGTCTCGAATGCCGAGGGAGGAGAGAATGTGGAGTAGAATTGAATGGTCAACGGTGTCAAAGGCGGCAGAGAGATCCAGGAGAAGCAAAATAGAAAAGTGGCCTTTCGACTTGGCGGTGAGCAGGTCATTGGTGACTTTTATGAGGGCTGTCTCAGTGGAGTGTTGGGGCCGAAAGCCGGATTGGAAAGTGTCCAGAAGAGAGTTAGAGGAGATGAAACTGGTGAGGCGGTTATAGACGAGCCGCTCCAGCAGTTTGGAAGCCAGGGGAAGTAGAGAGATAGGGCGATAGTTAGATGCAATGTCAGAATCGGATGAGGGTTTCTTGAGAGTGGGTGTAATTATGGCATGTTTTAGAGATGATGGAAATGTGCCGGTGTTTAGGGAAAGGTTGAAGATATGTGTGAGAGCTGGGATAAGTGTAGTAGAGAGGGGAGGGATGAGCTGAGATGGAATAGGATCTGAAGGACAGGTAGTGAGGTGAGAGGATGATATTAGGATGGAGACTTCATCTTCTGTTGCAGGGGTAAAGTAGTCCAGAGTTTAATAGGAATTGTATTAAATAATCAATACTTAGTTAACACATCTATTTCCTATTGGTATGGTAAGGCAGTGGCCCTTTTGAATGGACACTACACTGCTCATATAATAGTTTAATTTGTTTATTTAGTTACTGATTAGCAAAAAAACTGTATCTGTAAATTATAAAATCAATGTAGATTTAAATCTTGCATTTGAAGTTAATTTTTTTAGACTTCAGTAGATGTCTAGAAGTAGAAGATACCCTCTATTAGTTATCCAGGGATCAAGAGGGTCTGACCAGAGCCTTCTCCTGATAGGAGTCTTTACCTGTTATTCTGCTAACATTATTTATCTGCCATCTTCTGTACAGTGATTTATAGCAGGTAAATCCACCCAGAAAAAATAGGGCAGCCTCCTGGACAGATCCTCTTTCACCTAATGGGGGGGGCGGGTAAATCTGCTGGAACCTACATGGTTAATTTCACATATCAGCTTTAAAAGTTGCATTGAATTTATGTTCTTCAAATAATTAATTTATTGCTAATCAATGATTAAATAAACAGATCAAATCCTATCGTATGAGCACAACTGTGGATATTTAACTCTCTTAGCATTAATGACAATTTGTGCTCTTTTTAATTTTCTGAAAAGCTTGAATGTTAAAATATGTTTATCAATTAACTCATTTATGAATTTTAATTTGCTACTGCAAAGCAACTTTTTAAGATGTGATTTGCGACGAAACGAATTAAATGACCACCAAAGTTCAAGAAAAAAACTTGTTTATCAAGTATGTACCAAACTTATAAAATTAGCAGCTGTGTAAGCCAGGAACATAAAACATTTTTTGGGTGAATATGTTCATTTTTGAAGACTCTGTTTATGAGTACAGGAATCCATTTTATGTTTGTTACATCACTTATTCAGAGCTTCATCATGAGGGTCTGTGGAGAGAGAGGTGGAGAAGGAGTGAACATAGAGCTTGGATACGTTTGAAATTGACACAATACCTCTTCCCCCTCACTGGCCCAGAAGCAGACACCTTGCTTTAGGAAATGCAACCGTACATCTCCAGAAATGTAAATGCCTCTCTCACACAAACAACTTTCACCTGTGTATCATGGATTCCTTCAGCGCAAAGCAAAGGCATTAACATTTATTTTTTTCTAATTAGAAACTAGGGGCCTTATTCAATTGCATTTTGGCCAATTGAATAAGGCTATAAATAAGCACATAACATATATTTTTTAAATAAGTTTTTAGTTAGTAAGCATCTATCCAAAAGCAAGGTTTTCACTAACTAAAAACTTCTCTAAAAAAAATATGCTATGCGCTTATTTAGAGCCCTATTCAATTGGCCAAATCGCAATTGAATGAGGCCCTAGGTATATGACTTTTTTCCTGCTTAATTATGCTCATATTTTTTTCATTGTGAAGTGGTTCTTTAAAAGCCCTTGGAGGGGGCTGCATGTTCTCTGCCCCCCTCACACTACCAATAATTGTTTTTACTTATGATGCAGAGACTTTTAACGTCTTACTTCATCATTAACCCCGGATTTGAAGAATACAGCACCATTACCTAATGCATTACATAGAGATTCAGAAGGAGAGGAAGTGGTCTATGCACCATCTTTTCCAGGGAGAGACATCTTTTACTGTCATTCCCAATTCTGCTGACCCAGCAGCCTCTTCTCGGAGGCAAAGCTCCTTATAATGGGCCCTGCAGACGTTCCACCAAATGTGCACAGCTGGCGGCAACACCACAGTGCAATCACTCCCGTCCTGATCGCGTTCAATCAACTCTGCAATTATTTTGTTCCAGCCCCATAGCTGTATTTTGCTTCTTATGTGGTTCTGCCATTGCTAAGTAACAGTTTTATTGAAACTGTACTATAAATAATAGAACCTAAAAAAGTGCATTAAAGGATCTCCGTCTCCATGTTTTTTGCATAACATAAATGGTCACAGCAGATTTCCTAGTTCTGGTTGGATTATACAATCCCATGCCAAAGTGGGTGTGGTAAAATACAAACATGGTGGGGATTTAACAGAAGCAGATTAGTTAAAGGTATATGCAAGTGAGCTGGATTATGAATGCATCTGATAGAGAAGCATTAGTAGAAAAAAATTGTTGAAAAAAATTGTTTGCATGAAAAAATACCAAAATAATAATAACAGTTACCCTAAAGTTTGCTGAATTTCTTGCATTTGCAAACTGTTTTCTATCAACGTTGACACCCCCTGAAAATCCCAGGGAAAATTAGCATGCATAATACATTGTATCTTTTTGGTCGGTGAATTGAAGATCTCTTCGGTTAAGAAACAGCCAAAATGCACTCAATTTAAGTTTTTTTTTTCTTTAAGTAAATAAAAATGTATTTAAAAAAATTCCAGTTGCAATTATTCATATTTTATTGGTATATTACCATTCTACGTCTGCTATATATATAAATATAAGGTAGTATATTATAGAAAGTCCAGCCTTAGAGAAAGTCCACGAGGATGGACGAAACGGCCCGTTGGCACTTTTATCAGTAGTCATAGAGGACAGAGACCACTGGAGGACCAATCTAACATAGTGAATTGATGGGACAAGCCATGTTGTTACACATGAAGCATAGCAATTGAACAGCAAGTATACTAAGTGTGGCAAAGTTTTCCCAATGAATCAAACCTTTTGGATTACTACAGAATGTTTCTGTACTTTACTGCATTAAAGTTTATTTTAATAAATGCTATGCCCTTAACTTGCATCTTGCCCACTAGCCTTGCACGTTTTCATTACAGGTTCATTTTGTTGCAGCTATTGATGTTTATGAAGATGGGGAGGCTGGATTACTGCTGTGCTATAACTGTAAGTGTTATTGTGATTTTCTGTGAGATGCCAACACCTCTGTGTATTGGATGTTGTTCTAGAGCAGGGGTGGGCAAGTTCGGTCCGGAAGGGCCACATACACGACTGGATTTGAGGATATGGCTTCTTCAGTCATCCTAATTGACTTATCTTCAAATCCAGGCTTGTGTGTGGCACAACAAGACTAAACTTGCCCAACCCTGTTCTAGAGCAATATTCAATAGGAATTATATGAAGCTTTAGCTGGTGCTGCAGGTGCAAAGCACCAGGGACCATAATAGGATAGGGGCCATCTGCTACCAGGAGTAGAGGGTGTCAGATAATTATTTATATCTAAGAGTGATCTGGCTACCTACATATATATTTACAAGTATATGTTGATGTTTTATTGACCTATACAGGTACCTACCTTGTATAGTAAAGTTGTAAGAGGGGGCCCCAAGTTATGTTGCCCACCATCTTGTTTGTATTTGTTCCTAAATTCATGTTAAAAAGTTGTTCTTATATTCCCGTACAGAAGTTCATACATATGTGTAAAAGTTTTAGCACTTGCCTTTTATTGCTACAAGCCCTCTCTATATATGATGATGGGAGCTGCTGAAAAAGAGAATATAAAAGTAACTGCCGCATCTTAGAGCTCACCTGCGGTCACTCTTGATCTTTTGACCCAATTAGCTCAGCAATCTACTTAAAATGTTAGCTTCTCCACAAACATGGAGGAGTAACTAGTAAACTACGCAAGATCCATTACATTCATAACCTGCCCTCACAGCAACAACGTGTTGCCAAGGGAAACTACTTTAACACAAGTCTCCAGACAACCTTGTGGCTGAAAAGTTAGCAGCTGCTTGCTAGGCAAAGTCACCTCCCCTCGTTGGTCAAAATAATACACCACCAATGATATGCACTCATATGCACAATGATAACATCATCAGCTGAGTTAGATGTTTGAAAGGAAACTTAACCTTAACCAATGCCTCTTTAAATCATTGAAATGTATTAATGGTCAGTGGCTAAAACATCTAGCACTTGTTGCTAAAGAATACAGTGGTCCTTTAGGTTATAAGTTATTTTCTAGAATTGTGATTTCTCATTGCCTTTTTTTATATTTTTTACTTCTTTCTAATAGTTTTTTATTGATACAAGAATGTTTTATCTCTCCATTTGTTACCACACAAAAATGTTAGGACACGATGTTCAGAAAGAAAAGCGGGGTCTAACATTTTTGCGTGGTAACAATTTTCTAGTAGAAAGCATATTTTAAAGTATTAAAAATATCAAAACTGTCTCGCTAAATTAAAGGACTGCAGTAAAAACTGAGTAGATTTGTATTAATGAACCACTATAGAGAAAGGTTCATATTTGTGAAATACACAACAACAAAATAATTACGGTACATTAGCAGCTTTGCAAGTCATGAGTATAAAAGCATTTTCAAAGAATAATCTTCATTTTAGCAGACTTGGAAGCTGCCATGACAGTAATACTTGCATATCAAGACATGAGGGGGGTGTCACAGAGCAGGACAAGCAACGCTTGCATGTGTACTTGCACATGCCTTTTGCTGAGCATGTGCTGTGGAGGAGGAAGATTTTAGATGCTAAAAGCTTATCTGATTCAACTACCGAGTCAAAAAGTCCTTCTCACTCTCCCACCTTGCATTCCTAAGTAAATAATACAGAACACACCGCTTTTGTCTCAGGTACAAGTGGAGTCATAGGATGGTGGTTAACGTATTTAAAAACAGGAAGGTTGCTACTGGATTTTTTTAATAAACACATTGAATATCTCTTTAAAAGGCCAAGAAGAATAACTTTGCAATATACTTTCTAACAATCAAATTATTATTCAAGGTGAAACTTGCATAATTTCATTTTTCAACCTATAATCAGATTTTTTACCTTTTATATATATATATATATATATATATATACACAAATATATATATATATAAATATATACATATATATATATATATATATATATATATATAAATATATACATATATATATATATATATATATATATATATACACACATATATATATATATATATATATATATATATATATATATATACTAGTAAATTGCCCGGCAAAAATGACGGTTTAATTTTAAATTTTCCTCTCACACCCCCCCTTGTGTCTCTCCCCCGCTTCTCTCCCCTGTGTCTCCCCCCTCTTCCCTCCCCTGTGTCTCTTTCTACCTCTCCACTCCCATGTGTCTCTTCCCCCCTCCCCTGTGTCTCTTTCTCCCTCTCCACTCCCCTGTGTCTCTTCCCCCCCTCCCCTGTGTCTCTTCTGCCCTCTCCCCTCCCCTGTGTCTTTCTCCCCCTCTCCCCTGTGTCTTCCTCCCCCCTCCTCTGGAGCTTGCACGACATGCATGCACACTACTTGCGACCGCTCGCACCGTCCGTCCAGAGCTGCACATGCACGCAGCTCTGTCCAGACATAGGACCTCATTCAATTGTGATTTGGCCAATTGAATAGGGCTCTATATAAGCACAGAACATATTTTTTTACAGAAGTTTTTAGTTAGTGAAGACCTTGCTTTTGGATAGAAGTTCACTAACTAAAAACTTTAGGAAGTACTGGTAAGTATGTGTGCTCCCAAGCAGCTTTACACACTTACCAGAATTATAAGAATTGATACATGCATATATATATAGGCAGAGAACAAAACAATCAGCACATCTCACATCACACCTGATCAAATCTTCTTTAATATCAGAAAACAACAACATTATAAACCCACTTACCGGATCTTTATCGAGATAGAAACAAATACAAAATAACACATTTAAAAAGTCTCCCGTGCAATAGTCATTCACACGACGTCGCTCACACTGCCGGACAGAGTATTCAATCAGAAAGCAGTAGGCATATTACAAAATTAGTAAAACTAGTATCTACATACATCTAAATGGATATATATTTGATTGTTTTTTTTTCCGACAGTAATTCCCAATGTGTGTCTTATATTTATAATTACAGATATTTGCTACTACAAAAAGGTTTGTCCTTTTAATGGAGGGTCTCCACTCATCCAGTCATCAGCATCTGATTTCCACTTTAGTTGGAACCAAGTCCCAAATGCTGTTGGTAAGGCTTCAAATCATTATTTTTATTTTGTTCAGTATTTATTCGCCCTGACTTGATCAAACTGTACTGCCCGTCACATCTGGAGGTTGTCTCCATGGATGTCTACAAATGGTTCATAAAGCTTCTAGACCTCTGCTGTCACATAAACTTAAACGTAACTTGAAACTGTGCAAAGGGAAAAACTGTGGCCTGCTTCAGAGTTGTCAGTTATGTTAATTAAGCATTCATCATTAATATAATTCATATCAGATAAAATTGTACATTTATTTTTCAAATCAAATTTATTTTCAAATATTATGTCTCTCATAGGCCTTTTAGAGTATCATATATATCAATATCAGATCTTCTTGATCCACAATTGGTCCACTGGAGGTCATCAAAGGTTGGAGAAAGAGTCTGGCTGTAAGACAGGGGTTAAACATTTTTAAGAACAATCTGATTAGATAGTGACTAACTGATTAGATGACCAGTCATAGGCTACCTCCCAGCCAGAAATCATTCTTAAACACAGCAAGTCTCCTGCATAGAAATAGCATTGTGTTAATGTAATCCTGCCAGGCAGAGTCTCCTCCCCCATATTACAATGTAGGGGGTGGAGACCAGCAGTAGTTCAATTTGATTTTTAAAAATAACTTTAACATTTTTATATTTTTTTTTTTACAGATGTTTTTAGTTAGTGAACATCTATCCAAAAGCAAGGCATTCAACTAAAAACGTCTGTAAAAAAATATGCTATGTCATTATATTGAGCCCTATTCAATTGGCCAAATCGCATTTGAATGAGGCCCATAGTAAGATGTTTTTATGATGTCTTGCTGTTTGGATACCCACAATTCAATAAAATAAACTACAAATTGTCTTCTATAAAAATAAATAACAATTGAGTATATGTATAGGTCTTATACGGTCCTTGCATTTCAGTCTGCGCATTCCCTTATATTTTGGCGTTTACAACTGATTCTATTGAAATCCGATTGGTCGTGAACGGCAATTTGGTTCATACAGCAGTGGTACCAGAACTCCAGCTGGTGGCATCCAGGGTAAGTACTGCCCCTTACTTTTAAACTACCCATACATGATAAAAAATATATATGAAATCTTTGATAACAAACACTTGTTGGGTAGGTCACAAAGGCTGATTGACAGGTAAAAGTTTAAAAATGTAAATTGATAAGAAAATACAGCTTTGATAATAACATTGAGTGGATAAACTATAGTACTACTTTTTACTGGCATTTTTAAATTATACCATACTTGGTACCTCTACTATCCTGCTTATTTAGGCATTTTTTATTTTATATACATGTTTTAATGAGGTGCCTTAATTAATTGTATTCTCCTCAAATTTTTGATTGACACCTTATAGATCCTCTCCCTGTCTTCCCGCTTTCTCTCATGTAGGGTGCCATTTTTCACACCCAAGACCTAAGACCACACCCACAGGAGAGGTGCTATATGCTTCCAATGCCTCATATTGCTCTGCTGCAAGCAGACAGTGACATTCTGTGTGTCTGAGCATAATAAGACACTGATATTGTGAAGACCCTCATTGTGGGTGTGGCTTTCGGCGCTCATTGCGAGCCTCTCTCCCGTGTACTTCAACTTTCCTGCTTTGAATTGATCACCTTCGGCGCTCATTGTAAGCCACACGCTGAGTGACTTCGGTGCTCATTGCAAGCCTCTCCCACTGGCTCGCAAGCCCTGCAAGGAGCGCCTTCAACACTCATTGCGTGGTTTGCAATGAACGCCTTTGGCGTTTATTGCAAGCCTTTCCTCCCACCTACTGTACAGGCCGCTCATTGCAGGTTTTGTTAAACTGCAAGTTTTGTGCTTGAGAATGCCATGTGTCTCTTTCCACCATCTCCCCCTGTCCCTTCCCTCTGTGTTTCTCCTCTCTGTGTCTGCTGAATGTTTGCAATGCGCGCTGACTGCCGTTGGTTTCATTTTCAAAGTCTGCGTGCCTGGCATTGTTTGTGTAAGTGTTACTGTCTTCAGCGTTGTGTATTTTGTACGTTTTGCGAGCCTGGCATTGCTGAGACTCGTTTTCATTCTATTTCTGAAATTCTATGTTTTTCGTCCTCAATTTATTTCCTCGCTTAGGCGATTTTCGAGTGACGAAAAACGCAAAACATGTGTGTTATTTGCTTGCAACCTCACTCCTAGGCTTTCTGTGTCTTCCCCTGTGCTGTGTGTGAGTGTGTTATAATTTTTGTACCTGATTTTGCGAGGCTCAGAGTTTGAGTGCGCCGCTGGCGAGTCTCGCTTCGCAAGGCTTGCGGTTGCGTCCCTCGCTTCGCGTGACCAACATCGTGAACATCAGCAACATCGCAAAATCCACAACTATATATGGGATTGTTATTTGTAATGCGCCAACATAGCGCTATACATAAGTTAAATACCAGGCAATGACAAATTAAAAATGAACACATTGCCTTTGAGCTTAGAATCCGGTGCTTTCCCCAAAGCAACTTGCAGGATTGAAACTCGCAGACTTACAATCTAAAGGTTAAGGTTTGTGTGTGGTACAGGAGGGTGAGAGAAGTGTTGCGTATATTAGGATGGAAGATGATAGGCTTCTTTAAAGAGATGTGTTTTTAGTGAGGATTTGAAGGATTTGAGGCAGGAGAATAGTCAAATGGAGCAAGGCTAGGAGTTCCAGAGAATAGGGGCAGCACAGGAAAAGTCCTGAAGGCGGGAGTGAGAGGAGGTGACAAGAGTGGTTGAAAGAAGAAGGTTGTTAGCAGAACGAAGAGGGCGAGTAGGAAAGTATTTGGAGATGAGAGCAGAGATGTATGGGGGTGCGCAATTGTTGAGGGCTTTGTAAGTTAGGGTCATGATTTTCAATTTTATTCTGGAGGCTACGGGAAGTCAGTGGAGTGACTGACAGAGAGGTGATGCCGACACTGAACGCTGTGTATGGAAGATGAGTCTGGCAGAGGCATTCATTAAATGCAAATAAATAATCAATACTGCACTTTAAAAGACGGGGAAAGCGATGAAAGACATTCAAATTAATTGCACAACAGTTTCAAGCTCGCAAATCTGCAATCAAAAATTATTATTTTTTACGTTTCATTTCTTTGTCATATCAATCTTGGTAATCAACGAGTTAATACATATCAGGCCACCACATGGACTAGAACATTTTCTTCATTCCTTTTTAATTATTTTGTACATTGCCGGATTGCGAGTCTGATCGCATATCAGACCTCTAAACGCTAATTGATTGATGTTTGACCTTCCTTTTTTTACTGACCTAATGATGACGGTCTCATTTAATATTGTCTGTTTCTAAATCGGTAGTTACGGCCTTGCTTAATTGATCATGATCATGCTCTGAAATACTACTCACTGGTGCATGGTTTACGGTTTAGGCTTTTGGCCAGGCGGCTGCCGGCTTGTTCAATTGAATTGATCTGTAACTGTTGCATATTTCAAGCCCGCAAACTTACTGCCGGTATAAAGTCAACTGCGGGCTTGCAATTGAACAGGGGCCAGTCATTTGGTAACATTCCTGATATTTCAATCCCAGCTTACTGTACTTACTAGATAAAGAACAATGTGAACATTTTATATTGTGCATGAAAAACAACCATATACTAAACATTTAAATTATTTTCTTTCCAGTCCGACATTTATTTTAAAGCCACAGCAGCAGTTGGATCGTCGTCAAACAGCAGTTCTAAGGATACCAGTTCCCATAGCTCTCCGCAGACGCCTACCGGTTATGAACTGCCCGTGTTTCCTTCGGTGCAAGGAGAAGGTAAAACTGAGATTTGTCTGCCATATTGGAGGGAACTGGAAGGGTTTACTTTTATTAAAATGTACTTCTTTATTTAAAACAAAAACGCATGTAATAATTATTTTTATTATAATCATTAAATTAATTTTGTCCATAGTTGACAGGTTTAAATGATTACATGGCTTTATTTATTTTGCGTTCCTTGGAGGCTCAATGTTATAATGTTTTCATTGATGATGTATGAAGGAACCTCAATCTATATTTATGCACCTGTCCGCTATAAAAGTAACAGCACTGAATGATACAAAAATATATGTTTGAAACATTTATGTCTGATAAAGTGAATAATTACATAGGAAGAAAGGTATAAAGCTAGTTTTTAATAAAAAAAAAAAATTTTGGTGCATCTGCTGAACTCTGGAGTTTGTTATATACCTTACTTATATAGCTGCTAATGTTGTTAGTGAGTTGCATCCTACACAAAGGCGCTCATCGATGTGAGCCCCGCAAAGTGAGGCTTTAAACCGTAGCACATAGCTGATGCGAGGCGAGCCGTTAAAATACGAGGCACAGGACTTAGAAAAAAAAAATACGAGACGCGGGACTTAGAAAAAAAAAGATACGAGCAGCAAAAATTTACGAAATTAGCGGCCTAACAAAAAAACAGAAAAACACACTAAATATACCCCGAAAAAAATCCCAAAACATCACAGACAGCATAGGGCAACAGCCAGTGTGACTGTGAGTGAGGTGGAACGCAAATTTAACAGTACAAAACAGTTTCAATTCTGTGTCAAACAGCATTCCCATGGCTTCAAATTTTATTGCCCCGTCATTTTTGACGGGCAAGTCGCTAGTATGATTATATATATCAAAGTTAGAAAATCTATTTAGTAAGCAAAGACTTACCCTTTATCAAGTTAGTGGGTTAAATAAACAACCATGTATCCCGTTTACAATCAAATCAGTTGAGATGGTTATCAGTTTGATATCCTATATCCTATGCTGTTTAAAAAATAATGAATGAGCTTTAGTGCACACATAGACTAACCTGATATTTTATGCATGGGGTCTGAATAAACATCTTTCTGAATGTCACATGGCTTTAGACTGAAAACTTTATACAGCTCAACCTCCAGAGGGTATTTGTCAGTTATTGTCAATAACCATCATTAAGAAAAAGGTAACACACTATGGGCCTCATTCTATTAGCGGCCGCAGCCGTTGCGGGGCCGCAAGGACCGGCCGCAAGCTATTCTGCTATTCTATTCCCTTGCGGCCGGTGCCTTGCTATCTCTTGCGGCCGCTCGCGCCGGAGGAAAGCCTTTGATCTAAAACGGCCGCAAGAGATTTGCAATTCAATTGCTCCGGGAAACCTCTCTGCAAGGCTAAAAGCGAGCCGCAGCTTACTTGCAGGAAAGAGGTCTCGCTAGCACCAATTAAGCACATAAAATAGCTCAAATAAAGCCATCCTGCACTTTGAGAAGACTATAAAGGGATTTTAGGTGTTAGAAAAAATAGCACATAATTATCCTGTACTCAAATCCGTAAAATATTATATTTTTAATATCCGTAAAATATCCATGTAAAAAGTCCAGAGTGCTTGGAGCACCTCAGACACACCCACGCAGCAGCCGGAAAATAAACAGTTAATTTGAACTCGGGTTTGGGCAGATGTGCAAGCTTGAGAGTGGGTTCCTTTTAATCCTCATGTCCCCCAATATGATCCCTAGCATTTACAGAGCTGTACAGTGCAGGCTTGAATTTATATTTGAGTTTTTATATTTCTGAGATTACGGCCGGTTCCAAGATATGCGGCCGGCCGTAAAAGGAGATCCTTGCGGGGCCGTATAATAGAATCGCGAGTTAACTGAACCCCCGCAAGGAATCGCAGCCTTACGGCCGATTTACGGCCGATAATAGAATGAGGCCCTATGCTTGGTGAAGGTATCAAAATCTGACAGGTAAAATTGCAAATTTAAATGTAATGTAATAAAATGCAAGTTTTAATAATATTCACTTGATAAATTACTATGGGCCTCATTCTATTACCGGCCGTAAATCGGCCGTAAGGCTGCGATTCCTTGCGGGGGTTCCGTTAACTCGCGATTCTATTATACGGCCCCGCAAGGATCTCCCCTTACGGCCGGCCGCATATCTTGGAACCGGCCGTAAGCTCTGAAATATAAAAACTCAAAAATAAATTGCAAATAGGAATTTCTTACGGCCGAAACTCTTGCGGCCGTTTTAGATCAAAGGCTTTCCTCCGGCGCGAGCGGCCGCAAGAGATAGCAAGGCGCCGGCCGCAAGCCTGCCGGAGCCCCCGGCCAGAAGGGAATAGAATAGCCGAATAGCTTGCGGCCGGTCCTTGCGGCCCCGCAACGGCTGCGGCCGCTAATAGAATGAGGCCCTATGTTATTTTCAATCATTTAAATTTATGCCAGATTGGAAACCTCAACTGTATCACTCAAATGGTGGTTATTGCCATTAATAACATAAGAAATAATAGTCTTGCTGGGGGGGATAAGAAAGGCTGATTGACGGGTAAAAATGTCAAACTTCAATATAAGCCTGTTACAATTATTAATGTTCAGTTGATTAAGTACCATATGTGTTACTACCCGTAGTTTTTAATTTTTCAATATAAGAAACCTCCTCCAGGTCACGATATATATGTGTGTGTGTGTATATATATATATATATATAAGGAGCCTCTAGAGTAATAGATTCTCACCTTCTGGAACTCCCTACTGTCTTGCTGTTCTCCCTCATGAAAGTTGCCATGTTGCACAACTGTAACCTAAGACCATGCCCACAGAGGAGAGGCCTCACACTACCTGTTCTCAGACGCACAACATGTCATTGTCTATTTATTACCAGCACAAGACACTGGTAGTGTGAGTCACTTCCCTTTTTCACTAGCCTTATGTCACAGCTACATGAGAGAGAACAGGAAGAAAGGAGGAGATTCCAGAAGTTGTGAATTTGTCAATTTACAAGTTTTTTAATAGTAAGGGAAGTGCAAATTGTATTTGACAATTAAATTGAGGAAGATAAAATTAAATAAATTACCTAGTTAAAATATAGTTAAAAATCCCTTTAATTAATTTGACAAATTTAATAAAGCCTAAATGGCGCTGCGGAGCATGTTGGTGCAAGATAATAATAATAATAATCTCTCAGTGAATAAATAAAATACTGAGCCTGACTTTTGTAGACAATAGGCTTTTACCCTAACACAGTTTGTGAGAAGGATGATTTTTGATCAATATGTTCTTAATATGACAGTTCAACCTCAAAAAGACATAAAACACAATCGGCACTATTGACTTTTCCCTCGGTGTGTGAGTGCGCGGCTGCGCCGTATATCTCTGATCCGCACTATAATTGAATTTATTTTCCTCTGCCCTCTATTTCTTACTTGTAAACAAAAAATATTAGGAGCATGGCAGCCGGGCAAACATCAAAATCCTGCCAAAACTCACCTGGCTTACTAACCTCTCATTATTTATGCTGGGTGTTTTGGGAACAAAAAAAAGCTATTTCAGGTTAAAACAACTTCAGTTCTCATTAATATTTTGCTATATTTTTTTATGTCAAACATTTGAACTTTTACATTTAATTTAATAAAAATAATGTAATATATTGTGAGAACATAATAATAATAAACAATAAATAATAATAACAATAAAGTACATAGATGATCACTACTTTTTATTTATTTATTCATTTATTTATCTATGTTTTTCATTTTATTAAATTAAAAAATAAAATTATATTCATAAATACAAAAATATAGGAAGTACAGGTAAGCAATCATTATATTTCATCCGGTACCTATTCAGGTGGCACATCCCTTCTCCCTGTCCAGTCTTAGTCATATTTGTTAGGCTTTGATTATTAATCAATTTCATATTCAGTCATTTAAAAAAGGAATATTCTGTATTAAATTTACTGAAAATTATTATTATTATTATTTATTTGTAATGTGCCAATATATTAAATAGTGCTATATAGGGACTGCAGTACATACATTAAAATACAAAAGTATGTATCAAAAGATCAGAGGGCTCTGCCTTTGAGCTAACAATCTATAGTAAATAGTGCTTTCATACTTAAACTTTAGTGCTTTAATTTCATAAAATTTAAAGTCAGCTGCCAAGGTTCTCCATTGGAGGTGTAAGGGAGAGAGAAGAGCAAATGCAGTTGGATAAATAATAATACCTACAGAGACTTAATGGTAAAGTCGTATCTTTATTCTAATATATTAATGACTGGGCTTGCTGTTCTTCTTTATCGCCGCCACTATGGGAGTTGACTAATTTCCCTAGATAAAGAGGCTTAGAGAGAGGGGATCCTCTCAGCACTAATTTATGCCTAAAATGCCTAGCTCCCAAGCCCAATTATCCACTCAAGAATGGCTTATATAAACCAGTTGCATATATATATATATATACTTTTTTCTGCAATTATTTATACCTTTGCTTGGTGATTTTAAGCCGTGCATATTTCCCCAATTACCGTATATATCTATCTACTGTTAATATATGTTATTCTAGGTGAAGTTCAGTACAGAAACATTTACAAGATTCCCTTAAGTAACCTGGTTGGACGAAGCATTGAACGACCTTTGAAATCACCGTTGGTGCCCAAGCTCATCACTACGCCAACATCCAGCGGCATCGCCTGCATCCCTGTCACCCACTCACTGTCACTGTCACGTATGGAAATCAAAGAAATCGCCTGCAGGACACGGAAAGAGCTATTAGGTATATTATATGGCAAAGTTGACTAACGTAAAAGGACATGTAAGTCACAAAAACTGTTGTGCACCATCAGGTAGAGGCTTGATAGTAAGCAGGAAAGTTATTTATATTTTTTATATTTTTTTTTTCGGTATTGCATGTATAGAAGCAATCCTACAAGTAACTGCATAGATAATGAGGATCAGGCTGAGACTATAACACCTATTGTATTTTCTCTTTATGGACTTCTATACTCATTCTTTATAATGCAAATATATAGGGCAGGGCATAAAATCATAATCCTGAGAACTAAAGGTTATGAGTTCAAATCCCTGTACTTTTCTGTTGTTTACAGTGATATTCTACATATATTAAAATGTCTCATATCAGCCCTTTACAATTTATATATACTTTTAAGCTTTACCCTGTAGCCAGAATAAAAATTATTTATTTAAAAAAAAGTATTGTATGTCACTCACAACATCCATTTCATAGTCAATTAATCACAACACTATGGATCTACATGCTTTACAACAGTGAAAAAGAACAATATAACTAACAGATCTGATGTAAGAATCGTTTCACTTTTTTATTCAGCCTACACAGCTAATTCAAATTAGTATCACCAGCTCATTAGGTATTATTCCGATCTGGGTGGATACAAGAAGTATAAAATCACCAACATCAAGTTCTCCAAACTCAATTAAGTTTAGGTGTATACCTTTACACCCTCTATCTGAATCAGTGCAGCACATCCTATGATTTCAATTTCCCTTTAAATCATTTAAGGCATTTATCATACCAGATTTTCATGTTCTTTTATTTACCTGTATATCTTAAAGTTTTATAGATTTATTTTTTCAATACTTTTGCTATGCTTTAATTTGTATATTGAATTGATTAAGTGATTACCGGTACTTGCATTTAAAATATAAGTCAAGGAAATGGAGATGCACATGTAGGCTTAAAGGTAGGTAGATTGAGAGGACAAGGTGTTACAAGATATGAGGTCCAGATATAAAAATTACTTATTTCTTAGAAATGAAGAAGGGCTCTTTTCCAAACACAGTAGCTCATATTATTTTGCCTTATACCATAGAAAAGCTATGTAGTACTTATAATATGTAGCAATCAAAGAGCAAGTGAATGGAGAGCTCCGGTGGAAAATGATTTTGGGCCCCCATACAACACCTCTATACACCTTTTAGAGGGATAAATAAATATATATATATATATTTTTTGTTATTTATTGAACAGAGGTGTTAAGCGCCATTTTTTGTATATTTTTTTCATTACAAGATGGGATAAATAAATAGCCAGAAATATATGTTCATATTCAGAACACGCCTTGATTGATCAGATCACCTTTCTGTTAAAATAAGAACCCCCTCCCCTAGTAAATACATCCCTTTAGCAAAAAAAAAAAAATGTTCACAAATACAATCTTTATTCAGGTCTTTCTGATGAACCAACGCCAAAATCAGATGCTTCACGCAAACAGAAGAAAATTCCACGAAAACAAGTAGAAGAGGAGTCCAAGCAAGAAGCCGTAAGGTCGTCAAGCACTGACCGGTGAGTTGAGAATTTTCACTTTTATGTCTTGTGGCTAGATTGGTATTGGAAGATGAGGTGGGGTGAATTTGGAGAATATATGAGGTGTCAGGCTCTTATGCTAATACTGTAGAGGTTCAGATTAATCTTAGAAGCACATCTTGTTTCCCGCAGTTGGGGTAGACAGCGTAACAATGGCCCTGTTCCTGTCCATTGCCAATTCTGGATAATGGCTGTATGTGGGTCCAAGAGATGTGCCATAGATTTCCTATGGTTCCAGAGGCTGTGAAGAGTCCATCCTCAAACTTGTTTGTCTTGGTCTCTGTAAGGTGTAGCTTCTCTGGCTGCCCCTTCCGCACATTTTTGGTTCTGTAACAAAGCATAACTGTGAAGAGGGTGTGGGAAAAAATGTGGGAAAAATCCAGTTGTGCCTTTGGATTCCTACATATTGTCACATAGGGAGCTCTTGCATTCTATCAGTAAGGGCTTGGGTGAAAAAAATGGATATAAGGTAATTTTAGCAAATTTAGTGAGTCATCAGTATTGGAAGGCACAGAGAGGCCCATAACAGTACAATTGTGACAGCCCACTGCAGATTGTTATGGAATGTGATACAGATTGTGATAGGGTGGGGATGATGGGGATTTCCATCTAACACCCGCACAGCTCGGCAGGGTGTGGCCATCTTGGAAGTCCAGGGGCAAGATTAAGAAAACACAGTAATGGTTAGAAATATGGTGTATTTTATAACTAAATATAGTAATAAGTACCATACTTTACAAGTTCAGTGTTATTTAAAACGTGGTATTTTATTGCAGTAAACCTATATTTAGATTTCTAATTTTTGTCTGTCAATCAGCCTTTCTGATACTCCCCTAAAGCTCTTTTATCTTACCATAGGTGTTAAAGTCTAATCATTGTTGACCATGGATAGCGGTTGTCCTCGTTCTATTAGTCAGTGCATTGTGCCATAAAATTAATTTCATTCGGCCAAAGTGTCTACAATTATGGACATTATTAGTTGTACTTGGGCCTTTCTACAAACATCTCCATTATGACACATATTTAAAAAATACAGACTTTGATTCGGGATTAGATTCTTAAATGGTGGAGGAGAAGAGTTCTATGCTTGTAAGACATTTTATTTGAACAAAAACATACTGACACTAAATTGATGGAGGAATATCAAATTCCACCCTGGGGGACATCTATTTACCTTCAATCTGTACTGAAATTCAAAGGAGAGAATATATTATTAAGTCATTTTGAACCATTTGTCTCAACAGTCCCTATCAAAAGAGAATAATTTCCAGAATATATTCAGATTGTAATGCTCCTAAGGCAACATAAAGGGCCACTGTACAATGAAAAAATATATATGTTTGAAAACTTCCGAGTCTAAGACCTTAATTTAGCAGGGAAAAAGGCATATATCTCATTTTAATTAGGAATAGTACACATTTTTGGTGCCTTTGCTAGATCCGAATACTTTAGAGACAAGCTGTGTGTGTTAGAGGGGTGTTTACATTTTTGGAGAACAATGCTTGCATCTATTACTGCAAGAAGCCTGTCTGAATTGTTTGTATTCTGGAGTTTCTGGGTTGCCATCTTTCAGGTCTGCACCCGCAACTAGTCTATAAAGCTTTTCAAATAAGGTGACTGTAACTATAAGATCTGGTGCAGCTTAAAAAGAGGAAGGAGTGGGGCAACAATCTCTAGAATGCAGGCTTATACAATATGTCAGCTGTTAGATGAGAAAATAACCATCTATATTATCTTTAATTAACTAGTGTATTCACCTATATATTTATTTTAGAATTTATATTGATTTTGTTTTTTTTCACCTTCTCTTTTGCAGGATAAATTCTAGCTCTTTTGAAAGTAATTCTGAAGATCAGCGTCACTGTTCTACCAGCTCTGACCCGGACACTAATGTCAGCGTGGAGGAGAGTCCCTTTAACAGCAGCCCCTTCCAGGTGGCCACTTCCTTTGACGAAGATATTGTTGATTTAAAGTGACGACAATCTCAGTAATCCCAATCCCTATCTGCTCCTTTTCTTACACATGTCTGATCTCTGTAGGAATGTCACAACACTGCAATCAGGTGCTGCGGATAGTGATCACGATACTAATGACACTCCACAGATTCCAAGATAGTGTCAGACATTACTTAATGAAATATCACAAAGTACAGTGTGTACTTCATGACCCTGTGTTGCATATATGACTTATATTGACATTTTGTACATATTTGTTTACAACCCTATATATATATATATATCAGCTAGATGTTCTTGTAGGTGTATGAGTAACAGGAACAACACTTGTTTCTAAATCATGTTCTTTTATTATTTTTTACACCAATATGAAAGATGTTGATTGTTATATTCTACATGGACATTCTTATAGACCATAATTCAAATACCACTATTTGCACCAAAGTAGTCCTATGTGCAACAGAGTAGTACTGGACAGTAGCATGATAACATTCTTGATTTATTTCACATGTGCCCAAACCTTTTCATTTGGGTTTGTTTCCATCTCCAATATATCTAAATCACAGGTTGACAACGCCAATTCCCGAGGGCCGTTAACAAACCCGGATTTAGGGATCACGCTGTTTAAACCTACATTAGATACTTATTGCCTCAGCCATTTTGATTGGAAGACTTGTGCTTCAGCAGTAACATCCTTAATTCCTGATCTGCTAAAAACTTTTTAGGACTTACTCCTGGTGTATTTACCAACACTACTCATGAATAATCCATATCTCAATGTAATTCATGTGCAGCAACTATATATATATATATATATGTGTGTGTGTGTGTGTATATATATATATATATATATATATATATATATATACACACACAGTGGTACCTTGGTGCTTGTCATTAATTGTTTCCTGAAGGCACAATGAGTACCGAAGTTCCCATAAGGAGTAATATAAATTGATTCATACAGGTCTTAGTAAGCGTGACGAGAACCTAGCAAACAACTTGTCAAAATGCGTCAAATACCAAATTTTACTAGCTTTGAGGTAGCTGAGTGCTGAGGTACCACTGTGTATGTATATGTATATATATATATATATATATATATATATATATATATATACGTTTATTTGTGTATATATAAATATAAATATATATTTGTATATATATGTATGTATATATATATATATATATATATATATATATATGCCCAAGGATGTCCAACCTTTCAATATTCAGGGGCATATTTTTTATGATAAAAAGGGCTGGCAAACAAATTTCAGAAATAGTATTAATCAAATGCAAAAATAATAAATTAAGATATTTATTTTACTCATAACTATATTGAATTTGATTTTGTGGGGTTTCGGACATTGCTTTTTATTACAAAAGTGCCAATATCTGTTCTCCTAAAGTGATGCAGTAGGATGGTCATCAGTGAGAGGAGACTGGGTGGTGGAAGATGCTCTGCAGAACAGGATCCATGAATCGTTCTCTTTCCTGCAGACTCCATAACAGAAACAGGTCAGCCTTCCCTCCGGTCAGGTCTCATATGATGGTTGGAAACCAAGAAAATCAGAACCAATACAAAGGAAGGAGGTCCCATAGAGGTCCCATATTCAGTAGTGGATATATAATTCACTGTGTATATTAGTCTTTGGTAAGGAAAAGATAGACATGACATAGGAGATATGATATATAGAATTTCCAATGAGGTATTTCGTGGCAATTATGATCCAGAAAATGCAATATGAAAATATTAAGTTATAAAAATTATAATCCATGATTGTGTAAATAGATCTAAAATCGTATTTAAGAACTTTTTTAATTGCATGAAAATTTCAAGTGGTTGTTAGGCCATTTAGTTGTGTTTTTATTACCAATGAAAAGAATTGTAATAATTTAACACGCGACTTCCTGCCTCTGTATCACTTATAGGGACGTGGGAGGTTTCTGGATTTAACTAGGAATATAATTTACCTATGCACCTATTTACTTATGTTTCTTTATAAGAAGTTCTTAAAAGCTCTGTTTTTCTGCCTAAAATCATACAAATCGTTCCTAACTAATTTGTCCCCTCTGCAGCTCATAAAGATAGTGTTCTTTTAAGTACAGCAGTTGCACGGTGTCATAGTTACTAATCAGTGGCAACATTATGCTACATGCTATTTGAGAGAGGTCACTAACAGGATTATTTGAAACACTGTACATCACCTTCTGTGTATTTATGAGCTGTATAAGCTACAGAGGGCAAAATTTTATGATTTTAGGCAGAAATTCAGAGCTTTTAAAAGTTCTTAATAAAATAGAGTACATAAAACTAAAGCAAATACATAGGCATATTATATTCCTAGTGAAATCCAGAAAACATCCATATCCCTTTAACTGGTCAAAACAAAGTGGACCAATCAATTTACTTATAAGTACATTTAATGCCAATTTTCTAATCTATAGACCACTCAGTTTTCTCAGACAATGTTTATAATATTTAAAACATGCTTTTTAAAATGCATACTAGAAAAATGGGTGACTTTAGTGTCCTTTTAAGGAAGATTTTTTTTGTCACTACCAAAAATACCCCATCAGTTAAGGGGTTATGTAGCGGTGAGAAAAATACTTAGAATATTTTGGGGATAAATTGACTGGAGGATGCACATTTTGCAGGGAAAGTAGTTTTTTTAGTATTTCCATATGTTTTACCAATATGGTACATTTTGTGTTAATTTGAGAGTTCTTTCTACTGGCACCAGAGTAGTACTGGACAGTAGTATACTGGGATTCTTGTGTACACTTACTGACCATAGAATTTATAATTTTGGTTAATGTCATAGGTTATACAAAATATAAATATATTTGCCAGTTTCCAATATTAATTTGAGAGTACAGTGAGGCATTTTTAAAAATAATATATACTGCTATAATAGCCTTTTGAAGTGCTTTATTTTTATTTAAGTGGACTGTTATTGTTTAATCTTTTAGCGCATGTAACAGATTTGAGGAGGGGATATTTAAATGCCTGGCCTGTGTAGCTACATATGATTCCTCCCTATGCCTTTTAGATTTTCTGAGCTACTGCTGTCAAACTAACTGCTCCAATCAGGAACGCACCCCAGGTTTTGGTGGTGACTATGCTCAACATATTAAATTGAAAGTGATGTGGATCATAAAAATGCTCTTGATTAGAGCAATAGGCAATATTAGGTATGAAGCTCTAACGGGAACGTTTTTGGTCCATGTGGATTACCAAAATATGATCTGAAAAACCATTTGGCCCCAAGATTTTCTACCAAATGTTGAGATGAACATATTTGAGACATTACCTATTGTTTAAAAGGACCACGGTACAATGAAACAAATACTGTGGAACCTCTATATTCATCATTAATCCGTTCCTGAGGCACAGATGAATACTTAATCGGATGAATATAGAATAACATTCATTTTTCGCAACAAATGTTGGATCTTTGGATGTATATTGGATTTTTAGACGAATATAGAAGCACTATTTGGGTGAAAAAATTCGGACAAATATCGAATTTAACAAATATAGGAGTAGATGAATATGGAGGTTCCACTGTATATATGTTTAAAATAATTGAGTTTAACTAAGGAAAATGTCATAAAGTTATTTTTTTATTAATTAGAAAAACAAATGTTAATGCCTCTAGTGGACCTAGGAGGCACATGCTATTTTAGTGAAGCTTGTGTGTGTAAGAGATGAGTTTATATTTCTCAGGAACAGTCATCTATAATTGGAAGCTACATGTGGACATGTTCATGGAAAGGTGGTCCGATTCCAAAAGACCCAATCATTTAACAAATCCCCTTCCCCTTTCTCTCCCCTGGCCGATAAAATAAACATAGCCACTCTCCAAGCTAGCAACACATGCTCAAGTCAGACAAGAGAGAAGAATTCTATACACAGCTTTAAAGGAATATCTAAGTTTCCTGGATTATGAGTGCATCTGATACAAGAGAAAAAATACCAAAATAAACATTTAAAAACTTACCTTGAAGTTAGCAAAATGTCTTGTAATTATTGCCAGTTGAATTTTAGCGTAAACATCCCCTTCCAACTCTGGCTAAGTTAGCATCAAATTCATAATTTGTTTCGGCCAAGCAGGAGAAAGCAGAGGTTACCTGATACATTTGTATCAAATTCTGGGGTTCTTGTATTGCAAAGCACCCTGGGATATGTAGTCTTGCACATATCCACACTTGATTAGCACCCCTGCAGATTATACATTATCTACACCTCTCTCTCTCTTTCAAATAACTCTCTAAGTACACAACATTTTTCAATAAAATACACATTTGTATGTTAATTAAAAACTGTTTGTTAGGAAACATTTAAAACCCAGGAAACTTCTATACACCTTAAACTATATAATTGACAAAAAGGAAAAATATTATTAGGTTTAGTACAATTTGTACAGAAGTTAGATTTCTTCAAAAATGCGGTGGTCCTATGAAGCATGATTTTTTAAAAATATTTGTGTTTTCACTGTTATTTTAAAAGATATATTTGAATTTATATTGTTAGCATTTATCAAATAACAGTCGGTACAGGTCAATCTGTTGCTTTTTGCAGCCCATTCTGATCCTCTTCATTAACCAAACTCGAATCACTGGCTTTTTTGCACATAACGTTCAATTTCTTTCATATGCCAAAGGAATGTGTAGAGAGCCCCCCGCCAGCATCCTCGCTAGTGTTGTGACACCTCCTAGATTAATGTGGTGACAGTTCTGTTGTACTGTGACATCCCTACAGCAATGTGTTGCCCGCCTGTATAATGCATGCCTGCTTCACCCCCCCTCTCCGCGATTGCACTTCACCGGATCAACCACCTGTTTCAATGTGAACTGTTCAGACACTACTATGAGCCTCGAGGAAAAAAAAACATTTAAAAGAGAAAAAAAAGGGAATATTTTTGCAAAATGTTTATTTATTCTTAGGTATTTAACTTGTTGAATGGGAAAAAAATGTTAAAATGCTACAATTTGTACAAATTTGTTTTTTTTTCTGTCAACCCCGTTTTATTTGTTTTCCTAAAACCCTCAAATTTTGGCAGTGTTTTTTGTACTTTATGAATACGTACTGTTAGACTGTTGCTGAACCTCTGTGATATAAAAACAAAAAAAACTACCACCAAGTGTCTTAAACTATATTGTATTGCCATTGTTTTTAATGCCAAGTGATAAATGTTTTGTGTTTCAAATGTGGCCTGTAAAAAAAATATGGAAGTATTATTATAAATATATTTTAAGTGCTGTGGGATCACTGCTGTGAAGGTAGGTACCTCTGTTCTTAATATGTAATAAATATTTATGGAATTTGATCTTGGCCTGTTTTTTTTTATAAATGTTCTTTTTTTTTTATTGGGTTAGAAAGATAGTACAAGATGAAAGACGGTGTTACCATAGAAATCTTGTCTTCTTTCTTCTTTTGAAAACCTATTAATGATACACAGGTTAACACACATTTAGTGCCTCAAGTGTTAGACCTGTTTTTGGCTATATTTGATCTGCTGATTCCAAAAATGGCGTCAGTTTTCCCCTATCTAGTTTCTGAGATACAGAATATATGCCATATATCATTTTATAGTTTTTGATTCAAACTTTCCAGTCATTGGACACACAAGAAGCTCCTTTTGTAAGACCTCCGAGAGTGGGAACTGCCAGGACAATCCCGCATAAGATTCCAACAATAGTCTACCATCATGTGTGCATCCCATCTTCCTTGCTATCTGGCTTCCATCGTTTTTATGTCTTCCATTGTTTTTATGTCTTGGGGAAATCTTTCGCTCTTCGCTTAAGTCAACAAGGTTCTCTGGAAAGTGATCTAAGCGACTGTAATGAACTTTAAAACTCATGTTACAGCCAAGCCTGTGTAAATGATAGAGCTTATACTCTACTAATTGTGTGTAGCTGTCTGCCTTCTTATTGCCAAGAAAGTGTTTCACAACAAGAACAAATGAAGGCCAGGCACGTGGTTTGATATCACTCATTGATGCTATGAAATGTGGGTCATTTATGTGTGGTTTGATCTGTGGACCATAAAAAATTCTTGCCTTCAGTTTTTCCAGGGTAGGTCCAGGTAATTTATGCGCTATGTATTTAATGTACAAACCGTCTTTATTCAAAGCCTTTACAAATTGTTTCATCAGGCCTAGCTTTATATGTAGTGGTGGGGCCTAGCTTTATATCTAGTGGTGGCAGCATGATTCATAAGGCCTATCTTTATATGTAGAAGTGGCAGTATGATTCATCAGGCCTAGCTTTATATGTAGAGGTGGCAGTATGATTCATCAGGCCTAGCTTTATATGTAGAGGTGGCAGTATGAAATCAGGCCTATCTTTATATGTAGAAGTGGCAGTATGATTCATCAGGCCTAGCTTTATATGTAGAGGTGGCAGTATGATTCATCAGGCCTAGCTTTATATGTAGTGGTGGCAGTATGATTAATCAGGCCTAGCTTTATATGTAGTGGTGGCAGTATGATTCATCAGGCCTAGCTTTATATGTAGAGGTGGCAGTATGATTCATAAGGCCTAGCTTTATATGTATGTAGTGGTGGCTGTATGATTCATCAGGCCTAGCTTTATATGTGGTGCTAGCAGTATGATTCATCAGGCCTGGCTTTATATGTAGAGGTGGCAGTATGATACATCAGGCCTAGCTTTATATGTATTGGTGGCAGTATAATTCATCAGGCCAGGCTTTATATGTAGAGGTGGCAGTATGATACATCAGGCCTAGCTTTATATGTAGTGGTGGCAGTGTGATTCATCAGGTCTAGCTTTATATGTATTGGTGGCAGTATAATTCATCAGGCCAGGCTTTATATGTAGTGGTGGCAGTATGATTCATCAGGCATAGCTTTATATGCAGTGGTGGCAGTATGATTCATCAGGCCTAGCTTTATATGTAGAGGTGGCAGTATGATACATCAGGCCTAGCTTTATATGTAGTGGTGGCAGTATGATACATCAGGACTAGCTTTATACAGTCAGGTCCATAAATATTGGGAAATCGACACAATTCTAATCTTTTTGGCTCTTAACACCACCACAATGGATTTGAAATGAAACGAACAAGATGTGCTTTAACTGCAGACTTTCAGCTTTAATTTGAATTATTTACATCCAAATCAGGTGAACGGTGTAGGAATTACAACAGTTTGTATATGTGCCTCCCACTTTTTAAGGGACCAAAAGTAATGGGACAATTGGCTGCTCAGCTGTTCCATGGCCAGGTGTGTGTTATTCCCTAATTAGCCCATTTACAAAGAGCAGATACAAGCTCCAGAGTTCATTTCAAGTGTGCTATTTGCATTTGTTGCTGTTAACTCTCAATATGAGATCCAAAGAGCTGTCACTATCAGTGAAGCAAGCCATCATTAGGCTGAAAAAACAAAACAAACCCATCAGAGAGATAGCAAAAACATTAGATGTGGCCAAATCAACTGTTTGGAACATCCTTAAAAAGAAAGAACGCACCGGTGAGCTCAGCAACACCAAAAGGCCCGGAAGACCACGGAAAATAAATGTGGTGGATGACCGAAGAATTATTTCCCTGGTGAAGAAAACACCATTCACAACAGTTGGCCAGATCAAGAACACTCTCCAGGAGGTAGGTGTATGTGTGACGAAGTAAACAATCAAGAGCAGACTTCACCAGAGTGAATACAGAGGGTTCACCACAAGATGTAAATCATTCGTGAGCCTCAAAAACAGGAGGGCCAGATTAGAGTTTGTCAAACAACACCTAAAAAAGCCTTCACAGATTTGTAACAACATCCTATGGACAGATGAGATCAACTTGTACCAGAGTGATGGGAAGAGAAGAGTATGGAGACGGAAAGGAACTGCTCATGATCCAAAGCATACCACCTCATCAGTGAAGCATGGTGGTGGTATTGTCATGGCGTGGGCATGTATGGCTGCCAATGAAACTGGTTCTCTATTATTTATTGATAATGTGACTGCTGACAAAAGCAGCAGGATGAATTCTGAAGTTTTTCCGGCAATATTATCTGCTCATATTCAGCCAAATGCATCAGAACTCATTGGACGGCGCTTCACAGTGCAGATAGACAATGACCCGAAGCATACTGCAAAAGCAACCAAAGAGTTTTTTAAGGAAAATAAGTGGAATATTGTGTAATGGCCAAGTCAATCACCTGACCTGAATCCGATTGAGCATGCATTTCACTTGCTGAAGAAAAAACTGAAGGAAAATGCCCCAAGAACAAGCAGGGACTGAAGACAGTTGCAATAGAGGTCTGGCAGAGCATCACCAGGGATGAAACCCAGCTTCTGATGATGACTATGCGTTCCAGACTTCAGGCTGTAATTGACTGCACAGGATTTGCAACCAAGTATTAAAAAGTGAAAGTTTGTTTTATGACTGTTAATCTGTCCCATTACTTTTGGTCCCTTAAAAAGTGGGAGGCACATATACAAACTGTTGTAATTCCTACATCGTTCACCTGACTTGGATGTAAATACCCTCAAATTAAAGCTGAAAGTCTGCAGTTAAAGCACATGTTGTTTGTTTGTTTCATTTCAAATCCATTGTGGTGGTGTATAGTGCCACAATTTTTAGAATGATGTCGATGTCCCAATATTTATGGACCTGACTGTATGTAGTGGTGGCTGTATGATTCATCAGGACTACCTTTATATGTAGAGGTGGCAGTATGATTCATCAGGCCTAGCTTTATATGTAGTGGTGGCAGTATGATTTCTCAGGACTAGCTTTATATGTAGTGCTGGCAGTATGATTCATCAGGCCTAGCTTTATATGCAGTGGTGGCAGTATGATTCATCAGGCCTAGCTTTATATGTAGTGGTGGCAGTATGATTCATCAGGCCTAGCTTTATATGTGGTGCTGGCAGTATGATTCATCAGGCCTAGCTTTATATGTAGTGGTGGCAGTATGATTCATCAGGCCTAGCTTTATATGTAGTGGTGGCAGTATGATTCATCAGGCCTAGCTTTATATGTAGAGGTGGCACTATGAAATCAGGCCTAGCTTTATATGTAGAGGTGGCAGTATGATTCATCAGGCCTAGCTTTATATGTAGAGGTGGCAGTATGATTCATCAGGCCTAGCTTTATATGTAGTGGTGGCAGTATGATTCATCAGGCCTAGCTTTATATGTCGTGGTGGCAGTATGATTCATCAGGCCTAGCTTTATATGTACAGGTGGCAGTATGATTCATCAGGCCTAGCTTTATATGTAGAGGTGGCAGTATGATTAATCAGGCCTAGCTTTATTTGTAGTGCTGGCAGTATGATTCATCAGGCCTAGCTTTATATGTAGAGGTGGCAGTATGATTCATCAGGCCTAGTTTTATATGTAGTGGTGGCAGTATGATTCATCAGGCCTAGCTTTATATGTAGTGGTGGCAGTATGATTCATCAGGCCTAGCTTTATATGTAGTGGTTTCAGTATGATCCATCAGGCATAGCTTTATATGCAGTGGTGGCAGTATGATTAATCAGGCCTAGCTTTATATGTAGTGCTGGCAGTATGATTCATCAGGCCTTGCTTTATATGTAGAGGTGGCAGTATGATTCATCAGGCCTAGCTTTATATGTAGTTGTGGCAGTATGATTCATCAGGCATAGCTTTATATGCAGTGGTGGCAGTATGATTCATCAGGCCTAGCTTTATATGTAGAGGTGGCAGTATGATTCATCAGGCCTAGCTTTATATGTAGTTGTGGCAGTATGATTCATCAGGCATAGCTTTATATGCAGTGGTGGCAGTATGATTCATCAGGCCTAGCTTTATATGTAGAGGTGGCAGTATGATTCATCAGGCCTAGCGTTATATGATGTGGTGGCTGTATGATTCATCAGGCCTAGCTTTATATGTAGTGATGGCAGTATGATTCATCAGGCCTAGCTTTATATGATGTGGTGGCAGTATGATACATCAGGCCTAGCTCTATATGAAGTGGTGGCAGTATGATCCATCAGGCCTAGCTTTATATGTAGTGGTGGCAGTATGATCCATCAGGCCTAGCTTTATATGTAGTGGTGGCAGTATGATTCATCAGGCCTAGCTTTATATGTAGAGGTGGCAGTATGATTCATCAGGCCTAGCTTTATATGTAGAGGTGGCAGTATGATTCATCAGGCCTAGCTTTATATGTAGAGGTGGCAGTATGATTAATCAGGCCTAGCTTTATATGTAGTGGTGGCAGTATGATTAATCAGGCCTAGCTTTATATGTAGAGGTGGCAGTATGATTAATCAGGCCTAGCTGTACATGAAGTGGTGGCAGTATGATTCATCAGGCCTAGCTTTATATGTGGTGCTGGCAGTATGATTCATCAGGCCTAGCTTTATATGTAGTGGTGGCAGTATGATTCATCAGGCCTAGCCTTATATGTAGAGGTGGCAGTATGAAATCAGGCCTAGCTTTATATGTAGAGGTGGCAGTATGATTCATCAGGCCTAGCTTTATATGTAGAGGTGGCAGTATGATTCATCAGGCCTAGCTTTATATGTAGAGGTGGCAGTATGATTCATCAGGCCTAGCTTTATGTGTACAGGTGGCAGTATGATTTATCAGGTCTAGCTTTATATGTAGTGGTGGCAGTATGATTCATCAGGCCTAGCTTTATATGTAGAGGTGGCAGTATGATTCATCAGGCCTAGTTTTATATGTAGTGGTGGCAGTATGATTCATCAGGCATAGCTTTATATGCAGTGGTGGCAGTATGATTCATCAGGCCTAGTTTTATATGTAGTGGTGGCAGTATGATTCATCAGGCATAGCTTTATATGCAGTGGTGGCAGTATGATTCATCAGGCCTAGCTTTATATGTAGAGGTGGCAGTATGATTCATCAGGCCTAGCTTTATATGTAGTGGTGGCAGTATGATTCATCAGGCCTAGCTTTATATGTAGTTGTGGCAGTATGATTCATCAGGCATAGCTTTATATGTAGAGGTGGCAGTATGATTCATCAGGCCTATCTTTATATGTAGTGGTGGCATTATGATTCATCAGGCCTAGCTTTATATGTAGTGGTGGCAGTATGATTCATCAGGCCTAGCTTTATATGTAGTTGTGGCAGTATGATTCATCAGGCATAGCTTTATATGCAGTGGTGGCAGTATGATTCATCAGGCCTAGCTTTATATGTAGAGGTGGCAGTATGGTTCATCAGGCCTAGCGTTATATGATGTGGTGGCTGTATGATTCATCAGGCCTAGCTTTATATGATGTGGTGGCAGTATGATACATCAGGCCTAGCTCTATATGAAGTGGGGGCAGTATGATCCATCAGGCCTAGCTTTATATGTAGTGGTGGCAGTATGATCCATCAGGCCTAGCTTTATATGTAGTTGTGGCAGTATGATTCATCAGGCCTAGCTTTATATGTAGTGGTGGCAGTATGATCCATCAGGCCTAGCTTTATATGTAGAGGTGGCAGTATGATTCATCAGGCATAGCTTTATATGCAGTGGTGGCAGTATGATTCATCAGGCCTAGCTTTATATGTAGAGGTGGCAGTATGATTCATCAGGCCTAGCGTTATATGATGTGGTGGCTGTATGATTCATCAGGCCTAGCTTTATATGTAGTGATGGCAGTATGATTCATCAGTCCTAGCTTTATATGATGTGGTGGCAGTATGATACATCAGGCCTAGCTTTATATGTAGTGGTGGCAGTATGATTAATCAGGCCTAGCTTTATATGTAGAGGTGGCAGTATGATTAATCAGGCCTAGCTTTATATGTAGAGGTGGCAGTATGATTAATCAGGCCTAGCTTTATATGTAGAGGTGGCAGTATGATTAATCAGGCCTAGCTTTATATGTAGAGGTGGCAGTATGATTAATCAGGCCTAGCTTTATATGTAGAGGTGGCAGTATGATTAATCAGGCCTAGCTTTATATGTAGTGGTGGCAGTATGATTAATCAGTCCTAGCTTTATATGTAGTGGTGGCAGTATGATTCATCAGGCCTAGCTTTATATGTGGTGCTGGCAGTATGATTCATAAGGCCTAGCTTTTTATGTAGAGGTGGCAGTATGATTCTATCTCATGCTACCAAAGGTTCATTGATTCAATTTTTCCTCCAACCAACATATATTCGTTCAGAGGCTAATTGTTTCATGTTTGGCTCTACTATCACATATCTATATACAAGAAACTAGAGCTGATGCGGTCTGTACAATGCAATTTTCTGAATCAGCACCACAAATAACCACAGAAGCAGGTCTAAAAACCAAGACACCAAGAAAAAACAAACATTTGTTGGCCTTTGCAATGAACATAATTTAGAAAAACAGTAAATACAACCTTTAATGTATTAACTATAGCATGAAATGATATTACAGTGGAAGCCTCCATTGTTTTTGTTTTCAGCTTTAAATGCATATATAAATGTATCTGTTTCTCTTGTACTAAAGCACTTTAAAGAAGTTCTAAATTAACCCTTTGTTAGTTATCTTTACAATCCAAAACTCTTCATAAGGGGGTGACAGAGGTGGAGATGGATAGGTGAGGTCATTGGAGCAATTAACATGCACTTGAGAGAGCTCCGAGGGGCAGTGGCTGACAGATGTGCCTAGCGTGCTGTGATCCATAGGGTCATGGAGTTGGGAATGACTGCATGACTAAACAATAATAAGCTAAAAATCCTGGGTGTTGCTGTACTTGTTGTTATACCCATTGAACTTCTGAAAGAAGACACAAAGACTAATATTTTCTACAGTGACCTCTTTGGTAAGGATCAGCAAAAGAGATTATCTTTTTTATCGACTTTGATTTTACACTGAAAATATCAGAGAAATCTAACACTTCAGCAAGGTAAAATTATTCAAAGAATAATAAATAACAATCCTTATAAAAAAAAACATATTTCTCAACATGTGTCCCTAGAAATCCTTAGGAACAAAATCCAATTGACGTATATGCTCCAATTCATACTTGACCTGAGTCTTAAGGAAATTTGAAGTGGTCATCGATAACTTGTTTCATTGGGGTATAAGTATGAGAGGACACAGAGGCCTTAGTCATCCATAACACGGGGATGTCAGAGAATAAACAAATCAAATCAGACAAAAAAATGGTGACTTTCATATATCCTGTAATGACTATACAGTTTCACACTAGAAATACCCCTCACCACTAATAATTAAGAAGTTTCAAACAAGTCGTGATGAACCTGGAGCAGGACACAAGACCAATCTCACAACCCTGAAGGTATGTTCCTCAACCTCTACTTTCTGTGTCCCATATTCTGCTTATTGATTTCAGATTATTCCTTCATATCTGTGTGGAATAGATCTTTATGACATTATCCATGATTATGTTCATCTGTTTCATTGAGCCGATCTAGACAAATTGTAAGTGCTATGCACATTGTTTTCTCCAATTACATGGAGTGATTTCTGATAAACCCTTTTCTCACCAGATTCGGGTTGCAGTGGTGTAGTAACCACATGTGACCTTAGTAGGTGCTATGCATCATGCTTATTCTGGACTATGATATTAGACCCTTCAGGTATCCCCTTATTCACAAGCACAACCTGTTGCCCTTCCGGTATCCGCCCACAACACACCCATGATATTAATGCACAGTCGTTTGCTGATGAACATATGCTCTGTAGAGTTGGTCATAGCAGTGTCACCAGTACAGCTGATAGTGGAGGTAATATTCCTGGGTTTGATTAAAGCCACAGCTATGTTTGATATTTTGGTTTCCTAACACATGGAGATATGTAATTATGTTATATATTAAAGCAGACCTGGGCATTTTACGGCCCGCGGGCCACATCCCGCCCAAGGGCCATCCCTTTCCAGCCCTTTTCAGTCCGGGTGGGGCCCAAGGGCCGTAAATGCCCAGGCCTGATCATATATTTATTTAGTCTATGAATACAATGTATCTCTTTGACAATGTTATGGCACCCTATGTACAGCCAAGAAGGAGGTGACTGAGCGGAGCTCCCCAGGCCCTGGACTGCCGGGCCTCCGTCAGCCCCTGTCCCGGATCCCATTACTCAGTGGTTGGGTATCCTTCCCCTGACGGAACTTCATACAGCAGGGGAGGGGAATTCCTAATGATGTCACGTGACCCTGCAGTATGAAACTCCGGTAGGGGAAGGATACCCAACCTCTGAGCAATGGGATCTGGGACAGGGACTGCAACTCACAAGTAATTGGGGGGTGAATTAAGTGCAGGAGGCTTGAGGGGGGTGAATAGTATGACAAGGGGTCCTAAGGGTTTTAAGGGGTTAAATAATGCTCCTGGGGGGGTGTGTTTTTTTGGGGGGGAGTGAATGGTGCTGCTGAGGGGGCCCTGGGGGTGAATATGCCTGCTGATGGGGGGCCTGGGGGTGAATATGGCTTCTCAGGGTCTTGGGGGGATGAATAATGCGACAAGATTTTTTTAGGGGGAGAGGTAAATGGTGCAATAAGGGGCCCTGTTTTTTGGGGGGGTAAATGATGCTGCTGAGGGGGCACTGGGGATTTTTGGGGGGTGCTCTTGAGGGGCCCTGGGGGTCGGGTAGTGAATATTGCTGCTAAGGGGGCCCTGGGGGGTGAATATGGCTGCTGAGGGGCCTTGTGGGGAAAATTGCTGCTGTGGGGGTAGGGGGGTGAATGGTGCTACTGAGGGGGCATGGGGTCAATTTTGCTGCTGAGGGGGTTGGAGAGGTGAATGGTGCTGCTGGCGTGGCCTGGGGTGTTGGGGTGAATGTTGCTGCTGAGGGGGGCTGGGGGGTAAATATTGCTGCTGAGGATGTTGGAGGGGTGAATGGTGCTGCTGAGGGGGCCTGGGGGGGGGTGAATGTTGCTGCTGAGGGGGAAGGAGGGGTGAATGGTGCTGCTGAGGGGGCCTGGGGGTATTCGACAAGAAAACGATATATATGTGTGTGTACAAATATGGCACTGGAGGGTGGCCCTCCACAACCGTCCCAGTTTCTCATGTGGCCCCTTTGGCAAATTTATTGCCCACCCCTGTATTAGAGCATATGTCAGAATGAAGTACAGTTGTGTAATGTGTATATTCATATATATGTACCAACACTTGTTGCAGTTCTCCATCCACTAGATGTATGGGTAAATTACTAATAAGATTAACGTGGCAAGCAGGGGCTCAAACCCATGACTTAACAATAAGGATATACTGTATGTTATACACATACTGTATGTTACCTACTTTGCCACAATACCTCCCTAACACTTGCATTTTAGTTCACTATGTTTATGTGCACCATTTACAGACACCTGTCTCATTCTATATGCTGGTTTTTGTGTAATGACTCCCAAGGTGGAACTTCATTGACTAGATTCATCTACCCTCAATTTAAATAACTCAATTTAAATAATGCACACATGTTGTGAATATTATTTTTGCATCGCTAACTGATGTTGCACAGCACAGATGTTGACTATCATGGTCCTTTAATGTCTGTTCGTGAAATGCTATGGTATCCACATTAGCGAGGCAAACACAAACAAAATACAAGATACATCATATTTAATGTTAGCAAAATAATAACATACACATCATAATAGCAACACAGTGACAAATTATCACAGGTATGCAAAGTATCATGGTGGAGGGGGGTAGGATACAGAGTTCCATCAACACAGGGAATTAGGTATATAGGAACACAATGCAGGCAGGGGGAATGACATCGATATATATATATATATATATATATATATATATATATATATATATATATATATATATAAACGGTGGAGAGAGATTTACAGTGTATGATCAAAAATGAAGCAATATCATTTACATCATTGTATTACAGATATCCAGACAACTATTACATTCAATAAGCAAAGATAACAATAATACAGAATAAGGAGATGTACTTATGGGGAAAAGTAATATGTAGGCTTGTGTGTCTAACAGACACTTCTATGCAACATCAGAAGTATACTTGCTCAATCAGTGAATGGTATAACATCATTAGATCAGTTCTCTGTCAATGATAATCCACTATGATAGTAGCCTCTCCATACATAACTTTAGATACTAATATGGGGACCTAACCAGTACCATATCAATCTGTTCTAACTTCTTTGCGGGATTCACTCACAACAAACCTGCCAATATGAGTGTAATTCTGCTCTCTGAATTAGCATCTATATTATCTGTTGTTGCATATGCATAACTGAAGATTAACGTAACCGTTATTAACAGTTATGTTCCAAACCGAGAGTTACTCTTCCCCATATGTACAGGGAGGGTTACATCAGCACTGAAGAAGAGATCTGGAAGGAAGTATGATGCAGGCTTCACAATAGTCCACGAAGAGTAGAGTATAGATTGTTTAAAGCAATTGGTACATATAAATCTATGTAGAGTATGTGAGCATACCCATGCTGTGGATATGCAAAGAACATCAAGTGACAGATGTCACATGACATCTGTATTGTATTCTGCAATTACAACTTTAAGTATATTGGGTAATCAATAATGGGAATCAAATATCACACTGGATGCAAAAACGTAATGATTGGGAGATATGCACATACATTATGACATTAGCATGACCATGGAATGTCGGGATGCTTATCTTCCTGCCTTGTATTGACCGTGATCTGCAATACAAACATACAAATAACCTATTAGGGTTAACATTACATATGCTATATGATGAGCAGACACCAACAGATGCAGGTATGTTGGCACACATGTTAACATGTTATTTATTGGGATCTCAAACAAGTTAACCATCTGTCAGATGGTAATGATGGATAAGTCTAATTGGTCCTGATGTGGGAATATCGCAACTATAATGCATTGATGCAAGTTTGGAGATCCACATGTGGTGCTTTACCTTGGATGTGGTCAAGTGGAGATATCCGCAAGGAGATCTGTTCCCCAGGACACGTCTGCATGGTATGATCATGTTTTTTCACCTCTTCAGAAATATGTAGGGGATGTCTTTGGGAACAGAAATGTAGGCCTTCAATAATGGCGTTCTTATTTAATTCTTCTCATGCATACATGCACATGTTTACTGCAAATACTTACTTACAATGTAGACGGCATTGATGTAGCTGATGTTCTGTTGCTGTACAGGTTACTTCCCATGTCTGAGTGGTTAACTGATGTGTTGACACCACAGCAGTTCTGTCATGGCAATATGATGAGAGTCACACACGATCCACTTCAATTATTTATTGAACAATGATTCCTACTGGAAAAGGTTATCACATCTTTGGAACCTTTCCTGTTATCTGACTGGGAGTGCTGGTGGCAACATACTTGGTCACAGAACATGAAAAATCCATTCTTTGCATCCCATGATGAACATTTATTAGCGTTTCAGATATGCTTGTATTTTGATATTCCCAGATTGTTATTAATTGCATTGACCACTATCAGATGTGGATTAGTATGATCAGACAATGTGAACATTACTGTTCTGTACTGTGAAGATGTTTTTAAAGAAGATTGTTTGGCCTATATACATCGACATAGTGGAATATATAACAACAACAATTCCATGTAGTTTCTTAAGATTTCATGTATCAGTACATATGATGTGTATGGCAATGTGTGCATACTTACCATTAACAGATATCAAAGCAGGCTGTAGTTGATCCAATGTTAATAAATAATGCATCATGAGACATACATCAGATTGGGAAGCTCTCCTCTACTGTGGCCTTCAGGATATTCTATATGACAATGGGGAAGGAGAAAAGAGTTGTATTAGTTATGCATCATCAAGCTACATTATAGGTGGTTGTTATTTGTTTTGTTCTTACATGGGAAGTAGTCACGAATCATGCGGGCACGTAGTTGTGACCCCCGAACATTATCCACCACAGGGAGAGGTAGAGGTTATTTCACCTGAAGGAGCTGAGTCTCATCAATGCTCCCCAGACAGTTGTCCTGTACTGCTATATCGTGCAGACAACAGCAGGCCATGATGATCTGACAAACCTTATCGGGTGTATACCTTAGTGCCCCGCCACAGAAATGTAACCATCTGAAGCGCATCTTAAGCACACCAATGGTGCACTCTATTACATCCCGGCATGTGGCATGGGGCGCATTGTACCTCTCCTCCCCCTCTGTGTGTGGGATGTTCATAGGGGTCATCAACCACAGCAAACACCCATATCCTGCATCACCTACAATAAACCAAATGGGAGATGTAGATATTAATGTGATGTTGTGATGCTTGTTAAAGCATTTGAACGTATGCAAAATGATTATTCATGTGATGTTAGTTTATGGATATGGGAGTGTGAACTTGATACACTTCTAGGAACATATCACACAGCAATGACACAATGGCTCAGCCAGTGGTACTCCCTTAGTCACATGTGAACGTCTGAACAATACAGTGGAAGCAGATGTATACATTAGGGTTTTCTCTCTTGTTTACATATGCTTGGATGGGATTACTTCTAGGTACTCACCCAGTAGCCGCCTAGATGGATACTGACCGGACTGGAAGTAGTGATGGGTGGATGAGGGATGCAGGATATGGGCATCGTGAGTACTTCCTGGGAAGCCTGCAAGCACACGTTGCATCACAAACAACCCGGACATTGATTGAATGATATTGTTTGCGCTTTCTGAACAGCGCTTCCTGATCTCTAGGAGGTATCAATGCTACATGTGTACAATCAATAGCACATTGGGGACACCTCCTGATCGCAGAAAATCTGCTTTCACCTTCAGGATCTCTTCCACAGTGTTGGGGAAACGGATGTATCTTGTAGCTTTCAGAATAGCACAGAGGAATGTGCTCAGACACCTTGAAAAGCTTGCCCGAGTATTGCGGCTAACATCCGTGTCATCCCTGGGATGGCTCTATTGGTCCATGAGGAAGACTCAAGGTCCTCCCTCAGGACTGTATAGAGCTCCTCCAGGTTGGCACTGGTTAGCCTAAAACGCTCATACACATCCCCATTAGTTAACCCCTCACTCCCTGTATGCTTTGGGTGCCTGGACTATCCTTGCAGGCTCCTGGGCCTGCTCACCCCCATGCAACTGTGGTTGTGCCAGGGCCAGCACTTCCAGGTGACCCGGTTGGACAGCAGGTTAGGACTAGCTTACTTGTGTATTTGAGAATTATTTGTCATTACAGCAGATTGATGCAGGGGAAAAACCCTCAAATTATAGTCCCTTATATGTGTTAGTACGTATGTCAGTGCTCAGCCCCACATAAATATACTACATAAGGGTTTTACCTAATAAATTAAACTTTCCAAGTTATAATTGTACTATATTTATCCAATACGTAACATTGTTAGATTATATTAATATAAACATTTCTATTTCTAGTGACAGGCCGTACAGCTACACTGGTACATAAGACAGAGCAATGTATATTTATTTTTGAGTGCAAGGGATTTTTTTTCTTTGTGAACTTGTGATTATTTTAATGTCACATATATTGACAGCGAGTTCCCTGGTGGTCCAGTAGTTAGGATTCGGTGCTTTCACCGCTACGACCTGGGTTTGATTCCAGTCAGGGCACCAAGAGGTCACACCACCCTGAAGCCGAGCAGGGTTGGGCCTGGTCAGTACTTGGATGGGAGACCACCTAGGTACACCAGGAGCTGTATGCTGTGGCCCACTGGAACACTCCAGTATCTCTGCCATGAATACCAAGTGGATGAGCATGGTGTGTTGTGGTCCTTGAGGTCACGGAGAGTCGGACAAGACTGAACTATGCAAACACATATATATTGGCAGCAAAGTCACAAACTAGAAAAAAAAAATGAAAAAAGAGAGAGCACAGGGGTCAATGGTGAAATCAATTTAAAATGTATTTTGTGTTTGGTTCCACATCATGTTTATTGCTATAAATAAAACGTAACGCTGTAATATGATTGGCTGTTGCTGTGTCCTCATGCAACAACTGTTTTATTATGATTACAAATGCTGCCATCTGGTGGTCATCTTTGTATATTACACAGCATAGACATCAGTACAAGGGGTAGAAAGATGCAAAAAATGCCCTCTAGCAGCTGAAGTAGTGTTTAGGCTGAGATAGTGTTTAGAATGAAGTAGTGTTTAGGGTGAGGTACTATTTAGGCTGGAGGTAGTGTGTAGGCTGAAGTAGTGTTTAGGCTGAAGTAGTGTTTAGGCTGAGATGGTGTTTAGGCTGAGGTGGTGTATAGGGTGGAGGTAGTGTTTAGGCTGAGATGGTGTTTAGGCTGAGATGGTGTATAGGGTGGAGGTAGTGTTTAGGCTGAAGTAGTGTTTAGGCTGAGGCAGTGTTTAGGCTGAAGTAGTTTTTAGGCTGAGGTAGTGTTTAGGCTGAGGTGGTGTTTAGGCTGAGGTGGTGTTTATGCTGGAGGTAGTGTTTAGGCTGGAGATAGTGTTTAGGCTGGAGATAGTGTTTAGGCTGGAGATAGTGTTTAGGCTGAGGTAGTGTTTAGGCTGAGGTAGTGTTAAGGCTGAGGTAGTGTTTAGGCTGAGGTGGTGTTTATGCTGGAGGTAGTGTTTAGGCTGGAGATAGTGTTTAGGCTGGAGATAGTGTTTAGGCTGGAGATAGTGTTTAGGCTGGAGATAGTGTTTAGGCTGAGGTAGTGTTTAGGCTGAGGTAGTGTTTAGGCTCCAAATCATGTTTGTTGTTATAAATAAAATGTAAAGCTGTAATATGATTGGCTGTCGCTGTGTCCTCATGCCATCTTGTGGTCATCTTTGTATATTACACAGCATAGCCATCAGTACAAGGGGTATAAGATGAAAAAAATGCACTCTTTAGGCTGAGATAGAGCCTCATTTAATTGAGCAATTGAAAGTTATAGTAGCCTGTAATGGTGGTTAATTTGCAAGCTGCAAATGGGCTACGTGTTACAGGCTTGAAATCCCTGCGGTTGTTACAACTGGGAACTTACAGCCTCCCGATGCCTTTGATCTTTCGCCTCCTCAAGAGTTACAAATCGATAAAATCTCAAATCGCTATTCAATTGCAACAATTCCGCAAGCCCGCAAATGTTTTCACACCCGTAAACGACAAATGTAGAAGAAAATCCTACGAGTCCTAGGGCCTCATTCAAATGTGATTTGGCCAATTGAATAGGGCTCTATATAAGCACATACAGTGCCTTGCAAAAGTATTCACCCCCCTTGGCGTTTTGTTGTCTCACAACCTGGAATTAACATGGATTGTTTGAGGATTTGCATCATTTAATTTACACAACATGCCCACAACTGTGAAGATGTTTTTTTTTTTTTTTTTATTGTGAAGCAAACAACAAATAGGACAAAATAACATAAAAATGTGCATAACTATTCACCCCCCTAAAGTCAATACGTTGTAGAGCCACCTTTTGCAGCAATCACAGCTCCAAGTCGCTTTGGATAAGTCTCTATGAGCTTGCCACATCTTACCACTTGGATTTTTGCCCATTCCTCCTTCCAAAACTGCTCCAGCTCCTTCAAGTCGGATGGTTTGCGCTTGTGAACAGCAATCTTTAAGTCTGACCACAGATTTTCTATTGGATTCAGGTCTGGGCTGTGACTAGGCCATTCCAACACATTTACATGTTTCCCCTTAAACCACTCAAGTGTTGCTTTAGCAGTGTGTTTGGGGTCATTGTCCTGCTGGAAGGTAAACCTCTGTCCTAGCCTCAAATCAGGTTTTGCTCAAGAATATCCCTGTATTTAGCATCATCCAACTTTCCCTCAACTCTGACCAGTTTTTTGGGCTTCATAACAAAGGGGGTGAATACATACGCACATGCCAATTTACTATTTCAGTTTTCTATTTCTAAAAAATAGTTGTATATATTTTTCTCATTTCACTTCACCAACTTAGACTATTGTCTTCTGATCCATCACATCAAATTCAGATTAGGAAAACATTGAACCTAAGGCTGTAATGTAACAAAATAGGTAAAAAGTCAAGGGGGGTGAATACTTTTGCAAGGCACTGTATGTGCTTATGTAGAGCCCTATTCAATTGGCCAAATCGCATTTGAATGAGGCCCCTAGAGAGGACCCACAAAGGGGTTAAAGACATGTCCATAGCACTGTAAATGCAAATGAAAAATCAATTGGGAAAGCGATGAAAGACATCAGAATCAATTGCACAGCAGTCTCAAGGTCGCAAATCGGCAATCAAAAATCATTTTATTTTACTTTACATTTCGGGGTTATATTGATCTTGGGTATCAAGGAGTTAATACATATGAGGCCACCCACATGGACTAGAACAGTATTGGAATTCATTTTTATTATTTGGTGTTTTGCGAGTCCCATCGATTATCGGACCTCAAAACGCTAATTGATTGACATGTAGCCTCCATGTTTTACTGCCATAATGATGGTGGTCTCATTTTCTATTGGCTGTTTCTAAATGGGAGGTTATGGGCTTGCGTAATTGATCATATTCCTGCCCTGAACTGCTATGTACGATTGCATGGTTTACGGTTTTGGCTTTCAGGCCGTAACTTGCGGGCTTGTTCAATTGAATAGCATCGGATTTGTAGCAGACAGCGAGCCCGCAGCAAGCCTGCAGACATGCGGCCTGTATACCACGAGATGCGTGCTTCTAATTGAATTAGGCTCTTAGTTTTTAGGCTGAGATAGCGTTTAGGCTGAAGTAGTGTTTAAGCTGAGGTAGTGTTTAGGGTGAGATAATATTTAGGCTGAAGTGGTGTTTAAGCTATCTTGGGATGGTAGGTTCTTGAGTTAACCTTTCCATTAGGCCCTGCTGAGAACACTGGCAGTTTTAATTGCCACATTCTCATTGTGCAAATAGAAACATCCTGTGAACTCAATGTCAAGGAAAAAAAACAAAATGGTAGATTCCTCTGCAGCATAACTGTGTATATTTGTTTTAATATTCTTAAACTATTTTCAAATTTTTCAAGTCTATATTAGTACTTTAATTAAAAGAGTTTATTTTAATATAGGACTACAGTGACCTTTATATTTGACAAGCGACTTGCCCGTCAAAAAATGACGGCAATGTTATTGTAAGTGAGGTAATGTTGTTTTGTGTGTAATAGTAAACATGTAATCAATTACTAAATGAATATACTTTACCTATTTTGAAGCATTGTGTTGAAGAGCTGTGAACCTTGTTTGATGTTGGTGCAGCATTAGTGGTGTGGATCTGCTCTATAAGAGTGGTGAATGTGTGCAGTGTAATACTGTGCGTGCGCGAGGCGAAACCGTTAGCGTAGTGGTGTACTTCCGCATTTGCGTAAAATGGCGGTTTCTATATGTTGTCCGTCTTAGCGGATTTTCCGTTGGTGCCTCGTAGTGGTTTTCGATTTCCGTGTGGTGTTTTGCGAGTGGAGAGTGCTGTAGCCTCGTTTTCGTTTTGTCCGTCGGCCATTTTTTTTCTCGCTTAGCGATTTTCTTTGTGTGTAAAGTGTTTTATTTGTATTTAAATGAATGTGTAACTTGTTTTTTGGAGGTGCTGGATGGTTCCTCTTGCTGTAGGTAAGCTTTTTATGTGTGTGTTGTGTGTATTTATTGTGTTGTAAATGTTTGTATGTCGGCGTGTTGCGTCCGATGTTTGCGAGGTCGTAATGTGTCGTAACGTGTCTCGTATGGTGTTTGCGTGTGTAGCCTCGTTTTCGTTTTGTTCGGCGGCCATTGTTTCACTCGCTTAGCAAATATTTTCGTGTGTAAACTCTTTTATTTTGAGTGAAATGAAGGTGTAAGTTGCATTTTTGAGGTCCTGGATGCTACCTCTTGCTGTAGGTAAGTTTTGTATGTATGTGGTGTGTGTATGTATTGTGTTTTTAATTTTGTAATGTTCGCGAGTAGCGTCCAAGTGTTGCGAGTCCGTAATGTGTGTGAACGTGTGTCGTATGTTGTTTGCGAGTGTCGTAATGTGTGTGTCGTGCTCTTTGGGTTGCGACTTTAACTTTGCGAGGGTCGCAGTTGCTGGCATGGAGCGCCTATGGAGCTCCATGCCAGCAAATGAGACCCTCGCACAGTGCCCTCGCTTCGCGAGGGCCTTGGCTCGCTGTGCGAGCCGCGGGCCTCGCTACGCGAGTCAGAGCCCGCAGCGTTAGCAACAACTCGTACGCTCACAACTATATATGTGATGCTCCTTAAACTTGAAAACCAAGATCAAGCCCTATATATCTGGTGAGTTTTTTGCATTGTTACTTTGGGTCAGGAAGTCTCTTTAGTACCAAACATTAGGTGTGCAAAAAATGTATTGTGAGAGTTGTGAGGAGTCAACTAGTTTAAACACAACTAACCACCAGATTATACTCACTCACAGCACCTTCGCTGATTATACTCACAGGACCAACCACCGAATTATACTCACCAGAACCAACCACCGAATTATACTCACAGGACCAACAACCAAATTATACTCACCAGGATCAACCACCAAATTATACTCACCAGGACCAACCACCAAATTATACTCACCAGGACCAACCACCAAATTATACTCACCAGGACCAACCACCAAATTATACTCACCAGGACCAACCACCAAATTATACTCACCATGACCAACCACCGAATTATACTCACCATGACCAACCACCGAATTATACTCACCAGGACCAACCACAGAATTATACTCACCATGACCAACCACCGAATTATACTCACCAGGACCAACCACAGAATTATACTCACCAGGACCAACCACAGAATTATACTCACCAGGACCAACCACCAAATTAGACTCACCAGGACCAACCACCAAATTATACTCACCAGGACCAACCACCAAATTATACTCACCATGACCTACCACCAAATTATACTCACCATGACCTACCACCAAATTATACTCACCAGGACCAACCACCAAATTATACTCACCATGACCTACCACCAAATTATACTCACCAGGACCTACCACCAAATTATACTCACCATGACCTACCACCGAATTATACTCACCAGGACCAACCACCAAATTATACTCACCATGACCTACCACCGAATTATACTCACCATGACCTACCACCGAATTATACTCACCAGGACCAACCACCAAATTATACTCACCATGACCTACCACCAAATTATACTCACCAGGACTAACCACCAAATTATACTCACCATGACCTACCACCGAATTGTAGTCACCAGGACCAACCACCAAATTATACTCACCAGGGCCTACCACCAAATTATACTCACCAGGACCAACCACCAAATTATACTCACCAGGGCCAACCACCAAATTATACTCAAAAAGGACCTACCACCAAATTATACTCACCAGGACCAACCACCAAATTATACTCACCAGGACCTACCACCAAATTATACTCACCAGGGCCAACCACCAAATTATACTGAAAAAGGACCTACCACCAAATTATACTCACCAGGACCAACCACCGAATTATACTCACCAGGACCTACCACCGAATTATACTCACCAGGACCTACCACCGAATTATACTCAACCAGGACCAACCACCGAATTATACTCACCAGGGCCAACCACCAAATTATACTCACCAGGACCAACCTCCAAATTATACTCACCAGGACCAACCACCGAATTATACTCACCAGGACCAACCTCCAAATTATACTCACCAGGACTAACCACCAAATTATACTTAATAGGACCTATCACCACATTATACTTGCAGGGACTTTGCTGATTATACTCACAGGACCAACCACCAGATTATACTCACTCACAGGAACATAATTGATTATACGCACAGGACCAACCACCAGATTATACTCACCAAGACGTAGGGAGCCATGGTTGGAGCAGGAGATGCCGACAGCAGAGCTTTAGCAAACTAGCCACACATACACAGCTGGTCAGCTATTCAGATTGCCATTAATACACACACTTTGGCCTATTTGTGTGTGACCACCAGACCTAGAATACAGCACATCTGCCTAGCAAACCTTTTATTGAAGAATATAAAATTCAGACTGCACTCATGTTCCGTCCTTAGATATTGTGAGGTATATAGCAGCCAAAGAAGATTGCTTCCTGGACAGAGTAATGGTGGTCCTGATGTTCCAGTGGAGCAAATTATTCCAGTGATGGTCTGTAAATCTGTTTTGTGAAAGCGGCTGTGCCTTACGTGTTTCACAATACTAACTTTGTCCAGTTATATATCCATGGTCTTATTTTTTTAATGGAGATGTCAGTGTCTCTTTAAGTTTCTAGCCATCCAGTCGTCATTGCGCCTGTTATAATGTTTACACAGTCAGTCCCAATAAAGACGTCTTTCAGTCATCACATTATCAATTGTTGCTTCAAGAAAAACCTTATACTGAATAACACAGAACAGGAATAGAGCTGCCAGGTTAGTGCTGGATTTAAAATGATAGACTGCCAGTGACAGTTCCTTGAAAATGTCTGTACATTGGGAACGTGCCCTCAGGAGAAGTACAGGTCACAGAGACGTCTTTCTGACATTTAAACCAATATAGATAAATCCTGTTATCTGTTCCTAAGATTTAAACTCCTTGCACAAACATAGATTTGGATGGCTGACTAGAAGAAATAGTTCCATCAACTCTGCCCATTCTATCTACCCTGAAATGTTCTATAGACTTCAACGCCGCAAAAAAAGCCTAAATATTTTTTAGAATAGAACAATGACAACCGTTAATGCTCTCTATGGAATGTAACATTTTGGTTTGTGTCGATCAACTTCACTGAGAGGTAGCCTATAAATTCAGAGGAAGCGTCTATCTGCATATTAAGACGTGGCAGCTAAAACTAGCAACAGGGCTATGGAAAGACCATTAGTTTACAAGGATACCTTCTACAAAGAAAAAATTAGCTTGGATTAGAAAATGAAACCACGCAATAAAAGAATCATTACATGCAAGGTAAAAATTTAAAAGGTTATGTTTATTATTTATTTATTTTTATTTTCTTTCAAACAAAAACATTTAGCTTATTATCAAGATTAGTTATTAAAAAGAACATAAAGAAATATTGATCATAGTGATCCCTTAATAAATCATATTCAATGACGCTGTGAGCTATACCATGTAGGGTCAGTCAAGATGGGCAGGTCATGGCAGAGAGGTCAGAGAAATTGCAGTCCACTGGTGAAGGAACTGGCAACCCACTCCAGTATTTTTGCCAAGAACACCGTATGGATAAGCACAACCAGAAACACAGACAGATGTAAGTGGCGTGCTGCGTCCATATGGTCATCAAGAGTCGGACACATCTGAAGGACTGAACAACAAATTCATCAATTTTACAGACAGACTCATCTTTCAGCAGGAGTGGGTCAGGGGTGTTGCACATGATGCGAGTGAGGTCATGTTTGAGTTGGAAGGTAGAGCTTGGGAAGGGTTTTGAAACCAGGGCTGTAAACTTAGGCCCACTGTGAAGTATTTCCATGTTGAATGTGGCCCCTATGAACTTATATGGATAGGAGCTCGACAACTTAGCGGGCTCATATTGATAGGGACCCCAGCCAACTCAGCGGGCTCATATTGATAGGGGCCCCAGCCAACTCAGCGGGCTCATATTGATAGGGGCCCCAGCCAACTCAGCGGGCTCATATTGATAGGGACCCCAGCCAACTCAGCGGGCTCATATTGATAGGGACCCCAGCCAACTCAGTGGGCTCATATTGATAGGGACCCCGCCAACTCAGCAGGCTCATATTGATAGGGAGCTCATCAACTCAGCAGGCTCATATTGATAGCGCCCCCGCCAACACAGCAGACTCATATTGATAGGGAGCCAGTCAACTCAGTGGGCTCATATTGATAGGGAGCCAGTCAACTCAGTGGGCTCATATTGATAGGCAGCCAGTCAACTCAGTGGGCTCATATTGATAGGGAGCTTGTCAACTCAGTGAGCTCATATTGATAGGGAGCTTGTCAACTCAACAGGCTCATATTGATAGGGTCCCCCGCCATTTTAGCAGGCAATGCGCAGGCTGCAGCACTCAAAGTTCCATCTATGCTTCTGATGATCCGAAGTGATCCATTAAACCTGCTCTGATTATATTTAATGCCAGATTCACTTTGTTTATCAGTTACATTTAAATAGATAAATATAGATTACTTTAATAGACAATTATGTGTTTTTCGCTCTCAAAAAAAACAAAACATTGTCCATTATAAAGTTTAGCTCTTTAAGAGGCTACATAGAAAAAAATGTTCCACAGTGCTATTTTAACTCATAATAGTAATCAAAACAAAGATGGCAGCCTCCATAATTCCAGTCATGAATTCCCGAATGCTGAGAATTCACAGGCTCTTTGGCCACTAATCTGTTGTTAAGAGCAACAAGATAATATTAAATCTGATTTGTCACAATGGCCGCTGTTTGAGTCCACATAAAATATTATTGTCTTACATCCTATTCCATTTTATTTGACAGCCTTATTGTCAAGTATGAATTGATTGAGTGAGGCCTGGTAATAAAGCCTGTTGCCCATTCATCTTTAGATAAAAGACAGTTTTGAGATGGCAATTTTTAATATCTTTAGTTTGATCTGTGTCAGGACGGACACGGGACACCCTTCAGGGGCGAAGTACCAGAGGATGCAAGTCCAAAGTAATAAGTCCAAGGGCACAGGATGGTCACACAAACCAAAGAACAGGAGCCGGCAGAAATCCAACAAGGTCAATAACAATCTGGGTCAACAGTGAACAGGAATGGACAAGGAACTAAAGCAAAACAGAGCAGGAAGACACAGAAGCAACCAGAAGTACTCCCAGTCCTGGGAATCTACAACAGGCACTGAGAGGAGGCCGGAGCAGCAATAAATAGTCCCAGATGGTATGTAATTGGCTGGTAGAAAGACTGGAGCTTTACAACAGCCAATCAAGAGAAACAGCATAAAAAGCTAGGAGAGTTGCTTCGGACATGTCTGTTTGTAGAACACATAGCTGTACCTGCCGTGACACACAACTGAGCCATGAGATCGAGCCTTTGAGTGGGCCCTGTCACTGTTTTCTTGTAAACTGGAAAGTCCTGACAAAAAAAAAATGTTAGTGGACGTTCTTCCTGTCCATTTTCTAGTTTCCAGAGGAAGTTCAACAGTCAAAAATGTGAAAACTTCAGGGTAACAACTTGATCAGTGTTCTCCCTAGAAATTCCTACTGTGCCTGGCGGGATAAAGGGGTAGCTGGGCAGGCACACAGCTTTACAGTTTGTGTCTGTGCCTTACCCACCTCTCAAGACAAGCGCCCCCCCCCCCCCCCCCCAAACTAGCACCCGGGCTGGGGAGAATATTATTGATCTATATAATGAAGAACAAAAACTTGACAAGACATCGCAGGTGTATTTCTTGCCATTACAGTCTTGCAGGGCTAATGACATGGGGCCTCATTCTATTAGCGTCCGCAGCCATTGCGGGGCCGCAAGGACCGGCCGCAAGCTATTCTGCTATTCTATTCCCCTCCGGCCGGGGTTTCCGGCAGGCTTGCGGCCGGCGCCTTGCTATCCCTTGCGCCGGAGGAAATCCTTTGATCTAAAACGGCCGCAAGGAAATCGGCCGTAAGAAAATCCTATTTGCAATTCAATTGCTCCGGGAACCCTCTCTCCAAGGCTAAAAGCGAGCCGCAGCTTACTTGCAGGAAAGAGGTCCCGCTAGCACCAATTAAGCACGAAATATAGCCCAAATAAAGCCATCCTGCACTTTGTGAAGACTATAAAGTGATTTTAGGTGTTAGCAAAAATAGCACAAATTTCCCCTATACTCAAATCCGTAAAATAATTTTTTTTTAATATATGTCAAATATCCATATAAAAAGTCCAGAGTGCTTGGAGCACCTCAGACCCGGCCACGCTGCGGCCGGAAAATAAACAGTTAATGTAAACTTGTATTTGGGCTGATGTGCAAGCTTGAGAGGGGGTTACTATTAATCCTCATGTCCCCCAATATGATCCCTAGCATTTACAGAGCTGTACAGTGCTGTCTTGAATTTATTTTTGACTTTAAAAATTTTGGAGCTTACGGCCGGTTCCAAGATATGCGGCCGGCCGTAAGAGGAGATCCTTGCGGGGCCGTATAATAGAATTGCGAGGTAACAGAACCCCCGCAAGGAATCGAAGCCTTACGGCCGATTTACGGCCGATAATAGAATGAGGCCCACGGTGTGCTTTCCAGCGGCCCACAAGATAACTTCCCTAAGATTTATTTTAGACATACTTGAAGGCCATAGTGATGGGTTGTGAGATCCTGCGGAGTGAATTTTAGATAATCATCAAAATTTCAGCTGTGAGAGACTTCCAGACAATAAAAAAAACATTATCTTTTATTAGGAGCATTGATCAATGTGAAATATTTTTTTTTTGTAATCGAAAACAAAATTATAATTTTTACAGTTTTGTAACATGATGGATATTATAAGCATAATTTTTATTTTCAAGCCATTTATTGTGCAACACAAAAGAGAGAGAGGAATATTTCCATGCAATTAAAAATTACATATTTTACTAGGCACATTAATCAACGTGAAAAGAATATTTTTTTTAATAATATAAAACAAAATTATAATGTTCACAGTTTTTTTTTTACATGCATTTAGTGTTTTTTTCTATTTTTATAAAAGTTATTGAATGTAACCACAGAAAAAAAAGCAGCAATACTGCCACCTGGAGAAAACAACAGTAAACTGATATGTAGGACTTCCTTATACATTACAAATAACAATGATAATTTCTGGCAGGAAAAGTGTGAAGTACATTTTGAAACAAAATCAAAGCACACAACGTATTAATAAAACTAGGTAAACAAAAAGGAACATTCTACAAGGTGGAGGAACCAAATGGAGTAAACAGAAAAGCAATAGTTTGCAATATATTAACAGCTCCATATAAAACTATTCATTTTACCTAATTAATCCAACAGTTAGGATTTAGAATGGTTTTTGAAACCAGTAAAAACCTAGTTCTTGAGAATCATTTGCAAACACTGATAATATATTTTGCTTCTGACATTCTCTCTCACTGTTAACTTCCTCCATCTTGTTTAGCTTGTTTGCTTGGGAGGAGCCATCAACAAAGCTAGGCAGACTCCACTTAAAATATGACAGGGGGGACTGTTAGTGAAATTCATCCCATAGCAGGAAAGCAGTACTTTACTAAACAAATAAAGTAGAATACATATTAATGTATATGACACAAAACGCTTCATAAAAAATATAATTATACTTACATAATTCAAATACATATAGATGGCGGAGTTAAAAACCATACATAATATATGTATATTATATGCACCTGTTATTTATCTATAAACAGAAGCATTATGGAAGTATAATTATATTTCATTTTAGAAGTGCAGTATGCCGAGCTGTTAGAAAATCCGTGCATATATAGGTGCAAAACAAATTGGAGAAATATTACTGTGACGGAGAATGTGAAAGGCAGAATGGCAGCTCTTATACAAAGTATTATGAGGGGCAAAATAAAGCAAGTAAGCTAAAAATAATTCACATATTTCACTAAAATGTTTCTTAAAAAATGTAAAGAGATTAATTTCAGATCAACGTAAAAACGTTTTTTTTTTTTTTTAAAGGGTTTAGCACACACACCACATAAAAAGTGAAATACTGTCCTATATATGATAAAAAAAACTACATACACAAAGTAATCTATTAAAACTAATTTCTATTAGAAGGACTATTAAGTCCCCAATTATGCTCTGCACCATCAAATAAAGAGTTGAAAAGAGTTAGAGGTCTTTTATTAAGAGGTTGCTGGATATTTGACTTCTTTCCTGAACGGTTTGTTGATATAATTAGGTTGCACCAATCAAGAAATAACTTTTTGCCCCTAAGGAGGTCTGGGGTTCTAATTTAGATGGCAAGTACCCCTACATCTCTCTCCATCTTTTTGTAACTATTTTGAAAGTTCATGGGATAAAAAAAAAAAAGAAAGAAAATAATCATAAACTGTCAGAAAATATGTGTTCTGCAATTTCATTAACCCCCTTGCACACATTTTCAATCTTTCCTCCACGTGCAAAAGATTTTGCAGAACATCACTTCTCCTCTGCAGAACTTATACAGGATAAACAACACCAAAGTGCTCTGATTACTGAAACGGATTTGCCTTTTCTAGCTTAGTTCTATTCATTTGACTCTATGCTGACCAAGGTTCTGGCCTCATTATCTATGTAGCTGCTCACATAGAGGCTTCAAGCCTATACCAGCAATAAATAAAATGCCTATAACAGTCAATTTCTCTCTATCTGAAGTGCATAGCAATTTTGGAAAGTCACACGTCCCTTTAGTTATTTTTGTCTTATTAAGTAGTTATTTCCATGAGACTGGTTAGATTGAAACCTACACCTATTACGTATTACGTCACTTCAAGTTTAAGTCAAAGTTACTTCGGACTCAAGCAGGTCCCCATTTCAATTGAATCTAGCTGCCTCGGCCATTGGACCCAAGGCCCTGTGACATAGTAATGAGCATTTTGAGATCTCAAAACCACTGGTGTATAAACCATTCTAACCATATCACCACTATGTGTCAATTTATCAACAAGGTTGCGATCACAGCTTTTATATTTCTCCATAATGAGCTGTAACAGAAGAATAAAAAATAGAAACTATAGTTGTATGCTTTAGCTTATCATTCTCTGTAATCAAACTCCAATACAATGCACAAGAAAACAACAACATATATAGTGCAAAACAAATGGCTGCTTGATAATGTAACGTTTAAAGGAACCATAAAGCCCAACATCATCTGTCATGTGTTTAAAAGAAAGCATTTCAAACACCTCAAAGGGATTTTGCACAAAAATGAATGTTCTGAAGACCAGCAATATTACTTTTATCCTACAGACTTGAGCAGGAAATGCTAAAAGAAAAAAAAATCTCCTTTTAAATAGCAATTAAAGATACATGTCTTGTTAAATTGTCTGTAGAGGGTAAAAAAACAAACAAAAAAACAAACAAACAATACAGCTTTAAATTACCTGTTTTATGCAATTATACAACAGTGCAAACTGCCATTTTGAATTCGACTGAGTGAATTCTTATAGGTTCATAAGGACATACTTTGCTAAGACAGCGGTAACTCGGAAGTGGAAACCCAGATTATAAAATAAATGTAAAATGGTTTGGCCATTATCCAGTTATTGAAAAGATTTGATAGTAAGATATGACACAATTGTAATCATTTAAATACATGGCAGAAAAAGCTGGACTTTAGTGCCCCATTGACTCTGTTTCCTTATGGAAAAAAAAATATGTCTACATCTACCAATGTAACGTTTAAGTCCGACAACCAACTGGTAACAGGGATCCTTTCAAGTTCACATTTTATTAAATTCTATTTTTACATAATAAAACTAGTGCATCTGTCTCCAACGCCATTGCACAAGTCTTTAAACCCAACTTTGATGTTCCATTGGTGCAAAATAAAACGGGCATGGATTAAAACTGATCACAGAGTGACCCCTAGTGGTTAAGCCATGTTTTTAAACCAAGGGCATGTGGCTCGAATACCAGCCTTAAAGTCCGTGTTCAAGATGACCGCTTGTATTGTACACTCAGTGGAAGAGGAAAAGAGGGCTACCAATAGGACAACATGCTTTTATAAAGTTACTCAATACATAACTTGCAAAAATAAGATTTGCTTAGCAGTTCCAGTAAGCTACAATATATCTGCATGGACCCTATTTTTCATGTTACATATTATTAAACGTTCTTTCTAAAGGGGTTTTACACTGGACACAAACATTTTTAAGATTTTACAATTAACCTAAAAAATACATGCGGCCTAATCCCAGCCAGAATACGAACCTTTATACAACATAAATGCCAAACACATGCCAGGATGTCTGGATTCCCCTACTGTGTACAAGTAAGTCAATCAGAATAACAGGCAGTGAATGCCTCTCCAGTGTACAGCAAGGACATCCTGAAATCCTAGCCTGTGTTTGGAACTCCTGGACAGATATTTCTGGTCTACACCTTCCATTAACGCAAAGGGTTTTGGCACAGGACAACAGTTCATATCAGGTCTTTAAAATTTGAAAAATCCTGAATAAACTACCTTTTTGTACCTTAGTTTTCCAAGGCGACTAGCAGTAAAGATCAGTATCAATACCACTATAGGTTTCCACTTGTGCACCAATTGCTACATTAACATCAGGCGTTACAAGCAAAAGTCTGTATGCAGCACGTTGTGTGGAAACAAATCTCTCCACAATGTTTTTCTGGTTACTGAACTGTATTTCCAAAGGACCCAAAACTTGGTGTAGTGTTCGATCCACGGAAATGGTCCTCGATTTGTTCCAGGGATTTCCCTTTGGTTTCGGGAAGGCAGACAACCGTGAAAATGACATTCAGTACACAAAAACCAGCGAATAACCAGAACGTCCCATACTGGGTCAAAGAATCCTGAGAGAAAGAAGAAAATAAAACAAGGCTAAAATTAAAAATGCATTGACCTTAAAGAACTATTGTTTGAGATATATACTTGAGTATAAGCCGAGGCACCGAATTGTACCACAAAAAACTGTGAAAACGTATTAACTTGAGTATAAGCCGGGGGTGCAAAGGAGGGTCCTCCCCCCTTATCATGCTCCTCCTCCTTCCCCCCCTTATCATCCTCCTCCTTATCCTTCCCCCCCTTATCATCCTCCTCCTTATCCTTCCTCCTCTGATCATCCTCCTCCTCCTCCTTCCCCCCCTTGTCATCCTCCTCCTCCTCCCCCCCTTGTCATCCTCCTCCTCCTCCTTCCCCCCCTTGTCATCCTCCTCCTCCTCCTTCCCCCCCTTGTCATCATCCTCCTCCTCCTCCTCCTTCCCCCCCTTATCATCATCCTCCTCCTCCTCCTTCCCCCCCCTCATCATCCTCCTCCTCCTTCCCCCCCTTATCATCATCATCATCCTCCTCCTCCTTCCCCCCCTTGTCATCCTCCTCCTCCTTCCCCCCTTATCATCCTCCTCCTCCTGATGGTAAGGAGGGGGATGGTAAGGGGGGGGGAGAAGGAGGCCGATGATGATAAAGGGGGGGTGGGAGAATGATAAGCGGGGAAGGAGGAGAATTTTTTTTTTCACTTGAGTATAAGCCGAGTGGGGTGGGGTGGGGTGGGGTCCGGTGCGGTGGGGTGGGGGGGGGGGGGGGGTAGGGCGGTGTGGGGCGGGGGTGTGGGGATGGGTAGGGTGGGGTGGGGGGGGGGGAGGAGGCGTTCCGTTATAAAAAAAAATGTGCTGAAAAAGTCGGCTTATTTTCGAGTATATACGGTATATATATATATATATATATATATATATATATATATATATATATATATATATATATATATATATATATATATATACATACACACACATATATTTGGAAAAATGAGAGTCTGATATTACAGCACAGAGAACTATTGCCATCAGACTTAAAACTACTGTATCAGGAAGTGCTCATGTCTGACAAAATAGAAACATCCTATCTGAAAATCAAATCTTCAGACGTTAAGCTTTTCTTTAATAAAAAAAAAGTAGCTTTTTGTTCACGACATACACAGCTGCTAATGTCGTAAGTTTGTTATAGACTAAAATACACTGGTTCTTTAGTACGAAAATCTTCTAAAGAGCTTATTATAATGAAGGCACTATCTCTCCAACATCAATTAAATTTTTAAAGTCATTCTTAAAGAGAGGTTAAACAACCATTCTATTTCTATATGTAATAATATTACATGACTAAGTTTGCTCCTTGATAATTCTGTTTTCAGACTAATTGCAACACAGTGTAAAATTAATATAATCTCTTCCTGCTTTCCCAGAAACAATATCGCAAAGCAAGGAGAAGAGAGCAATCGCACATCATAATGTGAAGAAGCTCCCTCTTCAATTTTTGTGTAAAGAAATTGGAAATTATCACTTAAAATTAATTATATCTGATCTTATGTAGGTATGAGGATTCGGTGCACGAGATGTTTCTACTGTCTATCTAAGGGAATACATTTAGAGTAATGGATAGTTACAAGGGGAGCGCCTCAGTGATCTGTGGCTGAGCATAAATATAAAAATATATATTATTATTAGTGATATTCATTGGCGTATTCAGGTATTATGCTGCCCTAGGCCATTCAGAATCGTGCTCCCCCCACACCCCACTTGTATCCCCTCCTTTCCACCTTCTATATCCCAAAACATACATTTAAATATGTAATGTCTGAAAGTGCCACTGCATATAGACATTTCTGGGATCTATCCCAGCACTCGCCAGCACTGACAGCTGCAGTGCCAGCAAGTAGCCGCTAGATGGCGCTGTCCGGGTTTCAGGGAAGGCGCTAATTATAGCCGACGACGACGTGGCATAACTCGGAACCGCAGAATCATCAGTGAGGCCATTGATATGTTCGGTGCGGGCACTCGGCCCTCCAGTGCTTCAGGCACGCCTCTTCTGTTGGTGCGCCTTATATGCATAGTGCAGCCCTAGTAGAAAAATCGGCAGCGCCATCTAGTGGTTGGTGGGCAGCATTGCTGCTGGTGAATCTTTGGCGAATGTGAAGAGGGAAAGGACCCCTTTCTGTGCTTATACAAACATATTTCAATGTACGACACTGCATCTTCAGGCAGTGTGTTGCTAACTGAAAATGTGAGGCCCTAGGCCTGTGCCTCATAGGCATAGGCAGAAACACATTCGTGGTGAGATTAATAATGGATTTCAAGGGAAGGCTAACCTCTTTGCAGATAAGAATTTGCCAGCCATATTAATGATATAACAACGATGGTGAAAAATAAAGACTTTATGATGTAACACGTACCATGAGATCATGAAACTCCTTGGTTACTAGAAAGGCACAGCCCCAGTTAGTAACAACGCACACGCCACTGGCCACGCCTCTCGCACGTAGCGGGAAAATCTCCGACATCACCAACCAAGGAATGGGACCCCAACCAAGGGCAAAACCTGCAGAGGTTACAAAAAAAGAATGAAAAAATAAATGGTCTTATCAAACTTACCAATAGACACAATGTTTTCAGAGCATGTTTTCTTCCTTGTGACCCACGCACCTGCTATAAAGAACCCCATACTGCCCAGAGCCAGCCATGACAAGTGGTTCTCAGGCTCGATTGGTAGCCCAGTGGGAGTTAAAACACTTCCTGAGGAGTTGTGTATATTCATCTCTGTGATTTTAAAATATACTCCAAACAGTGCTGTGCTGATTGCCATGATGACACCTGTGAAATAAATAAGAAATACAATATAATAATGCAGAATGTTGCACTAGGATTAGAGCAACATAATAGCGCCTTCTAAAGACTAATGTAAGATATACCTGAAATTATGAGCAAAACCTTCCTTCCTGCTTTATCCATAATCAACGCAGCTATAGCTGTGAAAAACACTTGGACAAGGCCCACAGCTACAGAGGCCAGACTGCTGTTCTGCAGAGGAAACAAAAAAAAAACAAAAAAAACCATAAAAAATAATAATTATATATATATATATATATATATATTTATATACATAAAATAGTACATACAACAATGCTGGGCACAGAAATAAAGGTTATCCTGAGAATTAAGTCTGAATGTTTACATAGAAAGGAGAATAAGCAATGTGGGTGGTTACAAGGGATGGTTACTAGCAGGGTGCCTCAAGTATCCGTGCTGGGGGAAATTTGTTTAATATATGTATTATTGATATTACTAATGGGCTTCAATGAAAGGTTTTCCCTCAATGAAGATCACACACAAAAATAGGACAAATGAATAAAAAAAAAAAAAAAAAAATATATATATATATATATATATATATATATATATATATATATATATATATATATATATATATATATATATATATATATATATATATATATATATTACAAAATACTTGACAGAGAGATAGTGCTTAACACTGAAAATTGGTAATGATTGAACTAAAGCTTGGAATTAAAATTTAGATTTAATAAAGTTTTTCTCTAAAATACGAAAATACGCTGTTTAGCCTTTAGTTTTTCATATTAATTTAAGGGTATCTATGAACAGATGTTTCAATAGCCTCAGTATACATTTTTGATAAAGTGAACTTAGAATATTATAATAAATCCAATATCTAATGATGTCTAAAATATAGGGAATATAATTTATTCCTATAATCCTTTCAGTGTTAAATAAGATATATAATATATATAAGAAATATCTTATTTAACACTGAAAGGATTATAGGAATAAATTATATTCCCTATATTTTAGACATCATTAGATATTGGATTTATTATAATATTCTAAGTTCACTTTATCAAAAATGTATACTGAGGCTATTGAAACATAGATACCCTTAAATTAATATGAAAAACTAAAGGCTAAACAGCGTATTTTCGTATTTTAGAGAAAAACTTTATTAAATCTAAATTTTAATTCCAAGCTTATATAGTAATTAAAAAAATAAGAGCTCAAGTGTATGTGTGTGATACAAAACATCAAGTGGTAAACATACAATTTGCACCTTTTCTTCAAAATTACCTTAAAGTTGGCCTCTTCAAAGATGGTGTCTGCATAGAACATGACTGCATTAATTCCTGTAAACTGCTGGAAGAACATCAGTAGAATCCCGATAAGGAACGGCTTGTAGATGGAAGGATTCTTAAAATCTGCTATCCTCAAACTGGATTCCTAGTCATGGAAAACAAAGCAAATATAACTCAATCTAAAATGGTGGTTGTGATATGATCTATAGGAACTTGATTGTAAACCCTGTTGGATTCAAAAGCCAGTTATTCTATGATAAATATATAACAAGTGAAATTGTTTTTGGTAGCGATATACAAGTTATAAAACTTCTGCTTTTTCTGTTTTTATATTTAAACATTTTTTTTCCTAAATAGTGAACTCAATAGATATTTTTGACCATTTTAACTTATACCCACTGCCTTTTCTCAAAAAATTATGAGGTGTTATGGTGCTTTCAAATGGACTCTAATGATTTTCATTTTAACCTTTCAGAATATAGACAGGAATCATAAATATGTTTGGAAAATATATTTATTTTTTAAGGTTTTTCAAATATTTATGCAACTTAACTGCTCAAACTGGAAGCACGGATAAAAATGGGACTTCTCCCCTGACTGATACTTTTCTTGAGATGCTGCTGCTGATGTCAAAACGTTCATTGCTAATTGCACCAATCAGGAATGTATCACAAGATTTTTCTTACCCAAAGACCAAGAAGGGAAAAGCATTGTTGGTAAGAAACATCCCAGGATGTGCTCCTTATTGGAGGAATTGGCTACAACACATTGGCATCAGCAGGTCAGAAAAGCTAATGTTTGCCATGTCTCCTATATGGGCAGTTGAGGATAAGATACACAATTTTAATAGTAATTATATATATATATATATATATATATATATATATATATATATATATATATATATATATATATATATATATAGCAAGCCTTGCGAAGTGAGCAGTTGAGGGATGCTGAACCTAGGTTGCAATGAGCGCCAAAGGCACTCATTGCACTGCAAGTATCAAGAAGCGAGGCAAGCAGTTGAAACACGCAGGACTTTGGCTGCAATGAGCGCCGAATGTGCTCATTGCAGGAATGGACACACAGGACTTAGCGGACGCAAAAAAACGGCCCGTATGATGGGGCTTGAAAAATTACGACTTGAACGGCCAAACTGGAAAAGATGGCAAAAACACACAAATATGCCTCAAATAATTTTACACACTCGATGAACACAGCACAGGGGGAGAGCCAGGGAGCCTGTGAGTGAGGTTGCAAGTTAATTTGAGGAATATTTTGTGTGTATATATATATATATATTTTTTATTTATTTATTTATTATACATCTACTCCATTGTAGTGATCAAACAGTAGGGTTTTACTTGTTTATATTGTATCTGATTAGCAATAAAATCAGTATTGTAAGAAAATACATTCAGTTCAGCTTTTAAATATTTGATCTTTATAATTTCAGGATCTAGCAGAGCCTTTTCTGTCTACCTTCGGTTAGCTATCTGGCAGATGGTAAAGGGTCTGTCCGCAAGAACCAAATGTTTGCTGACTGGTCTAGGCTTGCCAGCGGAGGCCATTGCAGAGAAGGACGTAAAGACTGGTAACAGGACAGTCTCCTGGGCAGATCCTCTACCCCTTACACAATTGATAGGAGTAAAATGAAACAGCTCTGTGCTACTTCCGCAAACACTAAAATTCCAATGTACACACACACATACACTCACACACACTCACCTGCTCATCCCCACTTGATTCAATCTGCCGATATTCCCACTCAAGATCAGCTTCAGATCCCCGGAGAAACTTGAGAGCGGACATGGCTTCTGAGCGCCTTCCTTGGTTGATGAGATATCGAGGCGTCTCTGGCATTGCGATCATACACAGTAACATAATGACAGGAGGGATGGAGCAGAGCACAGCGAGCCAATGCCACTCTAAGAACATACCTACAATGGGACCCAAAATAGTGTGAGAAAGGAAGGCATGATGGGAACACACACAGTGTTAAAAAGAAAATTCCAAATATTGTATACATTATCAGTATTTTCAGTTTAACAATCCAGTCAGGGCCCCAGGGAGTAATTAGCAATTATTGGTAACACTTATTAGAAACAGATATCAGACCATGCTAAGTGCAGATCAGCGAGACTGCTTGACAGGTACAAAGTGCAATTTTTTATAAATATACCGTAACAAAATGTAAGTTTGAATAATCCATTAATACATACTTGTCAAATCTAAAGCTGTAGGTAATAACAACATATAGATCCTCTACTGCACTCCTTTTAAGTTCAATAGCAACCAATAAAGAAGTAAATGTCTCCACACAAGGAGTAATGGAAAGCTTCGCTTACAGTTGTCATAAAGAATTTGTTAGCAAAAGATTGCCTTTTTTTGCCACATAAAACAAAATCTTCCACCATAGTGATTAGATTCAAACAATTAAAATTCTTCATTGTTATAAATTCTTATGAAAGAAATCAGACTTATTTTGAATTCTACAAACGGGTATGTAAATAACTAGCTCTGTTACTATCCAAGACAAACGCTGGTCCATTATAAAATATATTCTAACAGCCTTGTTTGTGGGTAAGAATCTAAATTAGCTCTAATATCCGCAGTATACAGATGTTAAACTAAAGTCTTAACCTGAAGAACATTTCGCCATCAGGATCAAGCTTTATGACTTTTTCCTCCCTAATTATGCCTATACTCAGTATCAACTTTTAAACATATTTATATATATATGTATATATACACATTATCTCTCGAAAACTCGACACTTTATTATGAATACGTTTGTTCAATAAAAAAGGTATCACTATTCACTGCAATACTCTGATTATTCAAATTATATATATATATATATATATATATATATATATATATACACACACACAAAACCACCAGCTAATATCGTGAATAACCACTGTGTGCAGCACAGACAGCAGCTAGATGGCGTGGTGGTTGTGAGTCAATAAGATGCTGGAAGGTTGGCAAGGGTGTCTGGAGCCATGCAGACTGCAGCGCATCCGGCAGCTGCTGAAGAGTGCTCAATTGGATTCAAGTCCTGTGAATTTGAAGGCCAGTGAAGTACTTGGAAGTCTTCGTTGTGCTCCTCCAACCACTCCCAGACAATTCTGGCCGTATGACCTGTTACATTGTCCTGCTGGAAGATCCCATCTCTTCCAGGGAAGACAATCAATATGTATGGGTGAAATTGGTCAGCAAGGACGGATCGTTAATCCATCTGGCTGTGAGGGACTTCCAGAGATATGAGTGGATCCAGACAATGCCAAGAAAACATCCCCCAGACCATAACGCTGCCGCCACCAGCTTGTGTTCTTCCAACGATGGTTGCAGAGTGTTTTTTCTCTGAGGTTTTGCGCCAGACACGTCAACGTCCATCCAGCCAATGGAGCAGAAAATGTGACTCATTAGAGAAGACAACCCTTTGCCAATCAGAAGAGGTCCAATTTCAGTACTGTTGTGCAAACTGAAGTCATTTCTGACAATTAAACCCCGTCAGCATGGGTGCAGTGACCAGTTGTTTGCTTCAGAGCCCGATACGCAACAGGGTACTGTAGTTTTAGACACACTGGAAGCCCCCTGGTTCGTTTGGCACGCGCACACATTCTCAGCTGACGTTCAACTCTGAAATCAATGGCACGTAGTGCCTTATATACCCACCAAGCCAGCTCACGACGTGTGCTGTATTTTATTGGCTACGTGCTGCGGACGTCAAAAGTATATAGTCATAATAATGTGACTCGCCCCTGTACATTCATACATATAATATGATATATATATATTTTTTTCTTTTTTCATTTTACAGAGAAGAGGGCAAGAGGAGGGAAATCCTTCCTTTTTGTTTCTAAATGTCCTTCAATGCGAGTTTTATTGACTTTTTTTTTACTTTATGGATCACAATTAAAAAGGGAAAAATCAAATATTTAGAACATAACGGTTTAAGAATACAATACAACATTTGGGCTTCCATATAAGTTTACTATATGAAATATATTGTATTACCTGCAATATAAGCTCCCACTATGCCAATGACTACCATCAGCTGGACACAGGACCCCAGAGTCCCCCGAACTCTTGAATGAGATGTCTCGGAAATATACACCTAAAAGCAAAAAGTATGAGAAGTGGTCTTTAAAGGGATGTTTAAAGCAAACATTTCTGACATCCGTTTCTAAAATCTTAATTTCCTAGTGGCAAAAAATGTGTGTATTGTATGAAAAATAAATGATCTATAATTCCGAAAACCTAGATTACAGGGACACAGAAAATGGACTGACCTGTTAAAGGGCCACTGTGATTCCATACTTATTTCTAAATGTTTTTTTGAATAAACTTGATAATGGGCTGGTTTGTTCTAGAATAGAATGTAAAAGAGACGTGAAACACAATTCTTTTTTTTTTCAAATAGAAGAGCAGCTTTAAACATTACCAAACTTGTGTTTTGCATGAAAAAATATTAAATAAAGCCTGTTTAAACTTCAATGAAATGAACAGGGGTATATTGGGAATATTGGGTTTTTTAGTTGGACTTACAGGAACAACTAATGAGGTGATCCCACTGGCCAGGCCATTTAGTAGCCGGCCAGCGTAGAGCATCCATACATTCTGCGCACAGATAATGATGGTAAATCCAAAGACAAAGGGTAGGGCGCAGAGCATCAAACTGAGCTTCCTCCCGATCCGATCCACCATGAAACCGCCAAATATCCCTCCAGCAGCAGCGCCAATCGTGACAATAGACTGCAGGAACAAAAATATATCACAAAAAAAACGTAAAGAATTAAAGGGACATAAAAGGTTTCTGGATTTGGTTAGGTATATAATATCCCTGTGTATCTGTTTAATTTTATGTACTTTATATTATTAAAAAGTGCTTATACATTGTTTTCGGACATGTTTGGGTCTCATGCAGCCTAGTAATACATAAACTGTTAAGTGTAGTGTTTCAAAAAAGCTTGTCAGTGACCTCTCTCAAGCAGCATGTTGTACAATGTTGCCACTGATTGGCTACTATGGGACTGCGCAACATGTGTACTTAGTACAATCTTCACGAGCTGCAGAGAAACTATTAGTATTTGTGACAAAAACAAAGCTTTTAAAAAGGTATATGCAAGTGAGCTGGGTTATGAATGCATCTGATAGAGGGGAATTAGTAGTGTACGATTACATTTATTTGCATGCACTATGTTTTTCTAGCTTGGCATTAAAAAAAAAAAAAAACTGTTGCAGGTGATGTTTACACCCCCAGGATTAAGCTAGGCTCCTGAGAGGGTTCATTTTTGTAAAAGTGTACCCTGTCCATGTAGGCATGCCCAGGTTTGCAGCCAATCAGCAATGCTGTATGCAGCCAGCTAGATGAGTCTGCTACACTGGGTCCTTAAAGGACCATAAAAATTGACATTCAAGTAAAAATGCTTGAGCGGTTACAGGGTTGTTCTTTAGACATACACCCTCTCCTTGGTAAATTCTGACAAATTATAATTGTACTGAAACCAAACATTTCAGCTTCTTCTTCCTATTCTAATTCCTAGTCTTTTAGGTGAATGAGCATTTATGCTTGATTTATGGCCCTGCAATGACCTGCAATGTTTTCTGTTCCTGTGTCTCTGTGAGTTGAGTGCATGCTATTAACTGGGGCTGGGAGAGGTGACGGGCCAATTCCCTGGGGCTGGGAGAGGTGACGGGGAAAATCACTGGGGCTGGGAGAGGTGACGGGAAAAATCACTGGGGCTGGGAGAGGTGACGGGGAAAATCACTGGGGCTGGGAGAGGTGACGGGGAAAATCACTGGGGCTGGGAGAGGTGACGGGGAAAATCACTGGGGCTGGGAGAGGTGACGGGGAAAATCACTGGGGCTGGGAGAGGTGACGGGCCAATTCCCTGGGGCTGGGAGAGGTGACGGGGAAAATCACTGGGGCTGGGAGAGGTGACGGGGAAAATCACTGGGGCTGGGAGAGGTGACGGGGAAAATCACTCGGGGTTGGGAGAGGTGACGGGGAAAATCACTGGGGCTGGGAGAGGTGACGGGGAAAATCACTGGGGCTGGGAGAGGTGACGGGGAAAATCACTGGGGCTGGGAGAGGTGAAGGGGAAAATCACTGGGGCTGGGAGAGGTGACGGGGAAAATCACTGGGGCTGGGGGAAGTATCATCTGTGATGTAGATAAAACAATCTGTGAATGAAGGGACACACCTTGTGCTGGGTATTACAGAAATCTAAAGGAAAGCTGCAGCTCAATTCATTGCTTAAAAGATACAATGTATTAGTTTTGCTAATTTTCCCTGGGATTTCCAAGGGGTGTCAGCATTAATAGAAAACAGTTTGCAAATGCAAGAAATTCAGCAAACTTTAGGGTAACTGTTTAAATGCTAAGTTTGGTATTTTTTCATGCAAACTGTTTTTTCATACACTACTAATTCATCAGATGCACTCATAATCCAGCTCACTTGCATATACCTTTAAGCACATCTTAATACAAAAAGGTACAGAGATACAGAGGTATGTTATATTCCTAGTGAAATACAGAAATCTCCCATGATCCTTTAAAGTACAGGTAATAGATTTACCTAGAAGACTGTTTTTTGTAATTGGGAGATGGAAGTCACCAACACTGCTGTGCACCATCAGTCAGGGGCTTGGAAATCAAATGGGAAAGCCAATTACGTTTTTGATCAAGCCTTCCATAAGAATTCTTAAGGATAATGCGGTTCAGGCTGTGATGGGCAATTGGATTATATTTTAGCTTTATTGAATTTATATATATATATATATATATATATATATATATATATATATATATTATAAATTTGCATGACTAAATACCAAAATAAACATTTACAAACTCACCCTGATTTTTGCTAAATCTTTCAGTTTGCAAGCTGAGGCTTTTGTTAGTTGACACCCCTGAAAATCCCTGCTGAGATTAGCATAACATTTATAAATTTCTTTTGACCAATCAGGAAAAAGCAGAGGTTAGCTGAGACATTTATATTAATTGCTCGGCTTCCTGTGTTGCAAAGCAGCCTGGAATATGTAGTCTCTCTCTCCTTGTGCTCCGATTCAGCTGTGAACTCGGACCCCACCCAACAATGTGATTCCATCCTGCAGCACGTAGTTCCTTTGAAAGGTTAAACTCTGTACCTGGATGCTTCCCTATGCATACTTTGTTATTTAAGCTCTATGTGGGTGTGCAAAGCTGAATTTTACTTTCCTGCCTATAACTTTGTAAGTACACAGAACTTATCTATATAAACACATATTTTTCTGATAATCACTGCCTGCTTCTTACCAAACATTTGAAACCCAGGAAACTTATATATACACATTTAAAGAACCAACAGGTTCTACAAATGGCATATTGGCATTCAAAATACAAGCTTTTTAACATAAATCATATGTTAAAAAACATTAAGCAATAGTACAGAATGTTACTTAAATTGTGTTCATGCACAAGTCACTTGACAAAGAATATAAAGGAACACTGACAAGGTCTAAAATTGACATTAACGTTAAGAAAGTCTTAAATAAGAAGATATTCATGTGCATTAATACTAATAAATAATAATGGCTTAGGGGCCACTGCAGGTAGATTTGCTTCTCTACACCACATGTTAGGTCCTGATGAGAGTCTTTATCTACCTCCTTTCCTGAAGGCAAATCTAGACTTGTCTAGTACAAATTTTTAACACAGCCTCCTGGGCAGATCCTGGACATGTAATAGGTGGTGGAAAGAAGCTGATCTGCTTCCACATGAAAGGTTAAAGTTCACGTGTAAGTTTTAATAACTCTATTAAAGTGTTTTCCCCAAATTCTAATTTTATTGTTAGCCACTTAAAAAGACATGGAACACAACTATTATGTACGTGCTAAACGTTACAAAAGTTGTTTTTTAATAAAAGAAAACATTAAGCAAAGCATTCATTCAAACGAACAGTCTGTAGATTTTATTGTCTGGCAGAGGTCAAGCCCCCCAAGGGTGTTTAGACTTGCTCCACCTTTATGTGACTAAAGTAAACACTCTGGCACTTTATCAAATACCGTCTTTCTGATTCAACAAAGAAAATAATATTGACACAATGGAAATACTTTTAATATCTTACCCCAAACCAAGACGCAGCGGTTTTATCTAATATTAAGTCTGGGTTGTCTGCATTTTTCAGATCTGTGATGGCCGGAGAGCTGAATCCCAGGACAAATCCAAAGCTCAAAGGTCCCAGCACCGCAGCAAATGTGGCCAAATACAGGTTCTTGTTACGGACTTTACTGCAGAACACAAGTTAAAAAAAAATGTTAATATCAACTCAAGAAACTCAAGTGAGATTTTATTTTTTTTGGACACTAAATTCCTAATTATTATCTTTAAGAGCATGTTCTTAACATTGGATCCATTTTGTTCTTAATTTTAGAATGAGAAAAAAATTCTGAAATCTAGAATACGTAATATTTTACAGCCCAAATGCAGTTTATTAAAATGATAGGATCTACCTCAGAAATAAAAAGGGATGTGACAGGTGCAGCTAATCTGTTAAATAAATAAAACAAACTGGTTTGTTGTATTGCGCTGTTTGTACAAGCCTCTACAGGCAATTATTCAGTCAAAGCTGTCCTTAAAAAAATAATAATAATAATAATAATATGCAACAGATGCAACAAAATTACCACGGTCCTTTTAAGCTGGCTGTGATTATTTTTCCACTTTATAAGTTTGTATGAAGTGTAGCCAAATGTGTTTTCATGAAAAGATGTTAGGTGAAATGCAAAATTTAGGTTTTTGCTATACATTGTCATGACATTAAGCCACATTTGTGTGAGATAAAGGGGGATTCCAGCCCCAGATAATTAGTATTATCTTTATTTATATTGCGCCAACATATTCCATAACGCTGTACAGGGGTTGAGTACTTGCGAAAAACAAAATGAACACCTTATAAATAATGGAAGGCCCTGTATTTGAGCTTAGAATCAAATGTACATAGAGCTTGTTTCCAAGGCACTGACACAAGATTGCAAGTTTGTGAGTTTTCAATCTAAGGGATAAGGTTAACTCCCACTGGGGTTCGTATAAATGCAATTTATAGTTGCAGTTTTCAACAAAATGCAATAGAGATCCTATCCGAATTTACGGTTCCTCCCATTCCTATCCTTTAAAACAAAGGCTAAAAGTCTCCCTCCATTAAAGGAGCACTGCATTAAAAAGGTTGTTATTTTTTTAAAAGATATGCTGCCCCTGTAAGCAGCATGGCAAAGAATGAGAATTGCACATACTATCGAAGGACAAAAAAAGTACTTATTCCATTTGCAGTAATGATAAAGTAGTGCATGTCTTCAGTTGAGTAACATGCCCAATTCTCATTCTTTGGCATACTGCCTACAAGGACAGAATGCAGCGGCGTAGGAGCACATCCAGAATAAATGAATAGGGGAAACAAAAAGTAGTAAAATAAAACTTAATCATTCATTACCAGATTTGTCCACTAGGGGGTGGCATGTGCATTGAGCATTTGAACAAAGGAATACAAAAAAAAAAAAAGTTTTTGAGAGGCACTGCAGCAATGGGGCCCCCAACGCTAGATCCACCCCAGTTTTCCTGTCCTGGGTATAGAGCTAAATGATCTCCCTCAGTTTTTTTGGGGCTCCTATGCCCATGGTGTAATACATTTCATACAGTGATCCTTTGAAATAAATCCTTTAATTTTTAACTACTTACTTTAAACTTTGAAAACATTTTCATGCTATTAAAAATAATAATATTACATGTTTGTGGCCCTTTAACAAGCTGGCATGAAAAATGGTGTGACCTTTGCCGAGAGAAATCTACATAGAAATTGCTGATGTCCCAGCGAGTCATGTGCAAAATCTGCAGCCAAAAGCACTTTTAAACAAAATATAGCATTCAGTAATTTTGCAGAAATGCTTATCTAAAAAGCTTTAAAAAGATTGTAAGTGAATATTGCAGATGTCTCATAATCATGTCTTGGATTAGTCAGTTTTTTACGTTTTTTTTTTTCCCACGTATTAAAAATAATTTGCAGTCTTTTTACAACAGCATATTGTAAATAATGAACTACAGGGCCCCTTTAAAAGCAAGTGCTTTGATGCAGCTTGTAAACTGCACAAAAAAATATAAAAAAACATAAAAATAAAAATTTAAATATGTATCAGATTGAGCTTTTCCCTAATACCCAGTGAGGAAAATTATTTTCTATGAAAGTTTGGCTCTAAAGATATGCTATACACATAGGGCCTTATTCAAATGCGATTTAGCCAATTGAATAGGGCTCTATATAAGCATATTTTTTTACAGCAGTTTTTAGTTAGTGAACTTCTATCCAAAAGCAAGGTCTTCACTAACTAAAAACTTCTGTAAAAAAATATGCTCTGTGCTTATATAGAGCCCTATTCAATTGGCTAAATCGCATTTGAATGAGGCCCATAATCACCCGTACCAGTTAATAGCACTAATTAGAACCAGATGTGCAGACTGAGGCAGGGAATATTTCATTTTCTATGTTAATAACATTTTAATTTTACACTGATTTCAAGGCATATAGAGTGATGGCATAGTGGTTAAAGCAACAGCCTTTTGATATGGAAGTGAGTTCAAATTCCATTAATTAGTTCCTATTAATGATAATTGTTATTTAGAGAACTATAAAGGGGTGATAGAAGACAAAAACAGGTATTGTAATGGTATTAAAATAAATGACTGGATCTAAAAATGTATTAAATGCAAAAACTTTGGAGTACTGGGACTACTGTTACCACTAAGCCAGCCCTCAACATCAGCAGTTCCCAGACCTCGTCTGAAGGAGCACAGGCCATGATTTAGGTATCTCACTGCTTGAATACAGATAAGGCAATTAGGGTTTGTTGAATGCAATTTGCTCCTCTGGTGTTCTCACAGTGTTACATCTAAACCTTGGCATGTCTGGTGGGTCTTGAGGAGAACTATAGGATAAAACAAGAAGTAACTCAAAAAGCTTGGGTTCCCTGGATGTCCAGTGGTTAGGATTTGCTGCTTTCACTGCTGCAATCTGGGCTGAAATTCCAGTCAGGGAACCAAGATGTCACACCACCCTAAAGCTAAAGCCATGCAAGGTTGGGCCTGGTCAGTACTTGGATGGGAGACCACCTAGTAATACCAGGTACTGTATGCTGTGGTACAATGGAGAAGGAACTGGCAACCCACTCCACTATCTCTGCCTTGAATATCAAGTGGATCAACATAGTGTGTTACGGTCCATGAGGTCCCAAAGAGTCGGACACGACTAAACGACACAAACAACAATATTAAAGTCGATTCTCCATCAAGCTTAGAACAACTTTCCTACATACTTTTCAAACATCTACCTGATGGTGAACTGCAGTTTTGGTGGTTAGTCGTGACAGAAAGCCAATAATAGACTTGCCAGAGTTAGCAACCAAGGCTAACATTATTATATACTCTTAAAGGCAAGAAGAAAGGGATCGTAAAGTACCACTGTAATGCATTTACAAGTTCAGACATTTGTTTGTTGTGCATAGACTATTAAAAGCAGTACAATAAATAAAAGTTTATATTGTTTCTTACTTTTCAATGTGTCAGTTTTCCCTTCAAGCAGAGCTGTTGGTTAGCTTAGCTCCACCTCCCTGTGCCTATCAGGGGTGTGGTCTGTCTGGAAGCTGGACTAAACAATAGTCTGAAAAGGAGTGAGTGACAAGATAAAAGCTGCTGACAAACAACTGTCACTCACTGCGTCTGAAGTGACATCATTAGCCCGGCAACGACTTTCTATAGAGATAAAAGCTGTATGGAGCTGCCTCATAGGCCCCACCCAGTGCATGAGCCACCATAGCCCCACCCCCTTCAGAGAATGTTCAGGCTGAACCATAGGTCTGACTGTTCAGACTTTTTTGTTTTTTAGTCCAGCAGAGTTGGCCACGCCCCCTGGTACAGGGAGGTGGAGCTAAGCAGCTCTGCTTGAGGAGAAAACAGACACATTCAAAAGTTGGTTGCAATCTCTGATTATTAATATTTATCCTTCTGGGCATGTGAGAAATAATTAATTGTGTGAAATAAAGTCATTACCGAGTGTAAAGACTTTTTTCCCCCCATATAATTTATACTTAAACTACCAAATATTCAAGCTCAAGTATCTAACATTTCCAGTCAAACATTTTACTAACAACCAATAAAATCATACTGATATGTGAACATTTAATTTATGCAATAACTGGGACAGCCATGATTTTTTTTTTAAGATGTTCCATGTAAAATGAGATAAATGCAGGAGACCCACTTTAAATATCGGTTCTGTGTAGTTTCTGTGGATTGGTATGTATCGGGATCCAGCAGAGGCTCATAATCCCCCGACTCCATCTTCCTGTAACTGAAGAAACACAGAAATAATATTATATATCAATATTCTCAATACAATATAGATATAGACTGTCTAAACACACGCTAACAAGACTACAGTTTGGTGACACCGACTATAAGGAATTCCCTAGCCGGTGTCATAAGACAGATCAAACAAACGTTATTTGCAGAGATTTTACTAAAAACAGAGACTCTCAGAAAATCACAAGACATGGTTTACGGTCATGCCGTGGAAATATCAAAACATGCCAATATTACTGGAGGGCAATATGAAGTGAAAATAGAACAAACAACAAATATAAATAGACATATACAGAATAAAGAAGTGAATTGGACTCATAATATATTTATTTGTTGCCTAGACTTTAAAAACACAAATATCTGCTCTAAAACGGTATTTAACAGATTGGGGTGATCATTTTTTTTCTACATGGTCTTCTAAATAACTAAGCATAATATTGTAGCAAATTATTTTTGAATCCAAACAAAACTAAACTCATCCTTTCTATTTTTAACTTTTAGATGCAATTATTCTTTTATCTGTTGATTATGTCTGCTAAATTTTCGGAAGAGTTTGCGATTGTAAGCTAATGAGTTGACATTAGTCCTGCTGAATTTATCAACAGTTTTAGATGTCATTAGCAGAAACCAAAATGGTAGATTCCCTTGCAGTATAATTGCATTTAAAAGTTAATGTATTAAAGATGTATTTTTACATTCAAAAAACACTTTGTGTACACTTTTCAAGTGTAGTTCTTCAAAAAACATATATATTAAACACAGGACCACATAGGCCATTAAGAAGGGCAATAGGGTAACTTAGTTGTCTTTTATCAGGCTCTGCTGGCGCTTGGTGCCATTGTTCCCAGTTACCCACATGTAGGATACCCTCCAATCCATCCCCCTAAAAAAACATTTGGTAACATTTGGTGGTTTATGGTAATTATATTAATGCATATTAGTTAGTTAATTATGTTAGATCATATTTATATCTGGTCACAGCGGCATATGGTGAGGAAGTGGTTACCGGTCCAGTGGTGAAGTGGGCGAGTCCCTAGATGGGACTCACCCACTTCACCCTACAGTGGTACGGCTGTTCCATCACAGTAGGCCCCGGAGGCTGGTTCAGTGCGTAGGGTGTACGGTCTCTTCTACTCAAGTGTTTCATTATGTTAATCAATTATCTAATTGTTGTTTGAATACACTATCTAGGCCATGCTTGGCACTCTCTAGATAGGTAGATAGATGTGTGTGTTTGCGCCGTTAAGTCATGTCCGAATCTCTGTGACCGCTTGGACCATATCACACCATGCTTATCCACTTGGTATTCATGGCAGGCATACTGGAGTCGGTTACTTCTCCAGTGGCTGCATACAGCTCCTGGTATACCTAGGTGGTCTCCCGCACAAGTACTGACAAGACCCAACCTTACATGGCTTCAGGGTGGTGTGACCTCTTGGTTCCCTGACTGGAATCAACCCAGGTCACAGCGGTGAACACACTGAATCCTAACCACTGGACCAACAGTGAACTATATATATAACATGCTATATTCAAAGAAACATCTTCCTGGATCCAAAGTTTTACATATTTTTGTCCACCTCTTTTATATATCTCAGAATGAAGAAAGAATCGCATTGAGAAACCTGCTGCTGTAATTTTAAGATACATCCTTAGACTCCCTCTTCTTCTCCTACCATTATATATACTATGTGAACCTATATTCAAGGAAATATTTTTATCAACAAAACTAAATGAGCAGGTCATAAAAAAATCCAGGAAAAGGAGATTAAGAAGATTTTCTACAAACCTACAAAGGCGGAGATGCAGTAATTTAAAACAAAGCAGACTATATTACTGAAGCCATCACACTTTCCTGCCTAACCCGCTGAACTGGTATAAAAGCATTACTGACACATATAATGGCTTGTAGGATAAGAATTTAGCTTTAAGTGACCACTGCACAATGAAAAAATAAACAAAGTGGACCCTTGGTACTCATTTATTGGTTCCAGAAGGCACAACCAGTGGCGAAAACAATGAGTACCAAACTCCCATAAGGAGTGGTGTAAATTGGTTTTACCAAGCAAGGATTGGGTGCCAAAGGATGTTTTGCTCATCAAAACGCGTTGAATACCGAAATCGATGAGTTTTGAGTTAGTCGAGTACCGAGAGTGCACTATATGTTTAAAAACTTTGAGCTTGGCTAAGAGCATAATTAGAATTCCCTGGTGGTCCAGTGTTTAGGATTTGGTGCTTTCACCTCTGCGACCTGGATTCGATTCCAATCAGGGAAACAAGAGGTCACACCACCCAGTACTTGGATAGGAGACCACCTAGGGATACAAGGATCTGTATGTTGTGTCCCACTGGAGAAAGAACCTGCAGCCCATTACAATATCTCTGCCATGAATACCAAGTGGATTAGCATGGCCATGGACATCAAGATGTGCCTGGTGTGTTACAGTTCATGAGGTCACAGAGAGTCGGAAACGACTAAACGACAAAAAGAGCATAATTATGCAGGACAAAGTCATACAACTAGTTTTTAAATAAAATTAAACACAATTTTGATGCCTCCGCAGGACCCTGGAGGGATCCATGATACATTGGTGGAAGTTGTGTGTGTGTGAGAGGGGTATTTTCATTTCTGCATAGTTGCATTGAATGATGCAACGTTTCTGTTTTGGGCCAGTGAGCGGGAAGTGGTGTGGTGTCAGTTTCAATCATATCCAGTTTTAATTAAAGGTTCTGGGCTTCTCCCTGTTCCCTCTTCCCCCACCCCTCCATCTACTGACTGACGCAAGCAAACACAAAATGGATTCCTGTACTTAACTTGGTACCTGTGCCCTACTGCTAAATCACTCCAACTCCTGTGTAATATTTACCTTAAGTTACACAACCACTGATGTTTTTGCAAGTTGGGGAGAGGGCTGTTATTGTTTTAAAATGAATCTCTGAAGTCATACATTTTGCATTTTAAAGAACATGTTTTGAACATTACAAAGTAGTTTTTCCTGAGTGACTTATAGTTTAGAAAATGCACATTAAGGTTGCTAAGGAGGGAGTTACTCTTGTCATTGTCAAGCTTCCTTCCAACTCACATAGTGGCGGAGCATACACATCCATATGCAGATACAGTATATAGATGTTACATTAAAGGACCACTGAAGTGTCATATTTATAGTATGAGCTTTTGAAGAACCTGACAATGTGCAACATGTTTATACACAGTTTAAAATAAATAATGACAGCCTTCATTAAGCTTTTAGTTATCTTAATTCAGTTTAGCTTTAATAATAACAACAGAAATAAATGTTGTCAGTTTTCCTAAAATCATCAGGAACCTGGGAAGAAGTGGATTGAGATCTGTATTCACTTCTCTTGAAAATGTTCTCTCCAAAGAGCAGACCACACAATAGAAGTAAATGAAAGAGTAAGCACCTGCTAGGATAACCCACCTAAGATATATAGATATATCCTTCATGAAACAGTGTCATCTACACATAAGATTTTGCTGCAAAAATGCTTTTACGCTCATGTTTTGTACATCTGCTAATGCTATTTTTTTTTTACATACTTTACAAGCATGCAAAGTTATTACCCCTTTAGATTGTAAGTTTGTGAGTTTTCAATCATGTGTCAGTGCTTTGGATACAAGCTCTATGTAGATTTGATTTTAAGCTCAAATACATGGCCTGCCATTCTTTTGCAATGTGTTAAAATTGTTTTTGCCTTGTACTTACCCCCTATATAGCGCTATGGAATGAATGAATGAATATATATATATATATATATATATAAATAAATATAAATAAATACATAAATAAATAAATAATCAGAGTACTGCGATATATAATGATACTATATATATATATATATATATATATATATATATATATATATATATATATATTGTAGGGGGTTTACTTTATACAATAAAAAAGGAAACAGCAATTGTTGTGTTTACAAGGAATAGGACCAGCTCTGCCTAACAGCATTCACAAACTAAGCTCATCCAAAACTTCAAAATGAAGCCTATAAGTCTGTCATTGTTAGTATCCCTTTAAATATCAGATACACAGCCCTGCACAGTAAATAATAGCATCACTAAGACACCCAACTACCCCATGCCCAATATGGCAGCACACAAAGACACCCAGCAGCTGCTTCACTCACCTACTGTACTGCTGAGGACTGAAGTGGGAACTCTGATCATGTGACCAAAAGTGCTAGTCAGCCGGCAGTGTCACGTGATGCGTTCCAGTGACGTCACTGCGAGCAGTAACCACTCTAGTTTAGTGCTATTACAGTATAATGCTGATCAGTGGAACACATTTGTTCATTATCCTCAGAGAGCATCTACCTGTGCAGACATATTGTGTGACCATTAGTGTTTAGTGCCTAGTAAGAACAAGATGCTGTCTGTGCAGCCAGCCCTGCAATACACAGCACTAGAGATAATAGAGGTCCTGTTTTATGTAAGACATAGGAGGAGTCAGCTGCTAAAATATATATATATATGAAACTTTCCTGTTATGAGTGCACCAGCAAGCAGCAGTGGTGGTCACTGCCAAAATTTTGCTGCCAATATCATAGCTTTAGGGTTAGGTTAAAGGTTTAAGTTTGGAAATTGTATGTGATCTCAGCAGCGCTTGCAAACTGCACAATTTCTGCAGCGCCATCTAACAGCTCCTTGCTACAACTGCTGCAGCTCCTTCTGGAGCACACATATGAGGAATGATCCTATAAATATACAGCGCTGTTTCAAGGAACCTGGAAGGAAGACCTTAACAGATATATATATATATTAAACTTTGGAATAATATTTAGGAGCCAGTTGCCGGTGACACGTGGATAGTGAGACACGTGTGTGTGTGTATAGGAGCCTCCCGTGACAAGCCTCAAGTTTTAGACAGGGAGTCGTGCATGCTCATATCTACCACAGGTACCGGCATTGTGTATCTGATCCTCAGTGCTGGGGTGTCCCAGGGGCTATTTTAATAGTGACTCTCAAGCAACCGTACATTACAGTTATCTGGCATATAGCACTCCCATGGGTGCCGCATAACTGAGAGTTTACTGTATATATATATATATATATATATATATATATATATGTGAATAATCTGTGTATTATATACAGTTATACCTTTTTTAATTGGGCAGACATATTCAATGAAATGACGAGCTTTTGAGAGCAACATCCCTCTTTTTCAAGTCAGAAGCAATATATATATAATATATAAGGGAGGTGTTACCCTTGTAAGTTCATCATTTCATTGTGAGCCTCACATAGCGAGAGGATCCATTAAGCCACTACAAAGCGCGGGACTTTGCCGAAAAACACTTCCTTAACGCAGGATCTCCTTGGTGTGCAAGCGGTTCACAACCGCAGGATTTAGAGAAAAAAAAGATACGAGACGCAAAAAATTACGAGATTAGCGGCCGAACGACAAAAATGAAAAAACAATAAAAACACATTAAATACACCCAAAAAATTTACAAAAACATCACAGACAGCATGGGGCAACAGCCAGGACGTCTGCGAGTGAGGTGGAACAAGAATTTAACTCAAGGAGAAAAATGGCTGCCGAAAAAAAATGAAAACGAGACTACACGACCACGGACCGCGCAAAACACTGCCAAACGCGTAGCACTTTACACATCACACTACCACATACAAGATACACTATTACAAAAGCCGGAAAATGCTCACGAGACGCGTACCACATTAATAACATTACGACTATACAATGCGGCTTTACGCAATAAACCAACGGCTTTACCTCGCGCACGCAGCCTATTTATAATACACACTTGGAACACTCATTACACTTTATAAGCAGGGCACCAACACTCACAATGTATATTCTATGCAGACACAAAATACAAACAGATTGTTAGCTCTTCAGCCTATTGCTCGCTGCATATATGAATTATTAATAATTAAAGTATATTCATTTACTTAAGAAATCATTCATTATTCCTTAACTACATATACATAGAAATATATATCTCTCTCAGAGGACCAAAAGTACACGACAGGAGAGGCTCGACATGAGCGCCGAAGGTCCTCACAGTACAAAACGGTTTATATTCTGTGTCAAACAGCATTCCCATGGCTTGAAATTGTATTGCCCCGTCATTTTTGACGGACGAGTCGCTAATATATATATAATCATTATCAGTACTTAGTGCCTGGATGTGTGTTACTATGTATGTAAACGACAGATCCCCAGACAGACCAGTACATAGACACATATATATATATATGGAAATAATTACATATGACCTATTTCTGACACATGATGACTAAAGTTGCCCTGTGATGGCCACAGACTCATTTATGCTATTTAATTATCCATATTATTATATATAATATGTAAAACACAACAACGTTTGAAGTCTAAGATAAATATTTTGAACGTTAATCTCCCATTTCCAAAATGACAGCAGTAACCAGTATATAGTTATCATGATAAAAACAATTCCCTTAACCACTGACATGGGTGAATGGGCACATGTTGCCCTAAACAAAAATGGCGGTGGTGGCTTCCTGCCTGTCAGATCAACTCTGTAGATGTGTATAATCGAGCGCCGAATCGTGGATGCGTTTTTTCCTGAGAGTTTGGATCAGATCGATGGTGCCGACTGCAGGGTCTGTGGTGGAGGGCGGAGCGGGCGGAAGTGACTGTGTACGCCCACAGCAGTATGGCCGCCGTGAGGAGAGGCGAGAGCCTTCGGGGAGAAAGGTATTTACCGTGGAAACTGGAGTGTCAGGCCGGGGATGTGTGCTGGGGAGTAGGCCTCAAATGGAAGGGGCCTGCTTATAATATCAGTGCCGGGGCTGTGGTATACAGCTTCTATAAATAAATATAACTGTGGTGAATTTCAAGTATATGACTGCTGAAATGTATCTATCTATCTATATATATATATATATATATATATATATATATATATATATATATACATATTCACACACTTTAACTGATTATATATGACTCAGTGCAATCAGTTACAGGTAAGAAAGAGTTACAATTAACCCTATGCAGGTTCCAAATATGGTATAATCTAATATTATTAATAATAAGAAATACTTTATCACTTTGATGTTATGTCTTTCTTATAGACTTTTACACTAAAGTTTGCAATATTTAGCTGTCAGTCAGCCTTTCTGATCCACCCAATGACAGACTCTTATCTTGTTGTTATGAGGCATTATTGCAAATAATCACTACCTGGGGGTCTGGCTGTGTTATAGTCAGTCTAAAGTCACATGGAACAGGCATATACAGACACAGGGAGCAATTAGCCCAGGGGTTATCTGGAAGTTATGAGTCAGGTTATGGATTATGTATAGAAATATATGTCTAATAGATCAAAGGTTAAGAGTCAGCAGTAACAATTTAGGAGCCCTGTCATCCTCTTTGCTGTTTGGGGTATTGTCAGTTTCATGTGGCTTTAGACCAATGGTGAGCAAAAAACTCCCACCAGCCTGTTCTTTGTATTGTGAGAGCATGCAGACCATTATATGTTTCTAAAAATAGCAAATAACCAATTATGTATCTAATTCCCCCTCATTTTATATATATATATATAGTTTATGGATTGAAGAGCAAGACATTTGTGGGCACATTTGCATGTCCATGCTCTGCTTCCCAGAATGCAGTGTAATAACTGTATTTCTCGGAATTCTGAGCAGGAAGCTGTTTGTTTCTTTAACTTGTTTTAGATGTTCAGATGTGAACACAAATGTACTATTTATATTGTGTATATATATATATATATATATATATATATATATATATATATATATTAGTGGTGAATTAAATCTTTGCATTGAAAAAGCAACTTAAACAAGGCAATGATCACTAACGTTAGAGTAACCGCATATAATAAGGTTGCATTTAAAATATTACCATTTTTTTCTAAAGTGAATCATTCCTCAAATTCCATATTTTTAGTGCCCTATTATTATTTAAATGAGCAGCTCCTACATATTAACTACTTAGTATAACAGTCTGCTTGTCTGTCGATGCGGTGGCTAAAACAATACCCCAAATGTTATCATGGGTTTCGAACCACTACCCATATCAAGTACTCTGAGCTGCAGAATAGGATATTGAGCTACACAATCAATGCTGAATATCTCAAATAATGATTTATTGTAGAGAAAAATGTCTAGTAGAAGGTATAGTTTAATAATTGTATGTTCTTTCAGATGAAGCCAGCTTCCACGTAGTATAGCTTGACTATGTATACAATGTGTTATTTTCAGTTTTAATTTAATGACCAGAGACATTTTACCATTGTCCTTAAAGGAATAGATATATTGGAGGAATGTGGATTCAGATGAGATCTATTTTGCTCTCTAAACGACACATATGACAATAGAACTTGGATGATCCTCCACCTCAAGCTAAAGACAGACCGGAACTCCAAGATGGTAATCCCCCATGAAACTAGCAGAGTCAGCTAAATAAAGGATTTTCTCTTGCACAGATGCTGACTTAGTTTGTTACATACATCACAAGCATGTGAAGTTTTTACCGAACTACAGTGGTCCTTTACCATGTTTGTGAAGTTTACAGCAAACTAACATTAGGAGTCACTTAAGCCCTGAAAATAAAACCTTTTTTTTTTTAGAGAAAATCGTAATTTTTGGCCGTTGTATAGAAGGCTCAGTTTTTTTCTTCTGGCTTCAACACCTCATCATAGCTTGGAGCCTGAGAGGTTGTGGTTATCTGTCAAGGAGGGAGGGGGGAGGAAGAAGGGGGGAGGTATCTGACATAAAATTGGAGCATAGAATTTGACACCTATGCCCTTTCCCTGTACCTGCTCAGAAACAGGCGGCCACAAGAGTAACTGCAAGCCCTGCTCCTGCAGAAAGTAAAGGCCTCTCTCTTACTTGCAACATTCATCAAAGTATCATGGATTCCTCAGGGGACTAGCAGAAACATCAATGTTTATTTATTTTTATTTTTTTTCCTGTTAAAATTAGCGTTATGACAATTTCCGGCCTAATATTTCATTTAATCAGACACAATTTGTGTAAAAAAATACATTTATTTAAATGTACTGTGGGACCTTTCCCTTTTGAAATTCGCCAGCAGTGGCAGCAGTGCCGCCCACCAAACACTAGTTGGCACTGCCAATTTTCAGTGCCCATGCCATAGGGTTAGGTAAACTTTTAGGGTTAGGGTGAGGTTACAACTTGTGTGAAATATCGGCAGCTTCAAAATATCCGCGCTGCAGCTGTCAGTGGTGGCGAATTTAAAACGGGATAGATCCGTACTGTGGTCCTTTAACTTTATTTTTATTTTTTAACTTTTTTTTTAAAAACATTTGGTAATTATCACGCTTTGATTGTCAAATGATCACATTTTAAACAGGGCATTAACGTAATCCTTTAAATGTCATTTCTAGATCCCTAATCTTTATTTCTTCTCTTACAGCCTGAGTCCGGAGTTGAAATATAGAAAAGAACAGTAATGCAATACATCCAGTTCTCATCGGTTTGCAGTCAGCCTGGAATATTGCCAGGTATTAAACAGATATATCTGCTTGTTGGCTCCACTGGCCCTTTAAGGTTCGGGTTAGTAGACTAAACTAGTGCACATACAGGGGATATAATCTTAAAAAATGTTGTATGTTCAAATATGTTTTAATATTTTTATTTTAGTGAACAAGGAAGCAGCCCCTGAGGTATAATGATTCACTGTGCATAGTCTAATTCTCTGCCCTTTGCCACAGGTAGATGATTCCATTAACCTATGGAGAAAAAGGAATTTGAGACATGGCTTGAAAACCTCTCGGCTGCTTTTTTCACCCTGACAGACTTGCAGAAAAATGAGACCCTGGATCACTTGATCAGCCTGAGCGGGGCTGTTCAGTTGAGGCACCTCTCCAACAACCTAGAAACCCTCCTCAAGCGAGACTTCCTCAAGCTACTTCCACTGGAACTCAGCTTCTACCTGCTGAAATGGCTGGACCCCCAGACCTTACTCACATGCTGCCTGGTGTCTAAGCAATGGAACAAGGTTATAAGTGCCTGTACGGAGGTGTGGCAGACGGCGTGTAGGAACCTGGGCTGGCAGATTGACGATGCTGTGCAGGAGTCCGTACACTGGAAGAAGGTTTACCTGAAGGCCATGCTAAGGATGAAACAACTGCAGAACCATGAGGCCTTCCAAACCGCGTCACTAATAGGGCACAGTGCCAGGGTGTATGCACTTTACTATAAGGATGGACTCCTGTGTACAGGTATATATCATTGTGTAACAAAACCAGATGTAAAAGTCACACACGTGAGCGAGGACACTGCTTATAAAGTGGAAATTTCAAATATTATGTGATTTGCTATAGTTTAAAATGACAAGTATTTTATCAGATTTTATTAAAAGTTTGCAATGTTTACCTCTCTATCTGATTTTTTTGATCCACCCATTAAGGATAGTCTTATTTCCCCTTGGGGCTCTGAATGTATTGCCAAATTTAAAACCACATGCGTATGTCCAGACCCTGGGAGTACCTATGATAATTACACCCTGACATCTTGGCATGCAAACTCTTATGGCTTTAGATTAAACACAACATAATAATGCAAAGTAATCAATGGCATTCATGATCCATTTCTTTGTTCTAACGTGATATTAAAGGGATTTTATAGGCAAAATGTATTTCTTTTATCTAGTTGACTTAATTCTTTGTTCTAAGAAGTCTCCATAGTAACAGTTTCCCCACTTTTGAATCTTCCATTTCTTCCTGTTCTCTCTGATGTAGGTGCCAGGTTTCACAGCTGTGACATAAGGCCACACCCACAGTGAGGGATTTCATACTGCCAGTCTTATACCGCTCTACTTCAGACTGAGACACGCTGTGTACCTGAGCATCATGAAACCTTAATCATATGAAGTCTTACGTCACAGCAGTGAAACATGGCACCCTACATGAGAGAAAGCAAGGGAAGGTTCCAGAAAGTGAGAGACTGTTATTAAAAAAACAGTCCTTTTTAAAGGGAGCTCTAGGGCCACAGTATGCTCTTATAAATATAATGGGCTGATAGCTCCTTTTCTTTTTTTTAGCTGCTTTCTCGACAGAGGAGCCTTGTGGTCTACTTAGTTTTCCATTAGTGTTCTAGCTGCACTAAGAAAAACAAAAATGTGTCTGTCTGTCCCCCCACAGCATAATAATATTTATTAGTTAATAAATGAAAGGCTGTATTGTTTCACTTTCTAAAAACATTTTCTCTCTTTTCGAGTTTCAAAAAGTCCCGTTGTTGTTTGGCCGTTAGTTTTATTTTAAAATGACACGGTGAGTGTCGGTGTAATTACGTATTTGCAATATCTACCCTTGGTAATGGAAAAGGGTTTTTAGGAATTAGAAAAATGAATACAGCCTGTAAGTTACCAATTCTTATATGAAATTATTCTGTTTATTCCCTTCTAAAAGTATGAGATTGCCTTGAATGTGAAGAAGCCTTTAGCTGCTCCAGTGAAATGTGGAGATCCTAAGTGCCAGGGCTTTCAGTAGGACTAATCTATATTTTATTAGTCTACAAGGCCCAGTTATGCTGGGAAATTAGATTAGTGAAGCTGCTCAAACAAAGCAATGTTTGCTTGCAGTACAGAATTAATGCATATATTACGTAGAAAATCAAAATCTATATTTATTATCTGCCCATTATCAAGTCAAATTCTGTGAAGTAGTGCGTTTTGAATTGTGGTCCTTTTTAAAGTACCACTATATGATGAAAAAAAAACCTTTTAGTTTACGAGCCTTATTAGACCAGTTATTGCTAGTTTTTAATTAGAAAAAACATGTTGGTGCTTGTGCTGGACTCCTTGAGGCATCTAGGATATTTTAGTTAAGGTTTATTTTTCAGCAGGGTCATTTAGGGTAGGAGGTGTAACATTTTAAATAGTCTAATGATTAATAAATCTTCCACCTCCTCCCACATCTCTCCCTCCATTGATAAATCAAGATAGGCATCTGTCTGGAGGTCACCAAACCAGACAAGGTGGAACAATCTACAAACTTCAGATATGTTTTTCCTTAAAAATCTACAGTTTCATTAGAGGTGCATTGTTAAAATAGATTGTTTTATGTTCATAGAATAAACAGCTGTTGATGTTGTTAATTTACTTCCTAAATGTGCAGTTTTTCTTGAACTACAGTGGTCTTTTAATTTAATTTAAGCCAGGTATTTCAAATGTAGTATGCATGGAGTTGCATTACGTACTAAATCTTTTTTTTTTTTGTTTTATAAAAAAGGTTCTGATGACTTGTCGGCCAAGCTGTGGGATGTGAGCACAGGACAATGTATATATGGCATCCAGACTCACACGTGCGCCGCGGTGAAGTTTGATGAACAGAAGCTTGTAACAGGATCCTTTGATAACACGGTCGCCTGTTGGGACTGGAGCACAGGAGCCAAAACCCAGCACTTCCGCGGACATACTGGTGCAGGTAATGTAAATGCCATTTGCTGTAGCATTACATGGACATATTTAGTGCAATTAATTACCCAATCTTTTGATGGTTTCCAAAACAGTAAAGGGCCACTTTAGGTGAATTTTTTTTCTCTCATTTTATATAAATGTTTTTATTGGGTGCCTTAGTTAAACGTATCCTCCTCAATGCAATTGTCATATAAAATGTACACATCACTTACTTCTAAGAAGCCTAAGAGTAAGAGATTCTCAGATCCTTGAAGCTACCCCTTGCTTCCTTTTCTCTCGCATGTAGGGAACCATGTTTCACAGCTGTAAACTAAAGACATGTCCATGGGGGAGGGGGGCTTCACACTGCGAGGGTCTTATGCTGCTGCAAGCAGACACACATAGTATGTTACTGTAAGTGTGGTCTTAGATCATAGCTGTGAAACATGGCACCCTAAATGCTAAATAATAGGGAGAAGCGGGGCAGTTCCACAAGGTTAGAATCTGTTACTCTGGGGGTAAATAAAGTGTTCATTTTATATGACAATTACATTGAGGATACAATTAGATCATCTAGTTAAAACTATTTATATAAAACTAAAATATTGTGCCTAAAGAGTCCTTTTTCATGTTAAACCTATTTTTAGTTCTCTATTTCATTAACATTAAAAATACACATGCAAACACCAGCAAAGCAAATCTTTACCCCTAAAATATAATTTTAGAACTTCTATAAGTGAACTCTTTCGTATAAGAGCAACTTGTGTTTAGGTGAAGATTCCCCTTCATGATAAGATTTTTTTATGTCCTACAATGCGTCGAAAAATAGCATTCACATTGAAATGTATTCTGTGAATATTTTTGAAACCAATCTGTTTTAAATAGATAATACAATGTTTCAAGTGTTCCCCCTTTTCTCTTTTTTAGTGTTCAGTGTGGATTACAGTGATGAACTTGATTTGCTAGTCAGCGGATCTGCAGATAACACTGTGAAAATATGGGCCTTATCTTCAGGATCATGCTTGAATACTCTTACGGGCCACACTGAGTGGGTCACCAAGGTAGTATTCAGATTTCTTGTGCAAGTTATATTTAGAGAAAAAATACAATGAAATACAGTGCCTTGCAAAAGTATTCACCCCCCTTGGCATTTTTCGTGTTTTGTTGCCTCACAACCTGGAATTAACATGGATTGTTTGAGGATTTGCATTGTTTGATTTACAGAACATGCCCACAACTTTGAAGAGGTATTTTGTATTATTTTATTATTGTGAAGCAAACAACAAATAGGAGAAAATAACAGAAAACGTCAATGTGCACAACTATCCACCCCCCCCCCCCCCCCCCCCAAAGTGAATACCTTGTAGAGATACTTTTTGCAGCAATCACAGCTCCAAGTCGCTTTGGATAAGTCTCTATGAGCTTGCCACATCTTACCACTGGGAGTTTTGCCCATTCCTCCTTGCAAAACTGCGCCAGCTCCTTCAAGTTGGATGGTTTGCATTTGTGAACAGCAATCTTTAAGTCTGAGCACAGATTTTCTATTGGATTGAGGGCTGGGCTGTGACTAGGCCATTCCAACACATTTACATGTTTCCCCTTAAACCACTCAAGTGTTGCTTTAGCAGTGTGTTTGGGGTCATTGTCCTGCTGGAAGGTGAACCTCCGTCCTAGCCTCAAATCAAGTTTTGCTCAAGAATATCCCTGTATTTAGCACCAACCATCTTTCCCTCAACTCTGACCAGTTTCCCAGTCTCGGCTGCTGATTGGATGGTGTTTTTTGGGTGATGTGATGTGTTGGGTTTGCGCCAGAGCGTTTTCTTTGATGGGCGAAAAGTTCAATTTTAGTCTCATCAGACCAGAGCACCTTCCTCCATACATTTTGGGAGTCTCCCACATGCCTTTTCGCAAACTCAAAACGTGCCATTTTATTTTGTTTTTTTGCTGAAAGTAATGGCTTTCTTCTGGCCACGCTGCCATAAAGCCCAACTCTATGGAGTGTACGGCTTATTGTCATCCTATGTACAGATACTCCATAACTCTGCAGCTCCTCCAGGGTTACCTTAGGTCTCTGTGCTGCCTCTCTGATTAATGCCCTCCTTGCCCGGTCCGTGAGTTTTGGTGGGCAGCCGTCTCTTGGCAGGTTTGCTGTTGTGCCATGTTCTTTCCATTTGGTTATGATAGATTTGATGGAGCTCCTGGGTATCATCAAAGATTTGGATATTTTTTTTATAACCTAACCCTGACTTGTACTTCTCAATAATATTGTCCCTTACTTGTTTGGAGAGTTCCTTGGTCTTCATGGCAGTGTTTGGTTAGTGGTGCCTCTTGCTTAGGTGTTGCAGCCTCTGGGCCCTTTCAAAAAAGGTGTGTATATGTAATGACAGATCATGTGACACTTAGATTGCACACAGGTGGACATCATTTCACTAATTATGTAACTTCTGAAGGTAATTGGTTGCACCAGAGCTTTTTATGAGCTTCATAACAAACGGGGTGAATACATACGCACATGCCAAATTTCTGTTTTCTGTTTCTAAAAAATAGTTTTATGTATATATTTTTCTAATTTCACTTCACCAACTTAGACTATTGTGTTCTGATCCATAACATAAAATTCAGATAACTTAAGGCTGTAGTGCAACACAATAGGTAAAAAGTCTAGGGGGTGAATACTTTTGCAAGGCACTGTACATGTATTTTATAAACAGCATTGTTTGAGACCATACATCCACACTGTACTGTAGTAACTGCTTTAAATGAACTAAGTTAATTAATTAACTATATCCTCCTCAAAATAATTGATGTATAACATTTTAACTTCACTTATAAGAAGCTCCAAGAGTAACAGATTCTTAGCTTTTGGAACCGTCCTGTGTCTACCTGTTCTCTCTTGTGAGAGATGACACCTTGCACTGTTGTAACCTAACGCCATACCCACAGGGGACGGACTTCATTTTACCAGTGTCTGATGCTGCTAAACAATAGGCAGTGACATGCTGTGTGTCTGAGCAGCATGAAACCTTGGTAGTGTGAAGCCCTTTCCATGTTATTTGGTCTTAGGTCACAGCTGCTCAATCTCTCATGAGAGAGAACAAGAAGACAGGGAGGTTTCCAGAAGGTAAGAATCTGTTACAAGTGGGACTTCACAGAAATAAGTGAAGTGTAAATTATATATCATAATTATGCTGAGGAGGATAAAATTTATCAATTAACCTATGTAAAATAAAAATTGCCTAAAGAGTATTTTTTTGTTGTTGTAAATATGGTATATTTGAAAACTATAATACTTTATCAACTAAATGTTATTTAACAAAATTTGTACATTACAATTACATTAAAGTGTGTTTAACCGCATGTTGTATTAACCACACAATACAGAATTTTCAGAGCAGATTCTGCAACTGAGGATGTTGTACAATATATATATATATATATATATATATATATATATATATATATATATATATATATATATATATATATATATATATATATATATATATATTTATATTAATATTAATTATGTGGAATTCTCTACCAGAGGAGGTGGTGACAGCGGATTCGATAGAAATAAATCCAGTCCCCTTTTAAAGTTATCTAATTTAAAAAGGGAATTCGGGGTTATCCTGGATAATTAAAGAGAGTATTGATCCAGGAAGAAATCCGATCGCCAATATCTTGGTTCAGGAAGGAATTAATTTTTTTCCCTTTGAGACGATTGGCTGAGTTTCACTTGGCTTTTTTTTCTGTTTGCATTCCTCTGGATTAATTAATAATTAAACTATTAAATAAATTGTTGATTAATAATTAACTAATTAATTAATGACTAATCCGCATATTGCAGATCAGAGAAGATCTTAAAAGGTTGAACTCGATGGACTGAAAGTCTTTTTTTCAACCTTAATTACTATGTAACTATGTACTAATCGCTGCTTCGTTTTATTACCTTATCTTAAGATGTACAAATGTGAATATAAATGTACTAATTTACTGTACTCTGTACAGTGGGTGCTTTTATCAGTCTTTTGCCCACCATAAGATAAATGATGTTGTGCTTGACTTACTTTTTTGAAAGAGTATGTTGTAAATATGAGACGACGATTCTAGATGTTAGAATGACAATGTCTGGCAGTGCCTGTTAGTGTGAGCGTCTGCTATTGTATGGTGAAGGGCACAGTAACCTCCAGCCCCATTTATGACTCACCCTTTTAATCAGTGATATTTTTCTAATAAGCATATTTGTAATATCAGCTAATTTAGTTCCTTAGCACCCTCTGATCACCAGACTTGCAGCGTCTGAGCTAAGCTCCTTTTCTCCCCACTAAAGCGCACACTGCAGTATAAAGTGATTTTACAAACATTTAATCTCGCTAGTTCTTGACTAATCTGTAACCCTCTTCTTTTAGGTGGTTTTGCAGAAATGCGAAGTCAAGTCGGTGATGCACAGCCCCGGGGATTATATTCTGCTGAGTGCTGATAAGTATGAAATCAAGGTATGTGATGTATAAGTATACATATTTTAAAGAACCACTGCAATGAGCCAACTTTCATAATGTTTAAATGGTAAAGATCAGTATAAAGAACATTATTAATGTACTAGCGAATTGCCAGGCAAAAAATAACGGCAATGCTGTTTGACACTTTGTATGACAACCAGGGGGCGGGCGCCAATGTGAGGCTTTTGGTCCTCGTTGGTTGTATTTTCCAAGTCCTACCTTCCTGGCCTGGTTAGTGTAAATGTTACTGTTTGCGCCGTTGTGTATTTTCTAAGTTCTGCGTGCCTGGCGTTGCAGAGCTTCGTTTTCACCTTGTTTCAGATTTTTGACGTTTTTCGTCCGCAATTTATTTTTTTGTTGCTTAGCCAATTTGCGAGTGACGAAACACGGCAAATAAGGCTCAAAATCTCTTGCAACCTCACTCCCAGGCTTCCTGGCTCTCCCCCTCTTCTGTGTGTGTTTTTATTTTTTTTAAATAATTTTTCTTGTTTAAATGTTTTTGGAGTTACACGCTACATGCTTCAGCGCTCATTGCAGCCTAAGTGCTGCTCGGCTGGTTCGCCTCACTTTGCGAGGCTGGTATGTGTGACGGTGCCGCTGGATGCAATGAGCGACTTTGGCGCTCGTTGCAGCAACTTGTGCGCTGACAGACAACTATTATATGCGATTGTGATTAAGAAAAGTTGAGCTTATGGGGAGATAGAGCCAAAACTGTCCCAGGCCCTGATGATAAAATAAATTACAAGCTTCCTCTAAAAATGTATATACTCTTACAACTGTTATAATATTTTTTTGTGTCCTTTTACTATTGGGACTGGAGAAACCAAATGAAAAGGTTGATTTTGTTAACCAAAGATAGGAAACACTGACTGATGCTGATGTTGATTTTTGTTGTTGCAACGAATAGAGCACCTCTTCCTTCTCATCAGTTTAAAGTGACACAGCGGAGATTCCAAATATGGTATAGTATAAAATTGTAATTAAGTACTTTAATTGTCTGTCATTTAAATTTCCTACAGTAAACTAACTTTGAAGATAGGGTAACTTACAGCTAAATATTACTTTCTGATCCACCCACAAATCAAGATTTGTTAATGAGACACCATTGCCTTAATTATGTGATAAGCCCACAGAGGCGATGCTTCTGTTGTCCTCTGTGCAGTAACCTAGGTTTGAACGTGCCTAGTCTTTGTCAATTTCATGGAAGACAATAGAAGCAGTGCCTCGGCAGTTAATCAAGTAATTAAGGCAATGATGCCAATGTTAACACAGCATTATAATATTGGTTTGTGACTGACTGATAATTAAATATTGCAACCTTGAAAGTTAGTTTATTGTAGGAAAATGCATTTTATGCACTGGAACCTTTGCTGTGTTCCTTTAAAGGGCCACTGTAATACAGTAACAACATGAGCTACATGTTTTAGTTAGGGATTTGTCTTATTCACATTCAATGATTTAAAAAGCAGCATTCAACATTACATTTATGCTGAAAGTTCATAAATAGCTGCTGCTGACTTCTACCCACAAAAGGGCAATAAAGAAGGTGGATTTGTCTAGTAGGCAGCTGATGAATTTTCAGATACAAAGTGTACCACTAAAACAGTGCTCACCATTGGATGGAAACTTGTTGGTTAGAGGTTTCCCTGCACAACAAGTTTTTACTGTTTGATCAGCCTATCAATGATTATTTATTCTAATATCATATGTGATTGTTTTCAAACCCTTTTTTAGACCTGTCTCGGCCAACCCGTTCAATAATGACCTTATAATGGAGGAGGCAAACATCGTCAAGTATTTAAGGGAGGGAAATCATTTAGAAAATAATGTCTGCTTTGCTACTTTTTAGTATATTTAGATAATGATTGTATTTATATTTTTATTGTACTGCAGATTTGGCCAATTGGAAGAGAAATTAACTGCAAATGCCTGAAGACTCTGTACGTCTCAGATGATCGTAGTATATCCCTACAGCCTCGGCTGCACTTTGATGGCAAATACATTGTGTGCAGCTCAGCTTTGGGATTATACCAGTGGGACTTCGCCAGCTATGACATCCTAAGGTATCTGTCTTGTATATAGTACGTGTAATTCTTTATATTCGCTTAAGGAGTCCCTGCTAACTTTATTAAAAACATATTTTTAGATTTTCTATCCTGTATTTAAGAGTGTATGTTCAAAAGTATATGTTTTTTTTTTTCCAATAAAAGATAAGACCACATTTGATTCTCTATAAGCATCAATAAAAAGCCATTAAACAATGATGCTTTGATGAAGCGAGGCATTAACATATCTGTAAGAGCAGTCTTGTTGCAAGCTGCCTGCTTCTGAGCATGTCTGGGAGAAGATGGTCAGTGTCAAATTCTAAAAGTTTAAATTATTCCACAAATCCCTCTTTTTCCGACCTTCGATCCACTGATTATTATCGTTTATTTGTAGTAGATAAAAAGCTTTTCATTTTATAAAAGATCATCTTGAAAATTAGAATTTTGTGATATAAATAAGTAATATCAAAAAATAAATGGTGTGAATAGGTATCCATCCAAATGCAAAAGTCCAAATCCTTGTACTGTTCCCAAAGGAACAATTAACCAATAATTGGATAAAACAAAAGTGCTTCAATCTCAATAGGTAGATAGACTCAATATAAAGAAGCTTTCAAAAAGACAGAGAAGCAAATGTTGTTCTTATTCAAATAAAATGTACTCCAAAGTAACATAGCCAAAAATGGGTTTAATATTTTTATTTTTATTTGCTAACAGTTCTTGGTTTAAGGTAGCTAGCAGAAGGCTCTGTGAATACGATGTTTAATATTTTTTTTTATTAAATTCATTTGTGTATCTATATAAAGCTAGACACACATACATTTTAACACACACAGGGGTGAGCATCAAATATCTAAAAGTCTAAAACGTAGGAACCAGACAGGTTGTTTTATAGAAGTAAGCCCTTCCACCCCTGCACATACATAATCTCATATGTTTTTTACACATGGTTTCACAGAGCAGAAATGTGCATGTCTGTATGCATTTCCTGCTTCTTCAGAAAAATCCACAATGGCATGCCTAATTGCAATCTGCTTATAATACACCTCCCAACTGTCCCATCTTATACTTCTGGATCCCTGCATGTGTCGTTTATCTGAAGACAACCTCCAGCAGTGACACTGTTTATCAGTATGTTGGGACATCTCTAACTGACTCCAATCCGTGTCTGAGGAATGAGAGTCTAAGACCGCCTTCAACTGTGACATCACCACCATCTTAAACATGCTAGGAGGGTCTAACTGACAGAGCTGTTAGTCACAGCCAGCTCCATAGACACCAATACACTGCTGTGGTGCACAGTCGTAGGCTGCAACTGCTACACACACCTGCTCATCACTAATGCAATATACTGGAGTCTAGCTATAAGGAGCATCAGAAGTATATAAGAAATACAAATATGTATGGGTGAAACATTCATCATTAAATAAAACTGTAAGTGCTTGTTTACTTTATTTTCACTGTTCTTTATGTATGTGATCAGCAGCTTTGCTGACTCCAGTGTCCCTATAATAAAGAAATCTCCAAATGTATATTTATCTTATGATTTAAAGAGACACTGTAGGAACAAACGTATTAAGCTCCTAAGGTGATGGTTTTCCCTACAAACTGATCATTTGTTTATGGAAACAAGGTTTTAACTTACTTTTTGCTAGTATATTTTATTTCAATAAGAACAATAAACATTTCAATATTATGCTATTAGTTTGTTTGCTCTCTCTGTTTTTATTATTATTATTACTCCCTATAAAGCATTTTCCTGCATTTTCTGTAGCATTATTTACAAAGTAAAGTAAGTTACATTGTACAGATACAATACAATGTGATACAAATAGGAGCAAAAAAGGAGCAAATTTCAGTAGGCGACTTATGATGAGAGAGTGGATTAGTTTTACTTGTGTCTTGTGAAAGATAATAATGTATTTTGTAGATGTTTTTAGGTAAAAATTAGAAGAGTGGGATAGTTCTGGCGCAGAGAGGTAGTATTGGTTGTCAGCATATAGATGATACTGAAATCCAAACTATTTTATTAGGGTGTCACAGGACTTTATATAGACGGGGCCTAGGACTGAAACTTGGGGTGTGCCATCTGTGGGAGGGCGAGGTGAAGAAGAGGTACCAGAGAAGGAAACAATAAATGTTTGATTTTCTACTAAAGATGTAAACCATGAGAGAGCTGTGCCATGGATGCCAAGGGAGTGAAGAAATTGGATAAGAGGGTGGTCAACTGTAACAAAGGTAGCCGTGAGATCCAGGAAAATTAGTAGTGAAGTGACCCTTTGAGTTGGTGGTGAGCAAGTTATTCGTGGCTTTTGTGTTGGGGCCGGGAGTCGGATTGGAGGAAGTCAAGAAGGCAGTTGGAGGAAAGGAATTGGGTAATCCGGATGTAGAGGAGTCGCTCAAGCAATTTTGAAGCCAAGGGAAGTAGAGAAATGGGGTGATAGATGTAGAAGCTAGATCAGATGAGGGTGTATTAAGAATGGGTGTGGTTTAAAGATGATGGAAACTTGGCTGTGTTTAGAGAGAGGGTGAATAATTGTGAGATATTTGGGATAAGTTTGGTAGTGAGGGAGCGTGATATAATGATGAAAAGTAGTAATGTTTTGCACGGTTGAAGGCAGAGAAGTAGGAGTGTAGTAATGGAGGAAATAGGAGATGTGCGAGTCGGCCGGTAGTTGTGGGAGCTAGAGAGTCAAGGGTTGAAGTTCATATCTTGTTTTACTATGATGTGGCAATACCAAGGCAGTTAATGGTGGTGAGGGGGCATATTGGAGTATTGTTGTGGGTAAAGTAGTTGCAGGTTTTTGTGGGGAGGATTAAGGAGGGGTGTTGAGTGAAAGGTTTGTTAGGTTGCAGGGTATGAACTGGTGGTCAGATAGTGGGAGTGGGGAGATGACACGGTTGGAGATTGTGTAGTTGCTGGTAAAGATAAGATCGCTGAGTTGGGTACTCGGTCCATTGTGAGAGGCCAAGGCAAGAGGTAAGGGAAAGTAGTTTTGAGGCTATAGGTGAGGCGGGTGTGTCGGTGGCAATGTTAAAATTGGCAAGAATACATTAGAGGTGAGAAAATGTCGTAGCCAGGCAGCAAAATGATCAAGAAATTGAGAGGATGGTGCAGGGAGGTGGAGATAGATAACAGCAACTCACAGGGAGATGGGTCAGAAGATGCTGATTATGTGAACTTCGATGGATGACCATTGGAGATAACCAAAGGTGTGCAGCGGGACGAAAGTAATTTGCCCATATTTCTTACCCTAGTGTTGAGCAAATGCACAATAAAAAAAGTTAAATATTTAAGACGTTTTTGGGGAGCTGATAAACAAGTTACATTCAGAGCTTCTATTAGTTTCCCTTGAACTTCTAAGGACATATTTTCTAATGTTTTAGTATTTCTGCTTTGCTAATAGGTAAAACAAATTTCCATTTCAGAGTTATCAAAATGCCTGATTCTGTGAACCTCTCCCTACTCGGCTTCGGCGACATCTTCGCCCTATTGTTTGACAACCACAACCTGTACATCATGGACTTACGGACAGAAAAACTGATCAGCCGCTGGCCCTTGCCAGAGTACAGAAAGTCCAAGAGAGGCTCCAGCTTTTTGGCTGGGGAAATTTCTTGGCTAAACGGACTGGACGGCGACAACGACATGGGCCTGATCTTCGCCACCAGTATGCCCGACCACAGTATTCACTTGGTCCTGTGGAAGGAAAATGGCTGAAAGTCAGAAATGTCGGTGCCATCTAGTGTTTTTATCAGAACTTTACAGACTGATCGTTCAGCAGCCACTTCTAGAGCATAACTTGCATGAACCAAAGTTACACATCCGTGTCCCATCATGCAGTGCACAATCATTTCTTTTTTTGGGTGGGGTGGAATATGGGTGTTGACACAATACTGGTCTGCAGGCGAACCGGATTTCCACTTGAAATTTCCAACTACATTTAATTATGTCTACTGTTCTTTAGTGCAGCCCCGATGATTGCCGAAGCTTTTATATTAGAAAATGGAAATACGTGTTCCCATACAAACACTCCATATTGCACCCTGTCTATACCATATACCCTTCAGTCTTCATACTGTTTATATATGTAACCTATTTTATTACAGAAATTGTGGAATCACAAGTAGCAATTTGCTAGATAGGAATGCACTGTCATAGAAATAGAATATAAACACAGGAAAGGGCCAATTATGTCCAACTCCAGTGCTCGAGGGCCACAAACAGGCATCATTTTTCCAGCGTCATATTAAAGCACCACTTTACACCCATTTATTTCAATGTTTTTTTTTTTATATAACTAAACTTGATAATGGGTAAAAGACATAAACACAACTTTGTTTGTTTTTTTATATCTAATTATTTATTACTGAGCGATTCCAGGTCCTTTACTAAATGTTTTTTTTTAGGAAGGGTGTCCTTTTAAAATAATAAGCTTCCCATGAATCCTGTTGAAAGCATGGGCAGTTTAAACTGTGGCATTCACATTGTGCAGATAGAAGCTTCCTCTGCATTCAATATCCCCTCCATCTGCTGAAGTAAATCCAGAAACCAAAAAGCTTGCAGCATAATTGCATATAAAGGGTAATACGTTAAAGGTGGTATTAATAAGTGTAGTTATTCAAAAGCTTATATTTAATATATAAGTACAGTTGACCCTTTCTAAATTTATATAGTGGTCCTATTGTAAGTAGCACTTCTTTTTAATCCTATTGCTAGTCCAACATCATTCCATCAGCCTTATCTTATCTGCATCCAATACCAAGTGACAAATCACTTTAGTGCAAAACATGTCTTCCCCGGTAATGCGTGATTGAATGTAAAAGTTAACTAATTAAAGGCTGTATGTTTTACTTTCTAAAACAATTTGCACCTTATTAGATAAAGTTCTTCAAAAGAGCAAACTTCAGCAACCCTAAGTACTTATAATTACTAAATTTTTAATGTGTATAAATGTATGAAAATATCCCTTTAAAAGATGGTTTAAATAGCACGTGGGAGGAGCAGCTCAACATATAATTGTTCTTAAAGAGCATGAAAAGCTGGCTATGCATTGTATTTGCCATTTTGTTCTAACCTAAACCATTCCTGGGATATCCATATTTGTTAAGAGCTGCATTAATATGCAAATGAGCTGAATATGAATTAGTTGCTTGCATGTGCTAATTAGTATCATTGCCTATTTGTCTGTCTCTGTGGTGCCAAACAAATGTTTGCCAATGTTGTCATGCAATTAGACCCCTTCCCCAAACATATCAAACACTCAAGGCATTTGAAGCCACATGAATATTTTAGAAGATCTCAGGAATGGTTTACTATAGTGGAAAACAGCCAATACAATGTATAGACACATTTTCAGATTATTTAAGATGAAGGTTAACTATGTATGTAAAAGTTATGGCGTTTGACAGTTACTCCTCCATGTTTGTGCAGGGCTTAGGTGAACTTCCCCTTTAACTCACAGCCTGTTATAGCCCTTGAGAACTGGAGTTTGGCACTGCAGCCCTAATTAAAGGGGCATATAACTCCCACATTTCTCTTATACATTTCAAAGAGCATGTTTTAAATATTTTTCATGAAGAGTGATCTAAAGTGTAGAAAGATTACTTATTGTACAGCCAATAAGTACATACAAACATCTTGTCTTATTGTAGGAGTAACTGCTTGCCTTGCAGTGGAAATGCATTAAAGGAGGCCTGTGGTCCAATTTTGTCCTATTGTTGTTTTCAAGTGCAGTTCCTCAAAATAATATATGACTACACTGGCCCTTTAAGCTTTCTAGGCTTCTGAGCATTGTATTGTCATGAAAAACACAAATACTTTAATGGTATTTAAATACTAGTTGGGGACTCTGTTATAGAAAGGCCTCCAACAGGCCAGAATTTCAGTATGTATTTGCTAGAGTGCAATTGGAGTAACTAGAGAATAAATACATATGCTAAAGCAGAGAGATCCAGAAATCCTGGACTGTTGATTTGCCCACTACTGATTTAAAGCATGCTCTTTTGAACTGATGATACATTTATTTTCATGACTCTCTAAAGCAGTGATTCCCAAACCTTTCCTCAAGATCATGATTTAGATTTAAGATTAATTGGAAAGTGAAGCTGTTTTAGGTGTATTCATACAATGTTTAACCTAAATCATGGCTTGTCTGTGGTTCCTTGACGTGAGGGTTGGGAATTAATGCTTTAAAGCGTCACAGCAGAAAAAATGTTGAATACCAATAAAAAAAAATATTGGAAGTTATTAAAAATGTAGTTTCGCAATAGAAAAACCTATATAAATTTACTAAAAAGTCACTCAGCTCTAGACATCTTCCTACCAGACTGATTAATTACCCTTATGTTTGATGAACGGCTCTCTAGGTTAATGGCTTCCTTTTGCATGGGTCAGTATGAACAGTCAGCCTTCTATTGATAATTTAGAAGTCATATGCAAAAAAATTAGCATTGGAGTAATTAGGTAATGGGAGGATCTCTTGAGCTGAATGACAGCTAAAATATAGTAAATTCAAAGCAGTTTTGTTTGTTACTAAATTATATTTTTAATAACTCCCAATTTCAAATATTTATGTATTTATTGATACATGGAGCTCTCCTATCCTAAATATGGGGTTGCACTGACCCCTTCAACACCGAAAGGTTATAATATTGCTACTTACTTTTTAATACAGAGCACTTATTAGAACTTTTTTTAATATATATATAGGTAAATGGAGCGACCCCGGCCCATCTTGTGCCTGCTGTTTATAGAAACATCCTATAATACGCAGTGTAACTACAATGAGGGGAAACACCCCAAATCTCCTGTTATCTGCAAATAAATGTCCCAATACCACGACAGTGTGTGTTTTATTTCCAGAGAGAAATCTAAAGAAAATTGGCAGAAATGTTTAATAAAATTTAAAAAAACACAGCATGTCAATGTATTTTATTATGCAATGAATATAAGCAATTATAAAATGATTGTTTTTATATGTATGTGTCCGTTTATTGTTTTATTATATACAGCATTTAATTCTGTGCACTGTAACATTTCATAAGACAAATGGTATGGGACGGGAATATGGAAGGGTTAAATGTCCAGGGTAAAGATATACCCCTTTAAATGAATGGAAATGTAAAAAAAAAAAAAACATTACAGAGGTAAAATACTTAATGTATTTAAGGAATTAAATTATATATATATATATATATATATATATATATATACATATACACACACACACACACACATGTACACACATAGGGCCTTATTCAATTGCGATTTGGGCAATTGAATAGGGCTCTAAATAAACACATAGCATATTTTTTGGAAATAAGTTTTTAGTTGCTTTTGGATAGAAGTTCACTAGCTAAAAACTTCTGTAAAAAAAAATATGCTAATATGCTGTGTGCTTATATAGAGCCTTATTCAATTAGCCAAATCGCATTTGCATGAGGCCCATAGGCTCCCAGGAAATGTTACTGGCTTATATATATATATATATATATATATTAAATTTGTGTCAGTCGTGTCCGTCTCTCCGTGACCTCATGGATAGCAACATATCATGCTGATCTGCTTGGTATTAATGGCAGATACTGGAGTGGATTGCTAATCCTTACCACTGGACCACCAGGAAACTATAGTTTGACAGATAGATACTGCTGAGACACTGTCTGTGATTGGTTAGTACATCTACTTCTATAGAATTCATGAGCTACAGGGGTCACAGCAGAAAAAAATGTCAAATACCAATTTAAAAAAAATGAATATTTCCAGTTGGGAGTTATTAAAAATGTTATTTTGCAATGGAAAAACCTCTATGAATTTACTAAATTTTGACTGTCACTCAGCCCTAAACATCTTCCTACCACACTGACTAATGTTTGATGGATGACTCGTTAGATTAATGGCTTCCATTTACATGGGTCAGTATGAGCAGTCAGACTCTAGTGATAACTCATATGTCATATGCAAGAAAATGGGTATTGGGGTAATTAGGTAATGGGAGGATCTCTTGACCGGAATGACCGATAAAATATAGGGGGGCAGACCTTTGTAGGGACTGTTTGGTATTTTTCAGGGAGTAAAAACAGGGCTTTTAAACATTTATTAATAAAGTTTAAATATGCAAATTAACATTTCGCTAGTTTATTTTAATATTAAAAACAGGGAAGCATCCATGTCCCTTTAAATGGAAAATATTTGCTCTGAGGGGTCATCTGAAGCAGCCACATTGGGTGACCTCTGTTATTGAGAACTATAGTCTTGCTTGAACTGCTCTACTTTAGCCACTAGGTGTCTCTGTTTGGTCAACTATGTCATTTGTGTAGCTGCCTTATTACACGGCAAAAGTAAAATAAGATTATTTAAGAGACTTGTGCAATGGTGTAAGAATCCCTTGAAGATGGACACACTAATTTGGTCACTTGAAAATCTGAATTTGATACAATTCTTTTTATACGTTGTTATAGTAGTATGGAGACATTTACTTTTGACATCAGAAGCGCGTAGCCAATAAAACACAGTGCGTGTCTTGAGATGGCTTGGTGGGTATATAAGGTGACGTGGACATTCTGCAAGCATATCAACCATCGCTGTCATGGGTAAAATGTGCAATTTATCCAACTTTGAAATTGGGGTGGCCATTGGCTTTCCAGCCATGGGTGGCAGTAATTCTGAAACAGTGCAGTTTGTTAACTCTTTAAGTGCTGTTGTGGTTACAGCGTTCTGTGACTGGACAAGTGGCACCATTGCAAATAAATGGCGTGGAAACCGCGGAGCCTCACGTGCCATTAATGTCAGCGGTGAACATCGGCTGAGAAGGTGTCCGAGGGCAACCAACATTGTACAGTTGAGCAACTCACCGTCCAAGCAACCAGGTGGCTACCAGACGTGTGCCAAAGGGACAGTGCAGCGAACCCAGTTGCGCATGGGACTCCAAAGCAAACGGCCGGTCACTGCACCCATGATGGGGTTTATGGTCAGAAACCGCTTTAATTTGCATGACAGTACTAAAATGGGACCTCTTCTATTTAGCAAAGGGTTGTCTTCTCTTATGAGTCAGGATTTCTGCTCAGAACCTCAGAGAACAAACACTCTGCAACCATTGTTGGAAGATTAATTATATAAAGGACAGCACTATACACTACCCTGTCCTTAGCACAAAGGATTTGTCAGTGACACCCAGATATAAAAGGAATAATCGATAATAACAAAACAAAGAGCAAAAAATATCTGTTCAAAGGTGCAGTCACAGGACTAATTATAATAAAATATAACTTTTATTCATCTTTATTAAAACTTATATGAAAATAGGACCACTTTGAATAAATTTGCCACCTACTGTAAATACCCAATACCAATTTACACCATTTATTATTATTATTATTATTATACTACACAGCCTTGTAACGGTCACGTAGCTTGTATACTTTTCAGTTTGCAAATATTTAAATGAGACATGTACAATTATCATTTATATTTTTTTCTATGCATCATCAGAGTTTAATCAGGATCCATTAGCAAATCACATATATAGTTGTGAGCGAAGCGAGGGCACTGCCCGAGGGTCTCAGTTGCTGGCATGGAGCGCCGAAGGCGCTCCATGCCAGCAACTGAGGACCCTCGCGAAGCGAGGGCCTCAGTTGCTGGCATGGAGCGCCGTAGGCGCTCCATGCCAGCACCTGAGGACCTCGCAAAGCGAGGGCCGCAGTTGCTGGCATGGAGCGCCGAAGGCGCTCCTTGCCAGCAACTGCGACCCTCGCAAACTTCACGTCGCAACCCAAACAGTACGACACACACATTACGACACTCGCAAACAACATACGACACACGTTCACACACATTACGGACTCGCAACACTCGGACGCAACTCGCGAACATTACAAAATGTCAAACACAATACATACACACACCACATACATAAAAAACTTACCTACACCAAGAGGGAGCACCCAGCACCTCAAAAATACAACTTACACCTCGATTTTACTTCAAATAAAACAGTTTAGAGACTAAAAAAAAAACGAAGCGAGAGAAAAAATGGCCGCCGAACAAAACGAAAACGAGGCTACAGCACTCTAAACTCGCAAAACACCACAAGAAACTCGCAAAACACCACAAAACACCTACGGATATTCCGATACAAACGTATAACACACATTACTCGCCATTTCTCGCCAATGCGGAAGTACACGACTACGCTAACGGTTTGGTCTCGCGCACGCACAGTGTTACACTGCACACATTCAGCACGCTTACACAGCAGATCCACACCACTAATGCTGCAGCAACATCAAAACACATTCACAGCTCTTCCACACAATGCTTTAAAATAGGTAAAGTATATTCATTTATTAATGTATTATATATTTCATTATTACACACTAAACAGCATTAGCTACCTTACAATTTCATTGCCGTCATTTTTTGACGGGCAATTCGCTAGTATATATATATGTGATTGCAGTATATAGTAAAGGTATAGTATATACCTTTTTTGTTGGACAAACATATTCATAAATATATGACAAGCTTTCGAGAGCTTGCTCAAGTCCGGAGCTCTACTGATATTAGGTTCCCATTGAAACACAGAAATTATTATCATTGAGTATTTATGTAGAACTCTAGGACCGTTACTACATATTGTTAATCAGACTCCTCACCCCATGGGTGCACAAGCACATTTGCATCTCTGATTCCATATCTATCTATATTACTTAAGAAGCTGTTATTTCTCGCATCCTGTGTGGGTCTGGGGGAGGTTAGACATCCAGACACCAGACCAGCATGGCGCTCACTAGGGGCAGGCACCAGACCAGCATGGCGCTCACTAGGGGCAGAACTGAGGCACCACATGTTCCAAATGATAAACTCCATCAGTCGGTATCAAAAGGAGATACCATAAGGCTCCTGATTCCTTAGTTTTATCTGAGGGGGTATTGGAAAGTTTATTATCTCACTGTAAACAAATTATCTGTGTGATTCAATAAAGATGGAGTTGATCAGGATACATGGCAGTGAATTGTACGGCTTGCTCATTAATAATTATTTGCCAGGTCTTATACTGAAGCACTTGTAGGGACTTTATTTTCCAGAAAGATGAGGGGTATGGTGTCCGCTGGCACCTTCAGCTGTCTGATGTAGAAGACATTCTTGTGACCGTTCAGTGGGGGTGGTCTAGCCTGTACGGCTCCATCTCTGGTCCAACTGACCCCCTCTAGGTGGTATCTCCTAGGGGTCAGGACTGATTTCTCTTCCTACTCTGGATTACTGCAAAGGAGTCCTAGGCTTATGGCTTTAATGTTTTTAGTGTAAAGCAATATGAAATTGAAAAGACTGAGCATGCCCAGACCAAAGGGAGTAATTCAATTAATGAGTATAGATACTACTTGGGGTCTAAGCAGACTCAATCTTTTCAGTTCCATCTGGCTTTACAGTGAAAATAATCCAGCCAGAGCTCCAGAGGCTAATTATCAATTATTGAAAAAAAAAAGAAAAATCAACCCATACGAAAGAGATACAAGTCTATGCTTAATGGGTGGATCGAAAGGGCTTTTTGGACATTTTCAAGTCTACTCATACAAAAGACCGTATAGAAAGAAATGACAACAGCGGCCCCTTTAAAAGAGCATATTTTAAATATTGGAAAGCTTTCTCTTTAGTTTATAAGACTCAATTTAGGATGTATGCCAAGATATTACAGCATTTGCTCCTCCTTCTAGGCGATACAAGCGGTAGTCTTGGGAGGTGATGAGTTTGGACTGATGTGTTGTTGCCAGCTTCTTCTCTTTAATCACACAACATCCTTATTTTCTTTTTTAATGTTACCTTTAATGTAAGATTTCTAATCTTCAGATCATCATAACAACACAATAAAGCATATATCTACAAAAAGCAAGTCAACACCATATTTAATGCGGTTTTGCAAAACAATTAGATTATAACAACAGAAAAAAAAAAGAAAAAAAAAAATCACATAGCCGCTGGCGTTTTGAAATTTTTGGATTTCTTGAACTTTTTCTTGGAAGGGCCATTCTGCTTCTGGAAAGAGAGAATAAACTGTGTCTAAGATCATTATTGATATTGGCAATTTATCTAGCACAAGGGGATAGATGGAATAAAAAAACAAACAAACAGAAGAACTGGTATTTTTATTCCCACTGGGCCCATTCTCCTATCTAATAAGATCTTGATTAAACGTCAATTTAATATTCAGATTACATTTGAATGTAAATCACACGAATATAAACAACTTTGTCTCAATTGCAATATTGGCGACTTAAAAAAAAAAAAAAAAAAAAAATTTCAGTCATCGGAAGCATATAAGCCTGTATGGTGTCCAACTTTCTGTGACGCTATGGACCGCAGCACGGTCATGTGTCTGGTTGTTCATATCCATAAGGTTATCTTGGCAAAGATACTGGAGTGGGTTGACATTTCCTTCTCCAGTGGATGGGGATTTGTCTGACTTCTCAGCTATGACCGGCCCATCTTGCGTGATCCTATGTGGTATAGCGCCCAGCTTCACTGAAGTACACAAGCCCCTTCACCGCGACATAAGGTCACTAGTGATACAATGCCCTAAAATGCCCAGAGTGTCTTCTTAACTAAACTGAAGGGATAATTTATCAGCAGCTTTGTGACTGTCCTGTTTTAAAAAAACTGTTAGCAAAGTGTTATAACCTCTACTTTGTCTACCTGCATGACAAGCAATGGTTAAGGAAGAAGAATTTAAAGGTCCATTGCAGTTCAAGAACAAAAGACCCCTGTATGTCAAGTATGCGCCAAACTAACACAAGTTTGCATTTTTTTTTTTAGAGTACAGGAATCCATTTTGTGCTTATTACATCACATCCGAAGAGCTGGACGATGGGTGTGTGTGTGTGTGTGTGTGTGTGTGTGTTTATAGTTGTGGTTGGGGCTTTCTTGAGATTTAGCATTTTTAGCCATGGTGTCCTAGCCTGATTAGAGGGCTAGGGAGAGTAAAATAAAAAGCTAGAGAGAAGGGTGAGGTGGGTAGGTAGATTTACACCAGTTTGGGATTAAATTAGGGTAAGGGGGAGTTCCAGTCCCTCCCACAACTTTAGGTTACCTTTTAACCTGTTAATTATCAGTGGACGGAGAGGAAGAAACAGGCAGAAGTTCAGTCTAAATGAATATGACACCACAAATGATGCAACCACAGCTCTCCGGAAATGTAAACACCCCACTCACTTCCACCAATGTATCATGGATCCCTCCAGGGTCCTGCAGAGGCATCAAAGCTGTATGACATTTTTCCTGCTTAACCAAACGTTTTCAAGCACATATTTTACCAATACAGGCAATATAAGACTTCCTCATCGGCCTACAGTGCTGGTTCTAAATTAGTGCTGCTGTCTAGTGCCGCTCATTATATATTCTGTCCATGTAGGGGAAGGTTAGAACCAGCATAAAACCAATAAAAAAAAACTCATAACTCTATTAATTTGGCAGCAATTTCATAAAAAGACAATCTTCCTGCTTTCTCCCCAGCAGTGTAGATGTTAAACATCCTCACCTTTTGCCTCTTATTATTCTGTGGTTGCCCGGCCGCTGCCATCTCCACTCCCATCTCCTCATCACTGTCACCATCTTGTTCGTTCTTTGAGAACATTTCATCTGGAAGGGAAACCATGGCATATGTCACAAGCAAAAGCCATTATACCTTCCAGTGCAATCCACAGAGGTAACCGTATCACTTCCAGAGGAGACAGGACTACCTAAAGGTCACTGTTATTGCCACACAAATACATATAAAAGCAATTTTGTATTAGAAATATATTTTATTTGATGTTTTCTTTTTTTTTTTTGTGAAGGTCTCAAAGTATAAAAATGTATTCAGACTTAACGGTTATGTCAGCCAATGAGATCTACAAAGTATGCTCTCTGCATTTCCTGCTATATTAAATGGAGATTAAACAATTGTTGCTCATTTAAATGCATGAAAAAAAAACATGTGTTCCATATCCCTTTAAGATTTTTGAGTGGACGTGTGTGATAATGGAGGAGTTGGAAAGTTAGGCATTTTAAGCATAAATTACATTATTTATTAAATAATTACAGTTTCCCATTTCTATTTACCTTTTTGTCTTTTGCCTCTTAACCTAGAGCTTCCCACACCAGAATCTGAACTCCCATGACTTGCCCTCCCGCCTCCCTATAATTTGTGTTAATTATATTGCAGTTTTAACACTATCACCTCCATTTTATACACCCATAAACGTAAATCACTACATAACGCTCTACTCTCTCCAATTACTTGCCAAGCTCTTGTTTCTTCCATTTATTAATTCATCTTTTACCATCTGCTGCCTATCAATAGAAACACTGCCTTCAAGTATGTATTTTAACCCTATATTATCCTTCAAGCCAACAGCAGCACAGTGCAGATATCCAGAACAGCAATATATGAGCACCTCCTTGCTTCCTTGTGGTGAAAAAAAAAAAAAGACTACACATCCTATTATGTTTTGCTGCAGAGACCGACTTCCCAGACATTGCAACAATTTTATAGCTACCCGTGACTGGTCAAAACAAATGTTATGCTAATTTAGCCTGGACTTTCTGGGGTCATCCTTCTCAAAATCAACTGCCAGAAAACTGAAATTTGCAAATGTCATTGTTTATTTGGGGGATTTTTTTTTTCATGCAGAAAAATGTTTGCATACACTACCGATTCTCCTCTATCAGATGCACTCATATTCCATGAAACTTCTATATACCTTTAAGCTGACCGACTGGCACTCCCCACCCACTTAAACATTATAATTGTAACCTGGCAAATGTAAAGAAAACAATGGAATTTAGTGAGCGACCTGTATCCAATGACACTTGTCCTGATGATAATGCCCTTTTCTAAATATATAGAGAGACATTATCATCAATTGTAATACTTAGGTGGGTGGTACCTGAAGGTGGCAGAGTGACAGGTTACAGTTATAAGGAAATCGGATTCGCTTACAGCTCACATAAGAAGAGGAGGGGCTTACAACTTCCCCGCTCTGTTCTATATATATTTTATTTTATTTTATATAATCTTTGAAATGATATTGTAATATGTTTGGTGCGGCTTTAACCGCCAGTAGTTTATGGTAAAGTCACCAATTGTGCTTTCAGATGGAGGTGTACAAATTATGTGGATAAAGTGTTTTCCTTTTTGAAATTGATGTTGAAGATATTTTATTGCAGAGTGTTTGCATCCCTGGATGAGCTGAGTATAACTGAACGAGGATGTATCAAAGCACTGGAATATTCTATGTTGGGTTGACTGATGAATTTGTTGCTACATAGGTTTTTTAAGATCCAGTTATAACAACGGTTAGCTCAATGGATAGAGCATCTGACTGCAGTGTGATTACAGTTGATGTTGCCTATAGATAATTTGTCACCACTAGCGCTTATGTACTTGGATAGAGGTCACTCATGCTGTCTTCAGAGTCACTTCCTTCGGAGTTGCTTGCGGCCGGCTCCCACATCTCTCTTTTCTTGCCCGCTGGCCTCTCTCTGCCCGAGTGCTTCTGCTTATTTTTGCCCTTGAGGCAGGCAGGGACGTATTCCACTCCCTGCTTCTGGCATTCCTCATCTAGAGAAGAAAGTCAGTTATACGTCTACAAGAGAGTCCATATTTATGTCTCAGAGGACTGAAGGAAGAGGACACATATTATAGAAACCTTCAAACACATCAAATGATTGAATATATTTCAGGAGGAAAGTGTCTTCCAGAAAAGGAAGAATGCAAGAACTAAAGATCACAATCTGAAAGTGGAAGATTTAGGGGTAATGTGCAAAAGTAATACTTTACAAAAATGGTAGTAATTAAGTAGAACCTTCCAGAGAATCTCGTTAAATTAAGGGATATGGAAGTTTTCTGGATTTTACTAGGTACAGTGGATATAAAAAGTCTACACACCCCTGTTAAAATGTCAGGTTTCAGTGCTGTAAAAAAATGAGACAAAGATAAATCTTTTCAGAACTTTTTCCACCTTTAATGTGACCTATAAACTGTACAACTCAATTGAAAAACAAACTGAAATCTTTTAAATAAAGGGAAGAAAAAAAAATAAAAAAAAATAATGTGGTTGCATGAGTCTGCACACCCTCTTATAACTGGGGATGTAGCTGTGTTCAGAATTAAGCAATCACATTCCAAATCATGTTAAATAGGAGTCAGCATACAACTGCCATCATTTAAAGTGCCTCTAATTAACCCCAAATGAAGTTCAGCTGCTCTAGTTGGTGTTTCCTGAAATTTCCTTAGTCGCATCCCACAGCAAAAGCCATGGTCCACAGAGAGCTTCCAAAGCATCACAGGGATCTCATTGTTAAAAGGTATCAGTCAGGAGAATGGTACAAAAGAATTTCCAAGGCATTAGATATACCATGGAACACAGTGAAGAAAGTCATCATCAAGTGGAGAAAATATGGCACAACAGTGACATTACCAAGAACTGGAGCTCCCTCCAAAATTTATGAAAAGACGAGAAAAAAACTGGTCTGGGAGGCTACCAAACTGGTCTGGGAGGCCTACAGCAACATTAAAGGAGCTGCAGGAATATCTGGCAAGTACTGGCTGTGTGGTACATGTGACAACATTCTCCCGTATTCTTCATATGTCTGGGCTATGGGGTAGAGTGGCAAGACGAAAGCCTTTTCTTACAAAGAAAAACATCCAAGCCAGGCTACATTTTGCAAAAACACATCTGAATGTTCGGCGCAAAAACAACACTGCACATCACCAAAAGAACACCATACCCACAGTGAAGCATGGTGGTGGCAGCATCATGCTTTGGGGCTGTTTTTCTTCATCTGTAACTGGGGCCTTAGTTTAGATATAGGGAATTATGAACAGTTCCAAATACCAGTCAATATTGGCACAAAACCTTCAGGCTTCTGCTAGAAAGCTGAACATGAAGAAGAACTTCATCTTTCAGCATGACAACGACCGAAAACATACATCCAAATCAACAAAGGAATGGCTTCACCAGAAGAAGATTCAAGTTTTGGAATGGCCCAGCCAGAGCCTAGACCTGAATCTGATTGAAAATCTGTGGGGTGATCTGAAGAGGGCTGTGCACAGGAGATGCCCTCGCAATCTGACAGATTTGGAGTGTTTTTGCAAAGAAGAGTGGGCAAATCGTGCCAAGTCAAAATGTGCCATGCTGATACTCATACCCAAAAAGACTGAGTGCTGTAATAAAATCAAAAGGTGCTTCAACAAAAGTATTCGTTTAAGGGTGTGCATACTTATGCAACCATATTATTTTATTTTTATATTTTTTTCTTCCCCCTATCGAAAAGATTTCAGTTTGTTTTTCAATTGAGTTGTACAGTTTATAGGTCACATTAAAAAGGTGGAAAAAGTTCTGAAATGATTTATCTTTGTCTCATGTTTTTACAGCACAGAAACCTGACATTTTAACAGGGGTGTGTAGACTTTTAATATACACTGTACCTAGTAAAATCCAGAAAACTTCCATATCCCTTAATTTAACAAGGTTTTCTGGAAGGTTCTACTTAATTACTACCATATTTGTAAAGTATTACTTTTCCACAATACCTCTAAATCTTCCACCTTCAGATTGTGATCTTTAGTTCTTGCATTCTACCTGACATTTTAACAGGGGTGTGTAGATTTTTTATATCCACTGTATATAAAAATATATCTATGTATTTATTTATATTATCAGAAGGACTAAAGAAACCCCAAACTAATGAGAGAGCTAGCCTGGGTCAGTCCAGCTAAAGATGCTCCTTTTGATATAAGCAACACAAAAATTAAACTTTAATCGAAAATACACACACCAAAAAACAGACCAAAAAGGGGAATTAAGTGAAGGGGAATTAAAACAAGGACTCTGAAAACCTCCTTATTTATTAAATTATGTATGGGAATTAAATCTCTACTTCCGAGAAACAGTAATGAGCTGAAATCTAGGTCTGTTAAATGAATTTTAAAAGTTACTCTGTATAAAGGATGTAGTAACACACCTTATACATTGTTGCTGGACATAGTGTTAACCCTGTATGAGTGGTTAGTGGCTATGTCTGTATATACTGAAACAGAAGCCACCACTTCCACTGCAGGATTCTACGAGCACCACATCAAAATGTGAAATGGTACATCCTAATAATAATAAAATGAATCTAATATACAATGAAGTACTTATTAAAGAATCTTGAATGAAGGTGCACAGTCCCAGGATGCCCAACGTGCATTTCCCCGCCCTGACTGGCAGATTCCTCAAGGGAGCAAAAGACTCTGTATAACCGTGAAAATGTAAAGCCCAGAACTCCCCCCACTTCGTCATACTGGTATGGTCAATCACATTGGAGAGATGTCTCTTTTCTATATAAATTAATACAGTGCTATTGTGTAAAGTTGCAAAATAACATTTAAGTGAAGTTGAACTACTTGTGCAAGACAACCATTAAAATAGGTATGTCAGAAAGGGACTACATATATACAGTGGTGTATTGTTAAGCTAATATAAACAAAAGTTTACAAAAAAAGTGTAATGAGGCAAATATGAAATGGTACATCCTATCCTTCCTAATCGTAATACAATGAAATTAATATACACTGAAGTACTTAAACAGAACAATAAGCTCTACATACTTCAACGGAGGTGCACAGTCCCAGGACGCCCGACGCGCGTTTTCCAACTCTGACTAGCAGATTCCTCAAGGGAGAAATAGACTCTGTATAACTGCAGAAATTGAAAGCCCATAACTCTGGCCACTTGTATCATCATAGTGGCACGGTCAGTCGCATTGGAGAGATGCCACTTTTCTATATACACTAGCGACTTGCCTGTTAAAAAATTACGGCAATAAGATTGTAAGGCAGGTAATGTTGTTTGGGTGCAAAATTAATTTTGTTGGCGTTTTAAGATTCTTCGGCACTCATTGCGAGGCTCTTGGTTGTTTGTGTCCTATGAGCAGCGTTTGTGTTTTTTTTTTTTTGGTATGGCAATGAATAATTAATAAAATAAGAAATTAATCTACTTTACCTATTGTGAAGTAATATATGCAGGATACATCATCAGTGCTGTGGAGCTGCTGTGTAAGTGTCATGAATGTGTGCAGTGTAATAGTGTGCGTGCGCGAGGCAAATCCGTTAGGGTAGCTGTGTACTTCCGGATTGTATAAGTTATTGTTCTAAAATGGCGGCTAATGAGTGGTATGCGGCTGTGGCTGATTTAGCGTCCTTCGTTTCGGATGTTGTCCGACTTTTTCGGAATATCCGTAGCCGTTTGGTGGTGTTTTGCGTGTTTAGGGTCCTTTAGCCCCGTTTTCGTTTTGTTTGGCGGACATTTTTTCTCTCGCTTAGGTGATTTTCGGTTGTCTAAATTCCGAAATTTGGAGTTAAATCGAGGTGTAACTTCACTTGCAGAGGTCCTGGGTGCACCCTCTTGCTGTGGGTAACCTTGTTATGTGTTTGTTGTGTGTATTTATTGTGTTTGTAATGTTTTTGGGGCAGCATCCTTGTTTTCGGATCTCGTTCGTCTTTTTCGGGAAATCCATTGAGGTTTGTTGGTGTTTTGCGTCTTTAGACTGCTGTAGTCTCGTTTTCGTTTTTTTCGGCTACCATTTTTTCTCTCGCTTGGGGGATTTTTGAGTGTCTAAACTCTTTTTTTTGGGAGTTAAATTGAGGTGTAACTTCAGTTTTCGAGGTCCTGGGTGCCCCCCCTTGATGTAGGTAAGCTTTTTATGGATTTGTTGTGTGTATTTATTGTGTTTTTCATGTGCGCAGATTTCGGGCGATTTTTGCGAGGTCGTAATGTGTCTCGTATTTTGCTTGCATAACTACGTAAATTTGGCGAGGTCCGCAGTTGCTAGCAAGTAGCGCCTTCGGCGCTCCATGCCAGCAACTGCGGCCCTTGTTACGCGAGCCCGCAAATGTTAGCAACGGCTCGCATGCTCACAACTATATATGTGATTAATACAGTGCTATTGTGTACAGTTGCAAAATAACATTTAAAGCAGGTTGAACTAATTGTGCAAGACAAACATTAATATGGGTATATCGGAAAGGCACTATACAATGATGTATTGTTAAGCTAATGTATATATATAAAAAAAAAAAAAAGATACTTTAATAATTATGACTAAATAGGGAAACATAATTAAAACTAATAGTGACACATTTAATAAAGCCAAACACTATAAATTAGTGACAAGAATTATCATTTTAATAATTGTCTTGGCTTCGCGGACGAAGATTTAAGAGGCATGATTTCCACATCAGCGAGCTCTCTGGTGGCTGAGGAGACAGACTCATCCACAGTGGTTGCAAGGGAAAGCTTGCTCCCGGTTGGGTGCTGCAGCGACACATTTTTCCCTGTCTCCTTTTATCCTCAAGAACAGCCCTGTGTGTGCGCTTTTGAAAGGAGAAGTACCATTCACCAGGGTGTCTTCTCCAGGCCTTGTGGTCTGAATCTAAAGCCGGCCATCAACGATGGTCAATGTGAGAGGCATCATGGGACTGTTTCACTGAGTCCTTGTACCTCTTCTTCGATCCTCCTCTTTCACGATTACCCGTGGTGAGCTCACCATGGGTAAAAATCTTTGGAAACTGATCATCATCCATCCTAGAAATGTGTCCTGACCAACGAAACTGCATCTTCAATAGCAAGGACTCAATTGTGGGGACTCCTGCCTGTTTTAAGACTTCAGTGTTGGTGATGTGGTCATTCCAGTGGATGTTGAGGATAGTGCTCAAGAAGTCGTAGGTGATGGCAGTAGGTAACCCATGACACAGAGCCGTACATTAGGGTGGTCAACACAACAGCACTGTACACCCTGACCTTGGTGCATTTACTCAGATGCTTGTTGTTCCAAACCCTTTTATATAGGCTGCCAAATGCACCATCTGCCTTTGCTAGTTTGATATCAATTTCCTTGTCAACCTTAGCAACCCGAGGAGATGATGCAACCCAGGTAGGTAAACTGGGTGGGGGGGGGGGGGGGTGTAGATCTTCTAGAAAAGCTTGGCAGCCTCAGCAAAGCAAGACGTAATTTGCTACAGAGCTGTCGCCCGATTGGGAACCAAGGGCAGCCTCGTCAGCGAAGAGTAGCTCTTGAACAAGTGGTTCCACTGTCTTGGTGATGGCCTTTAGGTCGCCTCAGGTTGAACAGACTGCCATCGGTGCGGTATATGATGATGTATAGATTATCCCCATCACCAAGGTCTGCTGTGATCCTTTTTTCGCATCACACTGAAGAATAGCGTGAATAGGGTTGGTGCAAGGAAAAAGCCTTGCTTCACGCCGTTACTTATTGGGAGACTATGGATTTCATCCAGTTTTGTTTTCATTGGTTGTTGTTGAATGTGATTGAGCGGGGGAGACAAATTACGCAGTTGCTGCAGAAATAGAGTCTGAAAGCGGTCAGACCACCAGTTCAGAATCAACACCTTGGCGGTAAGAAGTGTTTGACCGTCTGCACTGTGCAATGTGCTTTGGACCAAGTGCGAAGGGCCACACACTGCCTTCGCAACCCTCAGTTCTCTCCCCCGAGGTTGATCCACCACTGGTTCTGAATTTCTTAAAGTTTTCGTTGGAAGTGGCTGCTTACAAAACGGAAGGGTGCTTTCTGGTAAGGGCAGGCCGGCTGAGCAGGATGCACAGATCTCTTTTTCAACAGTAATTCATGGATCTCCTGATTGGTTTCATCAAACCAGTCATTGCTCATCTTTGTGGAGAACCCTAGGACCTCTTCAGAGGTCTGCAGGAAGATGGTTTTGAGGTTACTAATCTGTAACTTCTTCCTTGGGGCTTCTTTCCTCTTTGGCTCATGGCTTATGATGGAGACAAAGTTTGCAGCACGCTAGGTGGTGGTCTGCAATACATTCTGCACTGTGCATCACTCTGGTGAGTAAGAGGTCTCAAAGACCTCGCTGGCGCACCAGAATGTAGTCTATAAGATGCCAGTGCTTGGACCGAGGATATATCCAAGTTGTCTTCACTCTGGCACTGAAGTCGCCAAGGATAATTAACTTGTCGTCTGTAGGGACGTTTTGTACGAGAGTGTGCAGGTCAGTGTAAAACTTGTCCTTTTGAGCAGAATCTGCATGAAGAGTTGTAGCATGCTGCTTGTTCTGAAGTGGGAGACACATGAAAATGATGTGGTCAGAGTGACCCTTTAGCAGGTTATCAAGTTGAGAGGCAATATCATTCCTGACCATGAAGCCAACACCAGAGAGGTGTTTCTTGGTTTCTGGCTTGCGTGACCAGTAGAGGGTGTAGCCAGCACCATGTTCCTGAAGGCTTCTTTCTTCTGGGAGGTGGACTTCACTGAGGGCAGTGATGTCAACAGCCAGCCTTGATAGTTTGTGGGCTACTAGAATTCTGGGCAACCACTGTCTGCTGTTTCAAGCATAGTTCTGATCTTCCAACATGCGAGTTTCAGTCCAAGTACACCTTGTGAGGCAGGTGTGAGCCTTTTCTACTTTGCCGAGTTTCAACCGCATTTGGAGATACCCGTTGTCTGCAGCTAGCCAACTGTGTGAAATGGAAACAAGCTTTCTTTAGGCCACCTTTTCTGGGCCTAAATGCAGTGGGAGTCGTGATAATTAGACATCCTTCTACAGTTAAGGATTTTTCATTGGTACTTTTTTTTTTCAACCATTGCAGCTATTTTAAAAGTTTTATAAACATAATTACCAAAATGATCTTATTAATTTAGTGTTATATATCAAATAACTATGGTTTAAAATGTAGATGGTGTTTTCTAATTGATCCATATTTAGCTATTAGTCTTCTTACCAATTTTCTTTATGACTATTTTAAGAACTCAAACTTTATTATTGTCACAAATGTATAGTGTTTGGCTTTATTATAAAACACAATTAATGATGTCCCTATTAGTTTTTCCACTCTGTCAAATTGAATTATATATTTCCCTATCTAGTCATAATTATTTAAGTATCTCTTCCAATTCATATTTGCATCATTGCACATTTTTATATTAGCTTAATAAATCACTGAATATGTATAGTCCCTTTCCGATATACACCTATATTAATGGTTGCCTTACACAAATAGTTCAACCTGCCTTAAATGTTATAGCACTGTATTAATGTATATAGAAAAGAGGCATCTCTCCAATGTGATTTTCCGTATCACTATGACAATACAAGTGGGCAGAGATCTGGGCTTTAAATTCTCGCTGTTATACAACGTCTATTGCTCTCTTGAGGAATCCACCAGTCAAAGTGGCAAAACGCGCGCCGGGCATCCTAGGACTGTGCACCTCTGTTAAAGCTTGTTTAACAAGAACTTAATTGTATATTAGATTCATTTTATTAATATTAGGATGTATTATTTTCCTTTTGATGTGGTGCATGTAGAACCCTGCAGTGGAAGTGGTGGCTTCTGTTTCAGTATATACAGACATAGCCACTAACTGATCAGACAGGGGTTAGTATATACCTTTAAGCATGCCTGGGATAATCCTATGGATTAAAGGAACACATATGTTTTTGTTTTTCAAACATTTAAAAGAGCATGTTTTAAACTTTACAAAGGTTGTTTTTTTAATGAAAAATATTAAATTAAAACCCATTCAAACTTCATAGAAACTAACTGAAAATGCAGAGAGCATACTGTAGTCTAAGTGCTTGAGGGCAGTTAAATTTCTGAATAAGTATTTGTGCTTTGAGACCTTTATTTGAAAAAAAAGAAAGCACAATGACATCATTAAATGCCCTCTTCTGGTGCAACAAACAAAATCACATTTCCACATTGCTTTGAGTCAAACCTTTAAGTAGATAGAATAGGCAGATTAGATTGTCCATTTTCCTCTTCTCTACATTTCTCTATTTTTCTCCACCCCCATAACATCAGCTTGAATCATTGTCATACTGTAAGTGATACAATTCTATAAAATACATAAGGGGCTTAATAATAATGCTGGCTTAGATACGTCAAAGTATTTTGCAAATGAGCAAAAAGAGTCAGAGGAGCTCCGTCTGTGAGAGAACGACACCTCAGATGGTTAGTTCTATTGACAGGATAACGCACTCTGAGAGCGTGACTTTTAGCTCACTTGTGCCTTTCACAGGGAGAAATATCCTGTAGTATATCAGTCTGGTCTCAAAAGAGTGACCCAGCCCCGAAATACCAGGCAATTCTACCCTGAACAGGAGAAACAGCAAATCCCAGACGCGTTTCGGCCTTTATGGGCCTCCTCAGTGAGGTGCAGCTGAACTCCCTAAGGCACAGTGAGCAAGGTTTAGTCTCCCTAAGGGTAATAGGGGACTCCAGACGTGGACCCCTTGCTCACTGTGCCTTAGGGAGTTCAGCTGCACCTCACTGAGGAGGCCCATAAAGGCTTAAACGCGTCTGAGGTTTGCTGTTTCTCCTGTTCAGGGTAGAATTGCCTGGTATTTTGGGCCTGGGTCACTCTTTTGAGACCAGACTGATATACTACAGGATATTTCTCCCTGTGAAGGGCACAAGTGAGCTAAAAGAGGTTGCTCTCAGAGTGACGTATCATGGCCATAAAAATACCAGGCAATTCTACCCTGAACAGGAGAAACAGCAAACCCCAGACGTACAGTGGATATAAAAAGTCTACACCCCTGTTAAAATGTCAGGATTCTGTGCTGTAAAAAAATGAGACAAAGATAAATCATTTCAGAACTTTTTCCACCTTTAATGTGACCTATAAACTGTACAACTCAATTGAAAAACAAACTGAAATCTTTTAGGTAAAGGGAAGAAAAATATATACAAATAAAATAATATGGTTGCACAAGTATGCACACCCTTAAAGTAATACTTTGTTGAAGCACCTTTTGATTTTATTACAGCACTCAGTCTTTTTGGGTATGAGTCTATCAGCATGGCACATTTTGACTTGGCAAGATTTGCCCACTCTTCTTTGCAAAAACACTCCAAATCTGTCAGATTGCGAGGGCATCTCCTGTGCCAGCCCTCTTCAGATCACCACACAGATTTTAAATCGGATTCAGGTCTGGGCTATGGCTGGGCCATTCCAAAACTTTAATCTTCTTCTGGTGAAGCCATTCCTTTGTTGATTTGGATGTATACTTTGGGTCGTGGTCATGCTGAAAGATGAAGTTCCTCTTCATGTTCAGCTTTCTAGCAGAAGCCTGAAGGTTTTGTGCCAATATTGACTGGTATTTGGAACTGTTCATAATTCCCCCCAGTTCCAGCTGAAGAAAAACAACCCCAAAGCATGATGCTGCCACCACCATGCTTCACTGTGGGTATGGTGTTCTTTTGTTAATGTGCAGTGTTGTTTTTGCGCCAAATATATCTTTTGGAATTATGGCCAAAAAGTTCAACCTTGGTTTCATCAGACCATAACACCTTTTCCCACATGCTTTTGGGAGACTTCAAATGTGTTTTTGCAAAATGTAGCCTGGCTTGGATGTTTTTCTTCGTAAGAAAAGGCTTTCCTCTTGCCACTCTACCCCATAGCCCAGACATATGAAGAATACAGGAGATTATTGGCACATGTACCACACAGCCAGTACTTGCCAGATATTCCTGCAGCTCCTTTAATGTTGCTGTAGGCCTCTTGGTCGCCTCCCAGACCACTTTTCTTCTCATCTTTTCATCAATTTTGGAGGGAGCTCCAGTTCTTGGTAATGTCACTGTTGTGCCATATTTTCTCCACTTGATGACTGTCTTCACTGTGTTCCATGGTATATCTAATGCCTTGGAAATTCTTTTGTACCCTTCTCCTGACTGATACCTTTTAACAATGAGATCCCTGTGATGCTTTGGAAGCTCTCTGTGGACCATGGCTTTTGCTGTGGGATGCGACTAAGAAAATTCCAGGAAAGACCAACTAGAGCAGCTGAACTTTGTTTGGGGTTAATCAGAGGTACTTTAAATGATGGCAGTTGTATGCTGACTCCTATTTAACATGATTTGGAATGTGATTGCTTAATTCTGAACACCGCTACATCCCCAGTTATAAGAGGGTGTGCAGACTCATGCAACCACATTATTTTTTTTTATTTTTTTTATTCCCTTTATTTAAAAGATTTCAGTTTGTTTTTCAATTGAGTTGTACAGTTTATAGGTCACATTAAAGGTGGAAAAAGTTCTGAAATTATTTATCTTTGTCTCATTTTTTTACAGCACAGAAACCTGACATTTTAACAGGGGTGTGTAGACTTTTTATATCCACTGTACGTGTGATCCTCTCTTGGGCCTAGTAAGTGAGGTGCAGCTGTACTCCTTAAAGGCACAGTGTCCATATATGGAGCTCCATCACCCTAAGGAGGACAAAAACCCAAAGAGTCATTGGCATAGATGCAAAAACAGAGCCAGGGGAGCTCAATCTGAGATCTTTTGCAAATTAAATGTAATTTCGCAATGACAAGTGTTATACTCTGTGGGGAAGAGAACAACCTCTGATTATAGGTAACAAATGTCATTTTAAAATTATTAAAAAAATAACAGTATACTATTATCACAGTCTTCATGTGAAGATATCTCTCATTCTGTAGCCTCACAAATCTCACATTTATGCAGCGGGCATGTGAAAGGAATACATTCTTAATTGTATTTTTTTGAACAGAGAAGCTTTTAGAAATATACTCCTGTTATTCATAGCACAGGCATATGAATATTATTCTGCACAAAAATTGGTAAACTTACAGTTGCATAAAGCTCTACGGTAGCGTTTTCCCTCTACGTGTTTCTGAATATGCTCTGGAAGCTTGTTTATGTGACGAAGAGTTAATTTACAAAACAGCTGATGTCTAGAGAAAAGAAAAAAAGCAAAAACTGTAAACTTACACAACCACGATCAAAAAAGGCAATTCCTGAAAGACACATTCAATTATATTTTCCAATAACTACATGATGCAAAACCCAATGTAAACAACTTTTCCATTAATTGTGAATAAAGTAGTTGATCATGTATAAGTAAACTTACACTAACTATAGTTTATTTTCACACCACTTTTAGCTTTGAACTTCCTCACGTCCTTTATCAAATTATGATTATTCAGATTCAGACTCTTCTGCAACAGCTGTGCAACAAACAAGCAACTGCAGGAAATTCTGCAGCTGAATATAAATGAGGAGAGGAGCTGGTGGTGAGAAAAACAAATGTTTTCAGTGAAAGTTTTCCCATATTTTTAAAAAATACAATAAATTGGACAGTCAATTATTTGGATATTTTTTGTTTGTTTGTTTTCTACAAAATACATTACATACAAAATGTATACAATGCACATTCTGAATGTTATTATCACCAGTCATAGTAGTGCAAACAACAATAAGAGCCATTAAGAGAGAAAAAAAAAGAAGAAAGAGGAAAAGGAGCAGTGAGGTGAGGGATGTGCTATTATGCATATTTCAACATTATACCTTAAAGGGATATCTAAGTTTGCTGGATTAATACATTTCTAAACTCTATAGGCAAAAAGCAGCCTATGTGTATACAGCACATAACATAAAACATTTTATTTTAATTAATATCTAAAAATCCCTCTAATGATTGTGTTTACACCCCCAGGGGGTGTCTACACAAGTTCCTGATCCCCACCCAATCGGCATGCAGCATTCGGGGAGCAATATTAACCCACTATTTACCTGCTCTTGCTTGCTCAGTCAATAGTAGAGCAGTGTTGTCAGCCTCCCAGTCATTGCTGGGATATGACTCATCCCTGCTTTCTGTATATGCGGTGTGGTGTTGCCATAGCAACTAACATAGTGCTATGTCTCAAATCTATCATCTAAAACGGATTGGCCAAAACAAATTATGGAGGGGGTGTTAACCTTAATTTTAAAACTGTCAGAAATTACAATAGATTTTGCTAACTTCAAGGTAAGTGTTTAAATATTTATTTTGGTATGTTTCCGTGCACATTTTTTGTATCAAAAACTATTAATTATCCTCTAGCAGATGCATTCGTAATCCAGGAAACTTACATATCCCATTAAGTCTGTACTAGATTGTGCATTTTGCCTTGTTTATGGGGAAATGTAGAAGTTCTATATTGTCTCTTTCAAGGACTCCATTTCTATTTACTGTACTTCTTCGAATAATTGACTCCATGATGGAACAAAATTTTTCTTCCATTTAATTGGTATCAACCTTTTAGCGGTTAGAAACACCTGGATAAGAAAAGCTTTTTCCCATCTGGTTTATTGTTTCATGAAAAATATGAAATAAAGACATTTCTACAGAGGGTTTAATATATATTTTTTTTAATTATAGATAGATGATCAAAGAAATCCTTACAAACATGCTGTGTTTTATAGCAGTCCCACCATATGTGTCTAAAGGTGCCCAAACTAACACACGCTCTCCAGCATTTGCCCAAATCGCTATTGTGAGTTATCATAGCTATCTTAAAGAGTACATGGTACCATCTTTGAACTAAACCTCCCTGTATGATACGCTTTAAACAAATCTTTCAGTAGACCGAAAGGCCTTAAGACATTCTTCCTATAACCATGAAGAATTAATTTATTTTTCCCACTCTTTCAGCTTAAATGTTTTATCCCTGTTCCATCTTTAGTCTTAGGGAGTGGAAACATTTAGAAATTAGATGTCCACTCAGTTTACTGTAACATATTTGCTCAAAGTGAGTAAACTCTCTATTTGCTAATTGAAAAAATGTAGGAGGGGGGGGGAGACGCAATATTTAAAGCCCAATTCATCAAATGGGTATACACTATTGTTCTTGTATAGGTCTTTTAATATTGCAATTACCGTATATACTCAAGTATAAGCCGACTTTTTCAGCACGTTTTTTTGCTGAAAAATCCGACCCCCCCCCCCCCCCCTTCCTCGGCTTATACTAGAGACACCCTACTCTCCATCCCGTCTTCCGGTTGAGTCCGCCGGCATATGCTAATGACGTGACGCACATGTGACGTCATTAGCATATGCCGGGTCGACACAGCAGGAAGACGCGCAGAGAGCAGCTGATAAAGGTAAGAGAGGGGAAAGGGAGTAATTGGAGAGGGGGGAAGGGATGATGAGGGAGCATGATCAGGGGAAAGGGAGGGAAAGAGACACAGGGGAGGAGGGAAAGACACAGGGGAGGAGGGAAAGAGACCTAAGATATAAAAGAAGATATATAATACTATATTTGGACCAAAATTAAAGTCTGCCTCTATTCCATGAAAGGTGTATTTAATGATTTAATAATAATTACATAGTAAATAGGGTATAACTTAGTTATACTTATATTAGTATCGAATGATAGGATGTGCACTAAGAAGTAAATTAACTCATCGATATATATTCATTAAACATGTATTATGCTTTGAATACTTATATATGTATTAAATAATGATGCTTATTTATTATTTATTTCTAGATGATTGGTATTATTTTGACTATATCATGTTTGGTGGACAACAACGGAAATCTATATTGTGAGAATCATTTGGATACTATAGGGTTAAAGGCTGACACTACCCCCATCTAATTATAAGCATTACTATAAAAAGACTGACATTTGCCCACTTCCAATGTGTCCCTGAGGAAGCGGAAGTAACGCGAAATGCGCGTCTCGGACTTGTCTCGCAGCAGTGACGTCACCAGGACCTAGAGAGGAGTTCAGCGTTTACTGGCGCCAAACTGACAGCAATGGAGTCATAGAACTCACATACATAATAGAAAGAAAACAACAACATACAGGATAAGTTATAGTTATATTTCTTTTCCAATTGTTACCTTTTGATTATGTCCTTGTATAATTGTTATGAAAACATATATAGAGAAGTGTTGAACACTGTCTCCAAATATTAAGAGATTGGATAATAATGATATTTAGATCTATATAATATATAAGGAGACAATTACACAATAGAGATATATTCTGAAATAATAATCTTTTTCTGTATGATAATTAAGATAGATTATTAAAACTGCTTACATTTAGAGTATACTGCTAAATATTTTATATTACTATATTTACTTATCACAATTATTACAATAATAGTTTTGCTTTAAAATATTTGCTTTAATATATAAATTAGATATAAAGTTTGCACAGCACTTAGTCACTTTTAGAGTAGGTTAGCTTGCTTTGGTATGTTAGATTAGGGGGTAATTGGTGGATCCCCAGTACCACCATCAGGATTAGTTTATTTAGTTTTTTCAGGTTTTGTGCAGACAGCATATAGTATAAAGGAGTAAATGGTGGGCTCCGCTACCAACAAATCAGAATAGTATACATTTTTAATTGAATCATCACTTTATAGCACTGTGCACTTTATCACTTTGATCTTTATTTAGGTTATATTAAAATGTAATTTTTTTTATGCTGTGTCTCTTTTTTCATTGTTGCTATATGTTAATTTTCAATTTGTTTTTAACATGTCGTACTTGTATATGTATTGAATAAATTGTGAAATTTTACTTATCCAGATAACAATGTTTGCATTATAATTAATTAATTACTACCCTACCTTAGGAGGCTAAACCGGTTTGGATATATAGGTGTTCTTTTTCTCTTTTGTTTATTTAACTTATTTACACCTTTTCATTCCTATAAAGTATGAATTCAATAAATGTAATTAGTATTTACTATTTCAATAGATTTATATTGCTTTTTCATACTACCTCCCCTCAGATTACTAATTTCATATTTTGTATTGGAATAGACATTTTAACAGTAACTATTCTGCCCAACTAAGATAAAATATTTGGTCTCCATGTCTTCATCGCCTCTTATTTTAACCAGTAGTTTGCTGTAATTAATCTTTATCAGATGCTTCAAATCATCAGAGAACAATATTCCTAAGTGTGTAACTTTGTTTGAACACCAGTCCAACAGAAACCCGTCTTCAAATCATCAGAGAACAATATTCCTAAGTGTGTAACTTTGTTTGAACACCAGTCCAACAGAAACCCGTCTTCAAGTGTAGTTCGTTCTGCTTCAGATTTTGACATATTTACCTTGTAGTATGATACTCTGCTATAATGAATTAAGATATCTTGTCAATGTTCTAATGATTTTTCTGGCTTGGTCAATGTCAATAAGACATCATCTGCAAATGCCATAATTTTATGTGTGACTCTTTATTTCTGCAAAAAGGAGTAGAGGTGCTCATCTGAGAACGAAAAATACCTCAGTGGTTTTTTTTCTATAGGTCTGGTTACCTTCGCAGAGAGCAGCCTCTTTCAGCTCAATTGTGCCCTTCACATGGAGAAATATCCTGTAGTATATGCACTCTGAAGAGTGATCCAGTCCCAAAATACCAGGCAATTCTCCCCGAACAGGATAAGCAGCAAACCCCAGACGCATTATGGCCTCTATGGGCCTCGTCAATGTGGTGCAGCTGTACTCCCTAAGGCATAGTGAGCAAGGAGTCCACATCTGGCTCCCCCCATCACCCATAAGGTGAGGAAAATGTATGCAAAAAGAGCGAGACTCTTGAGTGAAACCAGACTGATATACTACAGGATATTTCTCCCTGTAAAGGCCACAAGTGAGCTAAAAGAGGTTGCTCTCAGAGCGGATTATCATGTCCATAGAACTAACCTATTACGGTTGGTTTGTTCTCTGATGAGCACCTCTGACTTAGTTGTTTTGTTTATGCAAATTACCCTTACGGTTTAGCCTCCTCAAGGGTGATAGGGGAGCCCAGACGTGGACCCCTTGCTCACTGTGCCTTAGGGAGTTCAGCTGCAACTGACAAGGCCCATAGAGGCTAAAACGTTTCTAGGGTTTGCAGTTTCTCCTGTTCAGAATAGAATTGCCTGGTATTTCGGGACTGGGTCACTCTAGTGAGTGGCACCAGACTGATGTACTACAAGATATTTCTCCCTGTGAAGGGCACAAGTGAGCTAAAAGAGGCTGCTCTCAGAGCGGATTATCATGTCCATAGAACTAACCCATTAAGGTTAGCTTGTTCTCTGATGAGCACCTCTGACTTAGTTGTTTTCTTTTTATTTCTATACCCATAACCCTATCATAGCCTCAGCTAGAGGTTCAGTCATTAGATTGAAGACCAAAGGTGACAGGGGGCATCCCTGTCTAGTTCTGTAGCCCACTATAAATTTATGTTGAGTTTGATCAATCCCTACAACATAAGCTGTGGGGTTAAAATATAGAGCCTTGATAGCCTTTGCTCCCAAATCCCCAAGTCCAATTTTTTGTAGTGTAAATTCCATATAAGCCCAGTCCACTCTATCAAATGCCTTTTCCACATCTAGAGACATTATAATGACCGTGGTTTTCTTTTCATTTGACATAGATATAATTTTTTTCTTAATCTGGGTCTGGATGTTTGCAATTTCTATAATGCACTTTTTAATGGGGTTAGCTTTATTCCATCTCTATAAGACAGCATGTTTTATATGTAATTCTTTCAGGGAGGCCCCACTATTTCAAATATGAATATATTTATTTTCTTACAAAACTATTACCCAATCATTACTGCCCACTGAAACTTTCAAGTAGCCAAGATCAGTATAAACAACTTTTCAATTTATTGTAACTTAAAAAAAAAATGTTTTTATATTTTATGAGAGTTTATACTGAAATCAGTCAGTTCACGGTCAACTTTAAGATAGAGCTCCCCTCTACAACTGTTGACCTTTGGTGGCAGAGAATACTAACACTTCCCTGCACTGGCCTAATCAGTGCACAGTTCATCAGAGGGAACAAAATATATTTGAAAATGTTGATTCTATATAAAAGCAGAAAAAAAAAGTCACATAGCTATTGTTAATAAGAAAATAAAAAATGAAATGACATTCCTCTGCTCAGCCCTGGTGGAGGCTTTGTGTGTGAGAGGGGAGGTTGCATTGCTGATATGGTCACATTTCCTGAAGCAAGGAGTCACTGCTTCTGGGCCAGCAATGTAAGAGTCCAGGGACAAGTAGAATTAAAAACATTTCTATATTATTTCACCTGCCTTTTGCTGTACTGTCCCGACTGCCATGTCATTGAATTCAGTCTCCCAATAAAACTTACGGGTTTTTGGTACTTGGCACAATATGTGGTGCCAAGTTGCTGTAATCGATGGTGCTGGTAGTAGTCTTGGTTAATCTTTTATACTTCTTCCCATTTGTAAAGCTTATAAGTTCGGGTAGTCTGCAAGGAAGCTCATGTCCAGTCAGGGAACACCGAATCTGCAAAAAAAAAAAAATGTTCAGGTTCCACGACACAGATACTATTTGATCAATTAATGAGAAACTGCACTCCTATATTTATAATATTCTCTTAAAAAGAACTAGACTTGATAATGAGCAAAGATACCTTAAGAAAACAAATGCAGTAATTAATGACATGCTTCTAGAAACACCCAGTCTGGCTCCTATAAAATGTTCCTGGCTCCTAAGTGTTAAATAATTATGTATGTATACGTTCGCTCACTCACAGTGTCCCTGCCTCTCCCCCTGTGCTGTGAGTGAGGTTGTAAGTTATTTTTTTTATTAATTGGCGTCTTTTGGCGGTCTTCTGAGTTACGGGCTTGAAAAAAAATGGCGTCAGTTATAGTAGTATTTTTTTTCCAAAGTTTTGCATGCCTCGTGATACGGCACTCATCGTGGGCCTGGCAATGAGTGTGTTCGGGGCTTATTGCCAGCCTTTTTCAAAGTCTTGCGGGCCTCGCGATGAGAGGCTTTACCGCTCATGTCGTATGCCTGTCTCTTTAAACGTGGCGTCCGCAACTATATATATATATATATATATATATATATATATATATATATATATATATATATATGTATGTATGATGAAAGGCATTAACCTCAAAATAGTTGTCTGTGGGTAAGTTACCAGGATGGTGCATAATTCATCCGGGGCTTTGCTTAAAGCTGTGCGATACAGCAGGCATGTGCTTAAAGGAAACCATGTTTGAAATGGTATTGGATTACAAGAGCAAAGCCTTTGTAGGCACACATTTGCATGTCCCTGCCCAGGTCCCCAGAGTGTAGTGGAATAATTGTATTTCTTGGTACATGCCCACAGACAGCACTGTTTCGATGTTACTGCCGCTCATCAGCATGGGGCCCGTTCCTTAGCTTGTGTAGTAGATTTTTGGGGAGGTAGTTTACCAAAACAATCATTTAATTTATGGTCGACAAAAAATGAGCAATAGAAAAATAGTACATTTGAGTTCACATTTCAAAGTCTAAAAGTAAGTATTCTCTGCTCAGAATTCCCAGAAATACAGTTATTGCACTGCACTCTGGGAAACTGGGGACATGCAAATGAGTACACAATGCATTATTACTCTTTTAGGCATTTGTCCGCTGTATTATGCACAATCTAGGAACTAGCTGGACGCTGATGAGAGGAAGTAACCTTGAAAAAGCTGTGGGTAGGTTTTCTGGCTTGTACAATCCATCCTGAGCTCTGCTTAAAGCTGTGTAATACAGCAGGAACATGCCTAAACGGAGCCATGTTTGAAATGGCCTTAGAGCAAATACTTTATGGGTATATTTGTATGTACCTGCCCAATGCTTAACTGTATTTCTTGTAATTCTGAGCAGGAAATAAGTATTTTAACTTACTTTAGACGTTGAAATGTGAGCACAAATATATATATTTTTACTATATATATTCCTTAAAACCCACGACATGCTCTTCAGTCAAGTGTCATTTTAACAAAATTACTTTAAATGAAACAAATGTTTAGTGAGTATTTTACAAGTTTACCTGTACTAAGCAATATTACCGAGCTGGTTAAAAATCAATATTTAGCATGCAATGACAGTTTGCTTTCAAAAGATAGTTTTGAGTTTTAATTGATCATATACCAGCAGTGAGGAGGTTAATGGATCACAATCTGTCCAATATTACAATGATGGACCCATTAACCTCCTCACTGCTGTGTTGCTGCCTCCTACACTGCCCCAGGGCTCTGGTCACACCTTGTTGCCCTCGACGAGTTTCAGGCTCGGGTGCTGCTGTATAAAAGCCTCCACATCTGCAGGTAGCTGCTCCATGGCTGTGATAAATTAGCAGGCACCGACGTACAGGAAAGCAGGCAACAACCCGGAAATGCAGGAGCAAGCGTGCAACAACCCGGAAGTGCTCGGCACCATAGAGACGAGGAGGAGAGAGAAGGGAACTCCTTAGCCATAGAGCAGAGGTGTGGGTAATAAAACATTCACTGATATAATGTAGCAGATAAGTACAGACAAAACTGCTTTAACACTAAGCCATATCTATATGGTATTTATTGTGTCAGTAACCGCATTCCTGCAATGTATAATTAATAATAATAAAGGACCAGAAGCTTCTTGGTTTCTATGGTTACGCAGGCTTCACAAACCGGAAGTTATGCGGGACAGCATGTAAACCGGAAGTGTTTGCGATGTTATGACATTCTCTTGTGTCCTATTGCAATGTCTGGAGTGAGGCTGCTGCTGGGGGCTGCGGGGGTCCGGAGGCTGCTGCCTAGGGCAACGTGCCAGGTAGGGGGCGCACTGTGCTCATATTGCATTACTGACACTGGCTCCTACATTGTCATTTACTGTGTGCTTATATTGGTATGTCTTACATTATAATTATAGTGGGTTTTACATTACTGTATTGGTCCGAATATAAGCCGCACCCGCAAAGTTCAAGGGGAAAAAATAGAAAAAGATTGTACTCAAATATAAGCATCCATAAAATTGGAGAGAAAAAGACTCTCAAAGTGATCAGCCATTGCAAGAAACAGGCTTTCTAATTAACACTGTAGCTTTTTTTTGCAGGTTACAGGCTTTACAGGATGTTAGAATCACTAAAACCGCTATTCAATACCGCAGTCTCAAGCACGAAAATCGGCACCCTTAACTCGCAATCGCGCAAATCGGTAGTAATTTTGCGTTCGCAAATAGAAGCAGCACGCTTAACAAGCAAAGTTTGCAAGTCGGCAATGATTTTTTTTACGGTTGCGAATATAAGCCGCACCCGTAACTCGCAAGCTCAAAAATCGGAAAAAAAGTGCGGCTTATATTCGGACCAATACGCTATATACAGGCAGACATGTACCCTGCAGACTATCACCTTGTATAACTATAATGGTTAATATATATCACATATAATGGTTGTCAAACTGCGAGACGCCGTCACGCTTTGCGAGGTGTGTACGAGTTAGGCGATGCGAGCAGTGAAGGCAATGAAACAGATTGCATTAGCCTCCAAGCACTTGACAAACCAGGGACTTAGAAAAAAAAATACGAGACGCAAGACTTAAAAAAAAAAATAGCAAAAATACGTGGTTAACTTGGATAAGAAAATAAAAACCAAGACAACAAAAACATCGCCCACAGGATGGGGGAACAGCCAGGACGTGTGGGAGTGAGGTGTAATGCGAATTTAAGGTGAATTCGACAACTTTCGCCACACGAAAATCGTCTAAGCGAGGAAAAATTTAAAAAGCGAGGCTACACAATCCACAAAATACACTATTACAAATGACAGAAAATGCTTGCGAGCCGCGTAACACAATAACATTACGAATCTACAATGGCGCTTTACACAACTACACCAACAGATTTCCCTCGCGCACGCAGAATATTTCTAATGCACACTTGGGATATTCATTACACTTTATCATCAGAGCACCAACACTCACTGTACATTTTATGCTGACGGAAAATACAGATTGTTAGCTCTTCAGGCTATTGATTGCTGGATATATTAATTACAAATAGGTAAAGTATATACATTTATTCAAGAACTACAGTAATTAATTCATTATTGATTAACTAAAATATAGATAAATATATATCTCTCTTTATAATAAGTGACGAAAGTGCTCAGAGAAGCAAAATTAGATGAGAGGAGAGGCTCGCCATGAGCGCCGAAGGTCCTCAGAGTACAAAGGTTTAAATTGTGTGTCTAACAGCATTCCCATGGCTTCAAATTTTATTGCCCCCCATTTTTGACGGGCAAGTCGCTAGTGTGTATGTTTATATGTGTATGTGTGTGTGTGTGTATATATATATATATATATATATATATATATTTAAACTATAATAATAAATGCATGCCTAACCTTTATGTTACTAGGAATCCATTACATCAGCAGTATAGATATTTCACATTGGCCTTCCTGGTGTATGGGGCCCAATAAAGAAGAGGGCCATCTGGGTCCCAGAGTTTGTAACCCATCTCCGTACATTCCCAGACAAATTATTTGCTTCTGATTAATATTTTTAATGTAGGTTTGATTACATTTATATCTTGGGTTCAATGTATTTACATTTCTTTAGTGTTTTTATACCACAAAGTTAGACATTTTAATTTTATATTTAATAGAAACTATGTTTAAAGGTATATCCAAGTGAGCTGGGTTATTAATGCATCTGATAGAGGAGAATTTATAGTGTCTTAATAAGATTGTTTGAATGAAAAAAAATCTAAGTAAACCGTTAAACCTTTAGCCTGAAGTTTGCTGAATTTCTTGCATTTGCAAAGCGTTTTCTCTTAATGTTGACACCCCCTGAAATTCCCAGGGAATATTAGCATAACTTATACATTGTATCATTTGGCCTGGGGATTGTGTAGACATGCTCCGTTAGCACTTGAAGTCTTCCCTACTGTGGGAAATCACATGATTTCAGACATTTTCCTTTAGCCAACCAGCAGCTTTTATATCAAGTACATTTTTTTTTAATGAAGTCCCCGATATGCGCAGTGCTATTACTGGGGGTGTCTATATCACCGCCAACTTTTTTTTTTTTTGCAAACAAATTTTGCATTTTTTCACGCAAACATTTTTTACTAGGTGGGTTATGATGCATTCTACAGGATGCATTTCTAACCCACCTCACTTGCATATACCTTTTAATCTGTCATTTGCGTCAGCATATTTAATCTACTGTCTATTTAGTGTACTAATTTTACGCTTACCATGCATTCAAACTGGCGAGTCCCTTGACAGTTATATTTCTAACTCACTAAATGCCAGCACATGGTGTTTGTGCATGTTGCATGTAGTGGAATTGGTTCTGTATGTGGGTGAGGTTTTGGACATATATGTAATGTGTGTGTGGTGTACGGACAATTAATCCCGCGACAGTCAATGCCTGACACTTAATCCTGCGACAGATAATCCCATTGACAATCCCCCGATACTTCATCCCGCTGACACATTATATACTCACAGATAGTATCGCAAGCTATTTCAGTTTATACAATAGTATGATCGCATGAATAATTCTGATCGTTGAAGAACTAACACGGACCAGATTGGCTGAAATTAAGAAAACCAGAAAACCACCATAACTCCCACTATATGTCAGAGAGTTTCTTGGCTTGGCTAACTCACTTGGAATAGTATTAATTGAATAATAATATTAAAATTATTGTGAATATCATACTTTACATTTAACCTGCAGATTTCTGATTACCTTTTCGTGAATTGCGTTAAATACATTCGTTTTATTTTTTCTTATTTCTTTCTTCTTCGCGGGAGGGATTAAGTGTCGGCGGATTAAGTGTCGGCGGATTAAGTGTCGGCGGATTAAGTGTCGGCGGATTAAGTGTCGGCGGATTAAGTGTCGGCGGATTAAGTGTCGGCGGGATTATCTGTCGGCGGATTAAGTGTCGGCGGGATTATCTGTCGGGGGATTAAGTGTCAGGCATTAACTGTCGCGGGATTAAGTGTCGCGTGATTAAGTGTCACCAAACCGTTTGTGTGTGTATGCCATTGCTTATAGAAAATGTGTGTGTATATTAAAATTTAGGATACATGGCTCCCTTTGTCAAGCCTTCATATCCATGCCACTACATTATCTGTTATGTGCCTTGGTAAACACAAGCAGCCACTGTTCCAAAATCTCACTACTTGCTCTTTTTAGGCATTGTGTGTGTGTGTGTGTGTGTGTGTGTGTATGTGTATGTATGTGTGTGTGTATATGTATATGTGTATATATATATATATATATATATATATATATATATATATATATATATATATATATATATATATATACATACACATACACACACTGGATATAAAAAGTCTACACACCCCTGTTAAAATGTCAGGTTTCTGTGCTGTAAAAAAAATGAGACAAAGATAAATCATTTCAGAACTTTTTCCACCTTTTATGTGACCTATAAACTGTACAACTCAATTGAAAAACAAACTGAAATCTTTTAGGTAGAGGGAAGAAAAAATATAAAAATAAAATAATATGGTTGCATAAGTATGCACACCCTTAAACTAATACTTTTGTTGAAGCACCTTTTGATTTTATTACAGCACTCAGTCTTTTTGGGTATGAGTATCAGCATGGCACATTTTGACTTTGCAAGATTTGCCCACGCTTCTTTGCAAAAACACTCCAAATCTGTCAGATTGCGAGGGCATCTCCTGTGCACCGCAGTCTTCAGATCACCCCACAGATTTTCAATCGGATTCAGGTCTGGGCTCTGGCTGGGCCATTCCAAAACTTTAATCTTCTTCTGGTGAAGCCATTCCTTTGTTGATTTGGATGTATGCTTTGGGTCGTTGTTATGCTGAAAGATGAAGTTCCTCTTCGTGTTCAGCTTTCTAGCAGAAGCCTGAAGGTTTTGTGCCAATATTGACTGGTATTTGGAACTGTTCATAATTCCCTCTATCTTAACTAAGGCCCCAGTTCCAGTTGAAGAAAAACAGCCCCAAAGCATGATGCTGCCACCACCATGCTTCACTGTGGGTATGGTGTTCTTTTGGTGATGTGCAGTGTTGTTTTTGCGCCAAACATATTTTTTGGATTTATGGCCAAAAAGTTCAACATTTGTTTCATCAGACGATAACACCCTTTCCCACATGCTTTTGGGAGACTTCAGATGTGTTTTTGCAAAATGTAGCCTGGCTTTCATGTTTTTCTTCGTAAGTAAAAAGGCTTTCGTCTTGCCACTCTACCCCATAGCCCAGACATATGAAGAATACAGGAGATTGTTGTCACATGTACCACACAGCCAGTACTTGCCAGATATTCCTGCAGCTCCTTTAATGTTGCTGTAGGCCTCTTGGTAGCCTCCCAGACCATTTTTCTTCTCGTCTTTTCATCAATTTTGGAGGGAGCTCTAGTTCTTGGTAATGTCACTGTTGTGCCATATTTTCTCCACTTGATGATGACTGTCTTCACTGTGTTCCATGGTATATCTAATGCCTTGGAAATTCTTTTGTACCCTTCTCCTGACTGATACCTTTTAACAGTGAGATCCCTCTGTTGCTTTGGAAGCTCTCTGTGGACCATGGCTTTTGCTGTGGGATGCGACTAAGAAAATTTCAGGAAAGACCAACTAGAGCAGCTGAACTTTATTTGGGGTTAATCAGAGGCCCTTTAAATGATGGCAGGTGTATGCTGACTCCTATTTAACATCCCCAGTTATAAGAGGGTGTGCAGACTTATGCAACCACATTATTTTTATTTTTTATTGTTCTTCACTCCACCTAAAAGATTTCAGTTTGTTTTTCAATTGAGTTGTACAGTTTATCGGTCACATTAAAGGTGGAAAAAGTTTTGAAATGATTTATTTTTGTTAAATTTTTTTACAGCACAGAAGCCTGACATTTTAACAGGGGTGTGTAGACTTTTTATATCCACTGTGTATATGTGTGTGTATATATATATATATATATATATATAGTTTCAGAATATGTAGGAACTGAGAGGACACATCTTTCTTGTATTTTTCTACAAAGGAATCTGCTGAGTCATGCGCCTGGGGCAGCTACACATACTCCAAGAACAAGTGTACTGGTGCAAATACAAGACCCATTTCAAATGTGTTTGAGAAGTTTTGCACAGCTCTCATTGGTGGGCTGGGGTTACTAATAGATGACGCACTATTTTCTAATTGGTTGTAGTATACATCTGCCGACTTGGGCCTGGGTCTCATCTTAAGATGGTCTCATTCTTCGTATAGGTTCTAAACAGCCCTGTTAGAATACTCCATTCTGCATCTCCCTGTCTGTGGCGAGGATGGTGCCAGCTCCATCAACAGAAGGGTAAGTAGTGAAGCTTTGATTGTATGTTATTGGCATCCATAATAAAATAGCTTAGCCCCTTTAATATATGATCCATGACCGTGTTAGTGAGTGACCAACTGGAACTCCATGCAATGAATCATGGGACATGAAACATCCTGCTAAAGAATTACCGCTAATGCAGATATATTTTAGAAGCTGAATAAATGTTATAATATTTTAATGTATCTTTAGAAACTTTTTTTTTTTGTCATGAAGGTATTTCTTAGTGTAGATTTATTTTCAACCGCATGTTCTGTTTTATGCTAGATTTTAGCAAAGATCTTCAAATTTTATTACACCCAATAGGAAGACAACATGGCTGACAGAGAGAGGTAGTGCATGCTCATAGGCAGCATTCAAACCATTGGAAAGCAATCGATATTAGGAAGGTAAATCAAAACTAGGAAGTTGCTGTAAAATCTGATCTAATTTTATTTCAGCATTCAAAGTTGTATTTCTTGTTCCAGTGAAGACAATATAGAAGTATTTAGAAGCAGCCTTATTTATGGTATCTTCAGCTTGTTCATTAAAGCTCAATAAATTGTGCCGTTCAGCCAACTCCTGCTAAAACTAAAGGCAAAATAAACCGTGTGAGTGCTGTAAAAACTAGCACTGCAGCAATTAAAACAATTTTTAAATCAGTGATTGGAGTTTCAAATGAAAAAAAGATTTTGCACATTTTCTACTTGATTTTTGACTACTCTACATGATGGCACAAAGCAGTATTCATGAGTTACGATCCCTTGAAACTACAATTTGCCATTTTAGATGAGTCTTCTATCTCCTCTCTCTTCATTCTTGAGCTTCTCAAACTTCGCATAGGGCAGCAAAGTGAATAAAGGCTGACCAGGTGATCTGTAGCAGTGCTATATGTGTCTACCCTCCAGGTCTGTGCCAGAGTCCAGGAAGACCTTTCAGCTCCTCCGCCGCAGCGGAAGAGTCCGGTGAAGATACTATACTGAAATGGTTACTTCTTCTCATCCCAGTGGCAACCTTCAGCCTGGGCACCTGGCAGGTAAATTGTGAAATGAGATAGACAGACACATGGTGGGAAGTAGGCTAATAATGATTTGGGATATCATGTATCTTTTTTTCTTTTCTCACGCTCCCCCCCCCCCCCCCTTCTTCTACCTTCCTGTCTTTGATTCTTTGTGACCCCATTACCTCCTTTTTTTTTTTCTCTCTCCTCTTTCTGCTGTGTCCCTTTATGAGCTTTCTTCTAAATCCACTTTCTATTCTCTCCTTACTCTTTCTACATTCTCTCACATCCGTCTCTCCCACTCTACTTCTCTTCTTACATATATGTCGCACCCAGGCGAAGTGGGTTTCAGGAAATCTTTTCATTTTCCTCCCTCAAGACACCATATTGACTCTCTGCCAACTTCGTGTTGGGTTTTAAAGGCCCCATAGGTTGCCAATGAGATGTCCTCCACACCCATAGTGTGGTTTACAAATGTTTTTCTCTCTTCCTCTTCTGTATTCTCCATGTTCTCTGTTCGTACGTTACCCAACTCCAATTATTCTTCAAACCTATGTCTAGGAAACAGGTGGGACTGATATATATGTCCTCTTTCCTCTCTAACTACAACCCACCCCATCTACAGCTCACTCTATCTACCTCCTTCCATACCCTAATCCCTGACCTGAGTCTTTCAAAAAGAGGTCCCATATAGATGCATAATGGAAACTTTATGCATGTATATGCAGTTTAGGAAGAAAGATCATATTGTTTGTATCTTCCACATTCTTTGCTGGCTTAGATAATACAACATTTGCAGAATACTCCCCCTTAGAATCCATTTCAGAGTGGAATGAGCTGGATTTTGTTTGTTCAGATTAACTTTTAGCATTTGACATGTTCCAACTCCGCTTCACATGCTCAGTAGATGGCAGTCACAAGTAAAGCTACAGGTCTTGTTTGTCCAGATCTGTACTGCTCACTAATGTCTTGAAAAAGCAAATATGGCTCTGCTAAAATTAAGATGTTTCTGCTGCATACTTCACACACATGTAAATGTTTTCATAACATACAGTGGTCATTTAATAAGTCTTTTATTGATTTGATAGGGTCTGCAGCATTTCCCAGAATCACTTGCTACCTCCAAAAATTGCCACTATTTACAGATTGTGTGTTTCAAGCCAAATGGACAGTCTCTGTTACGATCTAATGCTGTGAATACTCTCACATATAATGCAGTGAAAGCAGAGGGTACCTGTTAATTATTCCAATTTCTCTCTCTTCAGGTTCAGAGGCGCAAGTGGAAGCTGAAACTTATAGAAGACATTGAATCTCGAGTTTCTGCCAAGCCCATCCCGCTGCCAACTGAGTGCGTAAGAGTTTTGGAATCTCTTCTACACCTTTTAGAGCTGCATGAAAACTAATCACTTACTTATTTCCCTGGCAAAGGCAACACATGCACGGTTATGCACACTAGTAATTGCAAGCTGCATAGATTAAAAAAGTTTATGGCTAATGTTTGGTGCATGTGGGGATGTGTGTAGTATATAGTAAAATAACTAAATGGCCACCCCTGTCTTTGAACGGCCACTGTGTTGTCCAACAGATTTTTATCTTGCACGATAAGTAGTACAATTCATATTTATTGATATTAAAAAAAAAAAATTATATTAAACTGCTAGTATTTTCCTATTATGAGCTCAGTGGTTGGTAGGTGGCCTTGTCTAGCAGGTAGATCTACATTTTTAGGCACAAAGCTATATCGACCGAATGGTCATCACACGAGACATGGTCTCCTTTTGGCAAAGACATTTTGCTGTGAGGGTAGGCTATGAATGACTGTTTGTCTTCTCTAATTGGATTGTTCGTAAAGCCCTTTTGAACTGTCACGTTTCGCTTCCCCTTGATTTATAATATCAACTGAATTGGAGGCTGATAATTCCTATTATAAATCAATCATTTTTAATGATGATAAATGTATAATTAAAGGTTGTCCATGGTAATGTTTTAAAATGGGCTATTTTGTAGAACTACGCTTTGAAAATATGTATTTAGAATGTAAAAAAAACAGCTTTTTAATTTGTTGCCTTTTTATGTGCAGTTTTACTACTGGGCAGTCTAGCATTTTAGTTCTGGCAGATCAAATGCCAGGGATGGGAGAAGGCTTTAAATATACAAGAAATACACAAGGGGAATGTGACTACTACAGCTGCCAGTGTCCTCATCAACACTTTAGGGAAACTCATTAGTTTACAAGGACACGTCTGCTTAAGAAAGTTACATGCAGCCACACAATGAAGAGTAATGACATATTAAACTTGCAAAGTATAAATGTTATGCGTTGTTGTTGTGTGTGTTTTTTTTTGTTTTAATTTATTCAAAAGACCATACTAAAAAAAAAATAGCAAGGTGATCCTTTAAAGGCATATGCAAGTGAGCTGGGTTATTAATGCATCTGATAGAGGATTTATAGTGAAAAAAATGTTTGCATGAAAGAATTCCAAAGTAAACCTTTAGCCTGAAGTTTGCTGAATTTCTTGCATTTGCAAACTGTTTTCTCTCACAGCCCCTGAAATTCCCAGGGATAATTATCATAAGTAATACATTGTATCGTTTTGGCCTGGGGATTGTGCAGACATGCTCAGTTAGCACTTGAAGTCTTCCCTCAGTTAGCACTTGAAGTCTTCCCTCAGTTAGCACTTGAAGTCTTCCCTCAGTTGGCACTTGAAGTCTTCCCACAGTTGGCACTTGAAGTCTTCCCACAGTTGGCACTTGAAGTCTTCCCACAGTTGGCACTTGAAGTCTTCCCACAGTTGGCACTTGAAGTCTTCCCACAGTTGGCACTTGAAGTCTCCCCACAGTTGGCACTTGAAGTCTCCCCACAGTTGGCACTTGAAGTCTTCCCTTGAAGTCTTCGCCGATCAGCAGCTTTTTATATCGGGTACATTTTTTTTAATGAAGTCCCAAAAATGCCCAGTGCCATTGCTGGGCTGTCTACATCACCCCCAGCACATTATTTTTCATTCTTAATAATTATTCATTATTTTGCATATTAGTTTACATGGACACTCCCTGTTGAGACAGAACCTGCAAGAAGAGGCTTAGAACACATTATGGAAGCCTGCAGTATAGAATAATTGATTGTAAAAGTGAAAACATTTAAATGTTGTGGGGGGTTTTCTAACCATATTTTGCACACTATCAAATTTTATTTGGAAGACCATATATAAATAATTTGACCACCGAAGTAGTGTTGTATCTTAATATATTATTCTGGTCTATTAAGGTAAGGTAGTGCTCAAATAGATTGTAACATTTTGAAGACCTCTTATATACAATAAAATGAGCACATATAAATAAAAATAATAATTATATATTTGTGTGTGTGTGTGTGTGTATATGTATATATATATATATATATATATATATATATATATATATATATAATGTGTGTGTGTGTGTATATATATATATATATATATATATATATATATATATATATATATATATATATATATATATATATATATATATATATATATATATATATATATATAATCATTTCTGGGAATCTTGGCAGGGACAAGGCTTGCAATCCATAAACATATCAAACATGGCTTCCCTTAAGCATATGGCATATGCCACTGTATTTTACACAAGCTGGGAATCCCACCCACGTACAGCTTTTTATGTTATGTTTTATAAAACTAAAAGCAAGTTAATTTATTGTCTGCCATATTCTTCTTGTTTCCTGCAGCCCAGCAGAACTTAAGAGTTTGGAGTACTGTCCTGTGAAGGTCAGAGGTCACTTTGATCACTCAAAAGAAATTTACCTGCTGCCACGTACACTGGTGGATCCAGAGAAGGAGGCCAGGAATGCAGGGCAGATAACATCAAGCACGGAGAGTGGGGCACATGTAGTGACTCCGTTCTACTGTTCAGATCTGGGGTAACTTTCTAAGCGTCTTATAGCTCTACTTTAATAAAGCACCCACTGTAAAAACATCTGTTTCATAAGGATTGGGGCCGAAAACATCATATGATTGTGAAGTTTTGTATAAAATGAACAACATTATCGGCTGCGTAAGCTGTGGGCATACATTTGTTTTTCGGTGACATCATTATTTTAGTGGGATGCTGCTTTTGACTGAAAATGCCATGTTTTTGTCTTCCATGCTTACTGCTGGATTGTAATGGGAGTGTTCCCCTAATCTTTATTATCTATGCAAAAGTGGCAGTAGGAAGGGGAATTTGTTCTTTTGGTGGATTCAGATAGGATTTCAGCACAAGTCGAGAGTGACCAGCAATTGTCAGTGTAAGTTTTCTCATCAAATATCAACTTTTTTAACACTGTAAATTTTAAGAGTTATTTATACTGACCTTTACTACAAAAGCTTAAAAGCTGGATCAGTACAGATAAATGTCAGAATGATCAGACAATCTTAATTTCTATGGTGGGAGACAATCACTTAGCACAATTAGTCTATGGAAGATATGTTCAACTCCAGTCCACAAACAGACCATTATTTCAGAGTCTCTCATATACAACAAATCCATATATGCACGCACGGACTGTCCGAGTGCTTATGGTTCAGAGCTGCTCTGTGTTTAATAGCTAGAGCTCATCCCTGTATTACCCCTCCCCTCTCATCAATAACCATTCAAATAATTTCAATACCTTTATTGGTGTGTTTTTGCAATATTTTTGGTGATGTAGGGGCTGTTCTATCCCTGTTTACAGAGAGGGAATTTGTTACTTTTGTCAAGTGTCAATATGTACATTATAAAGTTATCTTGTATGTGGGGTCGTTGTGCTGGGACTATGGATACTCAAGGTGCTATGTTAAAATGCTGAAGAGGGCCATCACCTCTTGTACAGGATTGCTAAATGCTCATTCACCATTTGTTCACCAACATGGTTATCAGTTTGATACTATCTCCATTGACTTGGAAGGAAATAGGGCAAGAAGTTGTTTACTTAGCCCAGTAAAATGATGAAGGATGAAGTTTAGCACATCTGTATATAAATGTATTAATATATCTATCTATATAATATATATGTACCTGATATAAACAGTAACCGTTGGAGGAAACAGAGCACTTTAATATCAAAAGAGTTTTTGTGAAACAATGGTGGTGGATAACTATCACATATTATAATTGTCTAACTACGAGACGTTGTCACGCTGCGTTGCGCAGTGCGTACGACTTAGCGATGAGCGCCGCAGGCGCTCACCGCCCGGCGAGCCTCGCGTAGCAAGGCGAGCCGTTAATTTGTAGCACTTTGGCAATGAGCGCCGTAGGCGCTCATTGCATGCGAGCCTCGCGTAGCGAGGCGAGCCGTTACTTCGTAGCACTTACAAAAAAAATACGAGCTGCAAAAAATTACGACCTAAGCGGAGGAACCAAAACACCAAAAAAAAACACTAAATACACAATAAAAAATAAAATAAAGGTTACTTACAGCATGGGGAAGCAGGCAGGACGTCTGGAAGTGAGTTGGAACTCCAATTTACAGCGATTTTGCCGAGTTACGAAGATCGAGAATCGTCTAAGCGAGAAAAAAATAGCCGCCGAAAAAAATGAAAACGAGGCTATACTACTACGAACTGCGTAAAACACAGCCATAGACGTAGGTGTTAGAAAAAATACGAGATAAAGGATGCGGATTAACCGCTCAATGAGTAAAAAGACAGTAGCGAGTACATTTTACGAAACGAAATTACAGATTTACGCATTAACACATATTTAACGACTTTGTCTCGCGCAACATCGGATTTACAGCCTAAACCAACGCATTTGATGAAATATAAGTTGCAAATTAAAAAAATTTGAATTTGATTAAAAAAAAATTGAATTTATTTGAAGAAAAAAAAAAGGGACAAATGTAGTCTCATGTTGTGTGGCAAAAAAATGTAATGTTAAACTGTAGTACTTTAGCGGGCTTAGAGATAAGCGCCGCAGGCGATCCTCGCCCTGCGAGCCTCGCACAGCCAGGCGAGCCGTTAAACCGTAGTACTTTGGCAATGAGCGACGCAGAAAAAATGACGGACGAATAAAACGAAAACCAGGCTACAGCACTATAACCACGCAAAACACGTACCGATAATCCGCAAAGACGCATACAACACATTATCCGCCATTTTAGGATAATGCGGAAGTACACAGCTACATTAACGGTTTCGGCTCGCGCACGCACACTATTACACAGCACCTCCACACCACTAATGCTGCTGCAACATCAACTCAGATTGCCAGCTCTTCAACACAATGCATAAAAATATGTAAATTAATTTATTAATTTGAATTCTATATTTCAGTAGTACACACAAAACAACATTAGCTACCTTACAATTCCATATGTATATTAATAACTAAACAACTTTCCAAACATACACATCTCGTTGCCGTCATTTTTTGACGGGCAATACGCTAGTATATAATAACCAGGCACTATCTGACCTGCTATAACACCCATTCTCTTATTCTTTGCTTCTGACAGAATAACAATCCTGGTGAACAGAGGGTTTATCCCCAGGAAGAAAGTAAATCCAGAATCTCGACTGAAAGGACAGGTGGGTAAAAAAAGCATAATTTAGCTGATATCGGTTTAAGTTCCTGTTCTTAAAAATGTCTACTATGAAATTTGTTTTACCTGTTATCAACTCTCGTTCTTCAAATGTACAGTTTTGCTTAACTGTAAAAAGGGATTGGATATATTTTTGCGTATAAAGAGAAAACACGGTTATGGTGCAAAAAGAATTGGGGTTACGAATTTTTTTTTTTTTTCATTGGGGTTTTTTGTTTACTTTCCGCTGAATTAATAAACAATTGACTAATTAACAGGATCAGAGAATATCTAAAAAGGTTGAACTTGATGGACTAAAAGTATTTTTCAACCTCCATTACTATGTAGAGAGCAACCATTTGTTTTTTTAGTGTTGTCATTGACACCTCTAGTAATCTGAGTATTTTGAGTCCATGTACAGGTTCAGAATTCTAATGCGTCGGTTGCACGAACAGTAAAAAAAGAAAATTATATGTAAACTCCCTGTCTCAAACATGGAATAGCAAATGGCAACCAAGACATATTCCACAAGCTTTACTTCCATACTGAAGCTTCTCTTTCATATTAAAGAAAGTGGTACCTGCCCTTAATTAGCCAAACTGTCAAAACTCCGAAATAACTAGTATGTAATGTAAGAGATTATTTGCACAGCCTACGGTTCACTGAAGTTTGGGAAGAACTTCACATGTTTTAGTGCATACCAGGAGCATAAAATCATTTCTAGAGTAAATCTTATGTTTAGATGGCTGTTTGTCATGGGGGGTTTCATCTTGGTCTGCAATTTTGTCTGTAGCTTGAGGGAGATTGTAATAATACTAGAGCTTCCTCTTATATTGCGTGAATCCTAGGTTATTGCCATACTTTTCAGGTTCCTAATACTGTTAGAAAAACTTACAGGGCTATTGTATGGCTCCTGCATAAAAGAATCCCATAAAACTTAGTCGCACCTAGGGGAGTTTGCCCATAGCTCTCTAGCTCTGTGTGCTTGCAGGAGACTTGTAGTCTCTATAGCAATTAACACTAGCCCTAACATCCTCCTATATCCCTGCCTGTCTATGTTAGGGAAGAGGTTAAATAATAAAAAATAATGCAGGGTTTATGACCCCCTTCTTCTTTGAGTTGGGTATCCCTCTGGTTTCTCCCTTAATACCAACTACCCCCTATGACCCCAGATAACCCCATAGATCCCGCCCAATCTAATTTAGTACCCAGCTAGACGAACCACTGGGATTTTATCTTGCATGAAATATCCTGATATATTTTTTTTCCTGCAGATTCCAGGTGAAGTAGAACTGGTTGGAATTGTACGTCTCACAGAGATGCGGAAGCCCTTTGTTCCTGAAAATGACCCTCAAAGAAACAGATGGCATTACAGGGACCTGGAAGCCATGGCACGGGCAACAGGGGCAGAGCCTATTCTCATCGATGCAGTTATTGGTAAGACAACATAGCTAGGTATGGAATTCTAACATTTTTACTGGCATGTGGTAAATTTAAAAAAAATTGAGTCTCTTTATATCAAATAATGGTTCAGAAATGTTAAGTATATTAGAGTTTATACTTGACCTAATTCATCTGCATGCATAGCCTGGTTAGTATAGTATCTGTCTAGAGGAGGGTTGGGCAAGTTCGGTCCTGGAAGGCCACACACAAGCCTGGGTTTGAAGATATCCTTTCTGTGCACAGATGAGTCAATCAGGATGACTGATGAAGTGATTGACTCACCTGTGCACAACAGGGATATAATCAAATCCAGGCATGTGTGTGGCACCCCCAGGACCAAACTTGCCCACCCCTGGTCTAGAGCATGAACGTTCAAGTTAATTGATTGCTTATTCATTAGCCTTGTTTATTCATTGCTCTGCTACACACCTTCACAGTATCACGCTAAAGATAACATACACAAAGTCTCTGCATCAAACTCACAAGCTGATGTGACATGCAGAGAGAGCTCTGATTGCAGCTCCAGTTTGTCTCTTGTAGGGACTCTCAACAGCTCCATTTACTTGATTGACAGGCCATACAAAGAATCTCATTATATTCATTACCAAGTCTACACTCTCATTATCTTTGTCTGCGCTGATGGGTGGGCTTCAAGGGTTATAGCAACAATAACTAAATATGCCTATAACTCAATATTTGATCAATTTTCAAATATAAACTGTTTTCCTCTGATTTTCAATGTTAACTATAGTTTTGGAAAATTCAATGGCTTTTTAAACTTCCAACACACAATATCCGTGCAGCAAAAAACTTTTAGAACATTTTAAAATCTACTCTTTTTAGTGCAGTCTAGATTGGTGGTTCTTGGTGGCCAGTCCCTGAGAACTTATCTGCCTGGCGTCAGGGATGAGGAGAGCCTAACACTTTAACTGTGACTAATGGTGATGCCATGTATATAGTCAGATTATAGGGAAAGTATAAGCAATAGGAAAATTCAATAAATTACTTGAGTAAATCAATTGTACCCATAAGCTCAGGAGGGTGAGCTGCTGGACCAAAGGCCAAAAGAAAAAGTTAAGAACCACTGTTTTAGACGAGTATGAGCGTTCTGTGTCCCCTTTTAAAGGTATGTAGAAGTTTCCTGGGTTTCAAGTGTTTGGTAAGAAACTGGCAGTGATCATCAGAAAAAAATAGATACGTTCTGTGTACCTACAAATGTATAGGCAGGAGAGTAAAATCCAGCTTTGCACACCCAGAGGAAACTGACATTGCCAAGTATGCAGAGGAAATGTATCTAAGTATGCAGTTTGACCTTTTTAAAGGAAGTACTTCTTTGCAACACAGCAACCCTCAGAGTATGATACAAATGGATATGGTTTCGCCTGATTGGCCAAAACAAATTATACTAATCTTAGCCGAGATTTTCAGGGGAGTCAACTGACAAAAGCATCTGCTTGCAAGTGAAAAGATTTAGCAAACATCAGAATGAGTTTGTAAATTATTATTTTGGGGTTTTTTTCATGCAAAAAAATGTTTGCATATACTACTGATTCTCCTCTCTCAGATGCATTCATAATCCAAGAAACATATGTATGCCTTTTTAATATAGATATTTTCATGCTCCGGTGGATTTAGCCCAACATACACGCACAGGTGCAAAGTATTATGTAAAATGATCTTTAGGTATTCTATACGTTTCAAAGCATTTTCTTTCCAAAGCCTCCAGAACAGAAGACTTGCTGCTATTTCTTCAGATAGCAGACAATCATTGCCAATATAAATTGAAATGGGATATGCTGCAAGGATTAAAATAATCCGTTGGCAAGGAAACGCCCTGTAGTGTTTTGTAACATAGGGAGATTAGAGACACATGAATTTTATAGAGTTATCAACTTAAAGGGACAATTAAACATTGTACTAGCTTTTTTCCCCTACAGTAAATCATTCATTGATTTTGCTGCTTCTGTACACTAATGTGCTGCTCAAAATGTTTGATAAGGGTGGGAGAGGGCTCTAACTGCCTGATAACATTGTGTTTCTTTGTTTTGGCCACCACAGACTAATACTATTAGTACATCGCAGCAGCTAATTAATATCTGTTAGCTGCTCATTTGCATATAAATGCAGCAACAACAACATTAAAAAGTATTGTATGTAAAAAGATAGGAGCATTGGTAGTCATGAACATAAAAACATTTTTAAAGTTTTGTTTAATAGATTCTGCTATTGTGTAAGAGCTCACATACATACATACTAACCTTCCTGTTCAGTGTCTGGGCACAACGCAGGGAAGGAGAATTGCAGCTTAACGGGCAACTGTCTGACAATCCGACATGCTTAAAAGCAGATACTAAAAGCTGAATTTGCTTATAAATCTCCCTACTGAATAGAAAAATGTAATTGGCAGCACATGCCTCACAAGCTCCAAGCTAGCAACAGCGAAAACATAAAAAGTCCATAGACACAAAATTTAAGATTTTTCTCTTATGCTTACCCTATATAGCAGCTACTGTTAGTTTGTTACATACTTTAGAAACATGGGAAGGCATGGAAAAAGGTAATCTGCTTGACTAAGTGTTGATCTGATGTCAGGTTCTCTTGTCATTAAAACCCTATTGTTGGTCTCTTCCAGGAAGCACCGTCCCAGGAGGACCCATTGGAGGTCAAACCAGGGTGACTTTGAGAAATGAACATATGCAGTATATAATAACGTGGTAAGTACCATTGTCCCCACTTACAGAAACAGGTTTTGAGTCTCAACATCCGCTAATCATTGCTATATAATTTAAAGAACACAGTTCTAAATACTATTGATATTTTTGAAAATTAATTTTCTGAATTTCTGCATTTATAATGAAGTTTGTCATCTTTACTTGTCAATCAATCTTTCTGTTCCACCCACTTAGGTTACTATGGTATATATCACTTATGGGGAGATCAGTGCCAGTGATTGTAGGTTATCCACTGGTGCTCTGACTTTTTTGTCTCCAGTGTAAAAGTGAGTGGGGGGGGTGGGGGGGGGGGTGGGGGGGAGACTGAGCATGCTCAGACATCATGGGGTAACTATTCTTTTAAGGTTAATTACGAATTGGGATCTGAGTTTGCCCAGTCTTTAGTTTTACATATGGCTTTACACTGAATATAATGGATTCAGAGGGTGATCAAAATATTGTCAGTGATGTGCCGTTAGCAAGTGGGGGGGATCTGAAACACTAATTGACAAGTAAAAAACACAAATCAACACTTTGAGTGGCCCATTAGTGTATATGAGCTTCAAAATCAATACTAAATATTTTTTAGGAATGATTTACTGTAGAGGAAAATAGTTGGTACAATGTAGGAAAATGAGTCTGTTAGTGGTTCTGATACTTGTTTCAGGCTACATAGAACAAGTATTTCCTTAGCATTAAACATATATTAAATAAAGCCATGCTTAAACCAAACACAAAATGCCTTTATCTCTATAGAGCATACTGTTCTATGCATGACTCCTAGTCGGGCAAGTATGACCCATACAGACAAAATTACTGCACACTGGCCAACAAGGACGAGCCCCACAGGGGAATTATACGTTTAAAGTAACAATATAATTCATTATTTAAAGTATCCTTTTTTACGTGTAGTTTTAAAAGAACAAGTTTTCTATGCAAACCCAACCTGCTCCTGTATAATCTGCTTTAATTTGTACTTATCAACTTCCTGAGGTGTGAGTAGACTTTGAGCACACAGGAAGATTCTATCTGCACTATGGGAATGTTAAATCTAAAACTGCCAGTACATTCAATAGTAATGGAAACCTTATTAGTTTGCTAGAAAAAAACACCCTTTGAGAGTAAATATTCAGCTGAGAAGAGAAAATGGATCCCAGCAGTAAAACATAATGGCATATCGAAGTTACAAATGTAAAGGTTAGGTTTGTAAATTAGATTATTATATTCATTTAAAAAAGAGAGAAAACATAGTGGCACGTTATGATGTATCCTTATGCAAACATCAAAACAATCTTGCCCTTTAAGGTGATGGGGTGAGGTTATTTTTTTTTTTTTTTTTATATATATATATTAAATAATAATCATTGTATAGCAACTTTTCCTATTGGGATGGTATCTGTATATATCCTTTTTCTCTACCTCCAGGTACGGGCTGTGTGCAGCCACCACATACTTATGGTTCAAGAAGTTCATGCGCAGGGTATAGCCGTGACACTCCCAGGACACTCCAACAGCTGTGACCACATGTCGTAACGCAGAGACTGACACGTTAATAAAACAAAGGAAACAAAAATGCATTATCTATTAATGTTTTATTAAAATCGAGTCCAGGGAAATACAAGGCATGTGTGAACATTGCACAAATGGTCTGGAGCTACAAAAATATTTATTTTTATATGTAAAATGTATCCGTTGCTTTTTTAACTAAAAATAAGTATCATGTAAAAAGCTGTGTACTAAATAATTAAAAGTTTATAGGATTATTGTAGTATCTTTGCTTCCCTTTTTTTCTAAACCAAATCATTAAAGTATGGACTGTACTGTATTGAAACCTAAGGACTCAAAATGAAATTAAAGGGCCAGTGTAAGTGCAGCATAAGGAGCTGTATGTAGTTCAAGAAATATGTGCGTTGGTCAACAATGAAAATAAAATAGTTAAAGTGAAAGTGGTGCTGGGTTTGTCTCCATATACCCTCCCTTAGGTGCCATTGAATTTGCATGCCTGCTATTTAATTAGGAGTTGTGATATTGGATGTGGGCATAGTCGCACATGGCACAGAGATAAGATAAATGCTAGGTAACTTCAGTGGCTCCCAGGCAAATTATGTGACCTGGGGGGATGTTAAGACAGACCTGGTGCACAAGGCAGACAACCTTTATTTTAAAACCGTTTTGTATTTGTTTGTTTTTTATGCTCTCCTTTTTTTTTTTTTTCACTTACTTTTGAATTGGGTTAATATATTCAATGACCACTAAAGGGACATGGAAGGTTCCTGGATTTTACTAGGTAATATCCCTATGTATCTATTTACTTTTGTGCACTTTATTTTATTAAGAAGTGATTATAGGCTCTGTTTTTACTGTCTACAATCAAATTAATATTGCCTGCTTGGGGCTCGTGAAAACGCCATCTCTATTGTACTGACTGCAGTTTAGTGTCCGAATGTTGCTGTGAGATGGTCCACAGCAAATACTATAGAGTATGTGTTTTCATGTGCTGGTACTCAAGCAGGTAATATTAGTTTGATTTTAAACAATAAAAACAGAGCATACAAGCACTTCCAAATAAAATAAAGCACAGAAGTATATCGATATTAAATACCTAGTAAAATCCAGAAACCATCATTATGACAATATAGGTAAACTTTGAACTATTTCCGGTACATTTTCCATCTGTCATGCAAGCTCTGTATCCAAGAAGCAACTGCAAATCATAATAACGGGCCAGGAAAGGGCCGAAACTGGTCATATAATAATAAAACAATGTAAGATACACTAATTTACCAATCGAAGTATAACACTAGATCTTTCTGTAAATGCACAGTGTTGTCAGGTCACCTTGTTTTTCAAACCGTTTCTTGTAGTTAAACTTTTAATAAGGCAAATGTAGTAATTGTTACAAAATGTTAACTATTTAAAGGGACACTGTAGAGTGCTCTTTTGAAGAACTTGACATGCTAAAGGCCATAATGTTTTTCAAATGAAAAAAAAAATAGTTTTATTTCATTTATTATATGGAATTACTCCTTACTGGAGGCTGAGTTTGATTTGTTTCAAGGGTTTTCTCTCCAGGTTAGATGAAGAATAATTATATTTGTCAGATTAAGAATTGCCATATGTCAATGGCATTACCTGAATATTTCTCTGTATTCTTGATCCGCTTTCACCTTTATAAGGAGATAACAAAACTAAACTTTTTTTTTTTTTGTGATCTTTTTACTTTCTAAAAACATTAAGGTCATTGTCATGTAAATCTTCAAAAGAATAATTGCATATATTCTAATTAGTATTAATTATTAAAGGTAAACTGAAGTCACCATATGTGGTCTGTACCACCAGGGTGTAAGACCATGTGGAAAATCTATTTAAATATATCAATAGTTGACTTGTTATCATTCTGATATGACATTTTAGTGTTATATTGCTAATTCTAGTTATTGCTTGTATAGCTCCACAAGAAACTGCATAGATAATGTGATTGTCTATGCTATAATTTTGTATACTCCTCTTCCATTTTTTTAATAATGATGATTTTATTATTTTAAAATCATTACAATACTTATATTTGTCTCCTTTCATCCTGTTACAGTAGACGCTCATCGCTAGACCCGCACGACTTTGCTGCAATGAGCACCTTTGGCACTCATTGCGAGGCCTGTAAAGTAGACGGTTAGAGGGGGGAGAGCCTTGCATTGTGTGGCAAACGGCATTGCCAGCCTTCACATTTTATTGCCGTCATTTTTGACAGGCAAGTCGCTAGTTTAAAAATATTGGTTATGGTATGACTCAAACCCATGTCTTCCATTTTACAGTCAGGGCACTTAGCCACTCGGGTGTGTGTCCATATGCTTTACAATGTTTGCAAGATAATACATCTAATATAGAGCTGATGTTGGAATTTTAATAATGTTTTCGACAACCTGCAGACCAGATTTTAATTGTTTGCACTGGCTGTTGGATCTCCTTATGTGGATGTAGGAGCAGATTAGAGGCCGCTTAAAACCATTAAACTCAAACATTTGTAAAATAATTTAGCAGCAGTTTTGAAAGGGAAAGCACATTTTCCACATGCATTTCAGCCCTCTAGTGGCGCAGAGCCCATATGGTGACTTCACTGACATCTGTTTGCATACAAATGATATATTGTAGATACCGAAATTGCTAATGGCTGACTGTCATAGTGCAAGTCATGTCTAGATGCGTGATTGTTTATTGGATCTGAAACTTCAAGGTGCTGCCGCTCATCTGCCTCTTGTAATCCTTTTCAAATATCTCATTTTGTTGCGCTGACAATAGGTTCTTCCAGTCTCCGACCTTACCTGTGAAAGGAAACACAAAGAGAGCTCTAATGTCATATCATTCTAGCTTGTTGAAGAACTACAGTAAAAACTGGGCAAATTTTGTTTTATAAAGTTTAAAAAATATATATTTTATTTAAAAAAAAAAATGCATGTAATAGTTAAAAAAACAAACTGACCACTGTGATTCCAGAACAACATACATGTGTGTGTGAAGTATGTAACAAACTAATAACATTAGCAGTGCTGGAAGGTATGAGCAAAAAAAAAAAACCGTTTTAGAGAATATATAAAGTTCTGAAGATTAAGTAAGATTCCATCTTGTCTGTTTCATTATTTGTGGACTAGTAACTTGCCCGTCATAAATGACGTTATTATACGTTCTATGCGCTCTCTGTCTCTCTCCGTGCCTTCTCTCTGTGTCCTTTGTCTCTGCCCTCTTTATCTGTGCCCTCTCGCTGTGTCCTCTCTGCCTGCTGTGTCGGGCGTCAACGTTCATGCACTCATCTCAGCCAGGACGTGCACATGCGCATTGACGGCTGGAACGCAATATTTACAGACAATGAGCCTCATTCAATTCGTGGCTCGCAACTCGGTCATAGACCGCCAAATGCCTGTGATTGAGTTGCCAGCTCTATATTTGCAATGCTATTCAATTGTCGGGGACCGCAAATTAGGGGCCTATCGCGAAAATCGGAACACCATGCAGTCGGATGTAGCATTTCCGGGCTTGAACATGTTAGGGAAGCAAGCCCGTAATTCCCGATGCAGAAACAGAGATCGTCATCATGACCAATGTAATCCAGGCTCCAAGCCCGTAACTCGTACATACAAGTTATGGTCTTGGAGGTAAATGAAGCCTGTAGGATTTTGGATGGAAATTTTAACATGAAATAAAGTATTTTTTTTTTTTTTTTTTTTTTTTACACGAGCTTTAGAATGTTGTGCTATTAATTCTAAGACCTAACATCATTTTCCCTTTTAATAAAAGTACAGTTGAGTATGTGTGTATGCATTTACAGTGCTTCGTACATGTCATTAAGCCCTTTGCGAGACCTCCTTGGTACCAGTAACCTGTGGTTCGATTTTTGCCATTTGGGGGTTTGACGGAGGGGTTAGCGAGGGGAAATCAGAGCAATTGAATAGCGATTTTAGCCTTGCGACAGTAAAAGATCAAAAGCTTGGAGGACATTAACTTGAGACTTTTAAAATCGATATAAATCGCAGATCGGAGCCCGTAACTTGATTAGAGCCTGCAACTATTTGCCAATTGAATAGCAAAATAACTTGCGACCTCCATTTGCGAGCCCGGATCTCCAAAACGGCTCAATTGAATGACGCTCAATGTGTGAGCGTGACGCCTGTGCTACACACGCTGCACACATTTGCCCATTATAATAGTTGGAGCATGAGGCATGTATATAAAGGATACATTTATCTGTCACACTTTCTATAAAGATGGTCTGTACGTTGGACAAACTTCCCAATAAAGTGATTTCTGCATGGGAATGATTGGGGTATAGATAAGACAGTCCTAAGAGGTGACAAGGCGGAGGTCCAACTATGGCAGGGCAAGTTTGTTCTTGCAGACTCACACACAGGCCTGGATTTTAGGATATCCCTACAGGCGAGACTATCACTTTAGTCATCCTGATTGACCTGTTCACAGAAAGGACTTCCTCAAATCTGGGCCTGTGTGTTTGTACTTGCCCACCCCTGAACTATGATATAATTTAAAAATACTGTATTGGTAGAAACAGGTACTTTTTTTAGTTTTCAAAAATGGAATTTTCCTACAGTACACGAACTTTGAGGCCATTTTGAGCTGTCATCCAGCCTTTCTGCTCTACTTCAAAACTGAGGTTCATATATTTTGTTAATAAGATCTCAATGGCGTTAATTACTGATCAGCCCCTGAGGTGCTAAGTCCATAATCTTTGTTGCAGTAGCCTATACATTCAGCATGTGTATTTGTTTGTGTGCAGGTGGCTGCAGCTAAGCCAATAGACCCAATGCAGGAGGAATAATCTGAAAAATAATATCTGCCAAAAATAGCAACAATGAAGGACATTTATCTAACCCGAATTTAGAATTTTAACAACCAATTAAATATATATATATATATATATATATACTTTAATTTCTGACGTTATTAGTACATTGGTTCTGTCCCTTTTAAATGGTCCCCGCAATATGTTTTTAAACTACAAGAAAATGAACACTTCTAAGATGTCTCCCAAATAAGACAGGTATAGCGGCTTTCTCCCCTCACAACCCCCACAAATTCTCCTTCATACTGGCAGTTCCGAGTGGATCTTGAAGAAACAATACGGTGTAATAAGTGTGTTATTCAGATAGGCCAACAAAAATCCCAGGGCGAAGAGGAGCAGAAGGGGAGGGGGGTGAATGATGGACAGGGCTACAAGAACAATCTGATTGGCTAAAAGGAAAAACAATAATTCATAGACTGCCCACAGTAAAAGCTTAGTGCCGAGGGAAATCACTTTACACAGCAAGTCTCCATCCAGTTAATAGCATTGTGTTGGTATAATTTATGCTTTGATATGTAGCACTACCTGCTAGACAAAGCCAACTCCCCCACTGATCTTATAGTGGGTGGAGACCCAGACCCGGATTTACCAAAAGACAAATTAGGCAAGTGCCTAGGGGGGCCTGCCTACAGGAGGCACCATGATGTTGCAATTAAAAAAATACTGAAACAGTCTGGGAACAGACTTTGTGTTTTACACAGAGCTTCTTGCAGGAAGTGCTATGCCTTGGGGTGTGGGCATAACAAAGGTATGCTCCGATTGGCTAAATTGTACTGCTTATTAAGATTCGAAAGGCTGACTGACCAATATGGCGATCTTCAATGTTTGTTAGTTTACTATAAGAAAATGCCAATTTTAAATAACATGCAATAAATAAAGTACTTGTTATTACCTATAGTTTTAAATTACACCATATTTGAACCCCTCATTATGTCACTTCCATAAGCTTGTATTGGGAGTGAGGCAAAAAAAAGTGCCACTAGAGTAATTGAGGCCCGGACGAGACCCGCAACAGCTTAGTGAATTTTTTAAAGTAAGTTTAATACTGAAAAAATATCATAAAGATAGTTTTTTGTTAGAAAATATAAGATGTAATGGCTCTGCTTGTCGTTGGAGGCATCCATGACATTTTTTCATCACTGCAGGGCAGAGCTTGTAGTTATCCTTGCAAGCTGCATACTTCTGACCATTTTTGGTGCAAGAAGGTAGAAGTCATACTAAAAAAATTTATGATATTATAACATCCTCTGCTCTCTTTATCCTTCCCCATCCTTGCATCCATTGTACATGACCTCAAACTCCAAGCTAACAGAAACAGATAATATGGAACATTCTGTACACAAACATGATAAATATGTTCTCTTCATAGCTAACACAGATGCTAATGTTAATTATGTACTTAAGAAAAGTTGAGATTACAAAGCTGCTGTAACAAATGTGCAAACATTATGGGTTGTATTTCTTTTACCCTTACTTAATGCTGGCATCGTTACATTAGCATTAGGGTGTAATTTGCATATTCATTTCAAATAATCAAGTTATATGGAACCCGGGGAATTAAAGCAATGACAGAGATCCTTTCAATAGACCAAGAACAAGAAGTATATTTGCTTGTACATTGGACCAATCCACCAGCCAAGTAATTTCTTTGGCCTGAACTTTTTCAGTTAAATGAACACATTCTTGGAAATTTACTCATTTGAATTGGCTCCCTTTCCTGGCTAGATGTGAGGAGCCTTTCAGGACAGCAAGGCCACGGTTTGAACACGGCAATGCAGAGTAATCATTTAATAGGTCACAGATAGATTTAATAGACCACATCTTTAAATATATACTAGTAACCTGCCCGTCATAAATTACGCTATCATATGCAATGTTCATTTATTTGTTCTGTCTCTCTTTGTGCGCCCTCTCCCTCTCTCTGCCCTGTCTCCCTGTGCACCCTCTCCGTGTGCCCTCTCTCTTTCTCTGCGCCCTCTCTCTCTCTGTGCATCTATCTCTCTTTGTGCCCTCTCTCTCGCTCTGTGTGCTCTCTGTCTCTCTACCTTCCCCTCCCTCTACCTCTCTCCCTCCCTCTCTTTCTCTCCCTTTCTACCTCCCTCCCTCTTTCTCCCTTACCAGCTCTGCATCCATCCCTCTCTCTCTGTCACTCCCTCTGTCTGCCTCACTTCCTCTCTGCCTCCCTGCTTCTTTCTCTCCCTCTCTCTCTCTCACCCTCCCTCCTTCTCTCTTTGCCTCTCTCTCCCTGTCTCTCTGCCTCCCTCCCTCACCTCTCTCTGCCACCATCCATCTCTCTCTGCCTCCCTCTTTCCCTCCCTTTCTGTATCCCTCACTCCCTCTCTGCTTCCCTCCCTCTCTCTCTGTCCGTCTCTCCCCCTCCCTTTTTTCCCTCTCGTTGGACAACGCAGTTGCTACGGCTCTAAGATTACGCAACTGGCATGCGTGACATATTAGTGCATGCGCAGTTGCTAATGCGTGAATACGGTGCAACTGCGCATTTATGCATTTGTGTTCACATTTGAACATCTAAAACAAGTTTAATTTTTTTTTTTGTTTCCTGCTCAGAATTCCAAGAAATACAGTTATTGCACTGCATTCTGGGGACCTGGACAGGGACATGCTAATACTCCCACAAAGACTTTGCCTTTTAATCCAAATACCATTTCAAACATGGATCCCTCTAAGCATATGCCTGCTGTATTGCACAGCTTTAAGCAAAGCCCAGGATGTATTATGAACAATACAGGAAACCTAGCCAAAGACAGCTCTGTTTCATATTGGAAATAATTGAGCTAGTGTAGAAAAATTCATTAAATACTCTGTGGGATTGTTTACTCCTCATCAGTCCTTGTATATATTAATATAATTTATTCTTTATATATGTCTTTGGCAGCACTGACAGCGGCAGAGGCGATGTCGATTTTCGGGCGCCGTCATGTTTGTTGTAAGGCAAAAAACTATTCTCCCCTTCGACCTTGGCGCAACTCGACGGCGCTGAGTCGACAGCGAGGCCATCGCTATGTTTGGCGCGGGCACTTGGCCCCCCGGACCTGGGGGGCGCCGCACATAGCTCAAGGCCTCTTCTGTCGGCGTGCCTTATATGAAAATCAGCAGCGCCATCTGTCGGTCGGTGGCGGGATTGCAGCTGTCAGATTTTGAGAAGGTGAAGAGGGAAAGGACCCTTCTTTCTTCTACTTTCTTATGCTCTATCCTTGTAAACTAATGCGCATACTACTGCTTAAAGCACTGGTAGTTGTATATGCCACATTCCCACTTTGCAGATGAAACCTTCCCCTGTATTCTTCCAACGTAGGCAATTAACCAGCAGAAGCCACTGCAGTATAATCACATATAAAAGGTTATAATTTAGAGGCTGTATTATTTCTGTGTCATTTTAAAAACGTATTGTCCATTTTCGGTCCTTTCCCTCTTTACCGTTGCAAAATCTGAAGGTTGCAATCCCGCCGCCAACCGACAGATGGCGCTGCTAATTTTCATATAAGGCGCGCCGACAGAAGAGGCCTTGAGCTATGAGAGGCGCGCCCAAGGCCCTGGGGTGCCGAGTACCCGCGGTGAACATAACGATAGACTCGCTGTCGACTCAGCGCCGTCGAGTTGCGCCACATCGGAGGTGAGAATAGTTCTTTGCCTTACAACAAGGAATGACGGCGCCCGAAAATTTACAGCGCCCTCTGCCCGATGGCTCATGTAACTGCAGCTGTCAGTGCTGCAGAAGCAATGCGAAGGTGAAGAGGGATAGATCCCAATTTTTCAAGTGTATTGCTTCAAAACAGTACATTTTAAATATAATACTACAGTTGTCATTTAACCATATGATTAAATTGGCATGCAACTCACAATAGAGGTAATTGCACCCACGTGCAACTATGCAGGATGTCGGTAATTAGTAGATTAATCAGATCACTTGTCTGATAACAGGGCTAGATATATAATTTGGAAATCTGCCTAAGGAGCATGAGTCACTTCCCTTATCTCATTTACACAACATAACAATTGTTTATGTAGAGATCTTTGTGGGTGGGCCGTTGAATGGCAAAAAGTGATTGGCTAGAAGGAATGAGAGCTTATAAGGAAACTGTGTTTAGGGGTGCCAGATATAGTCATATCGCTCACCTTTTCTCATGAAGGAGCTCTCTGACTGGTCAAGTATGTGTTTAGGAAATGAAGAATTATTAGCCATTGGGTTGTCCTTCATGTATTCAAAGGAGCTCAGATGCGCAATCTTCTTCACCACCTCATCCGAGGGATCTTTATCAAGGAATTTTGCCACCTTGCGAATCTCCTCTTGGGGATTCTATAAGACAGAGTTAGAGAAGCTCTATGTAGAATATATGGTTAAAGGTATATGGGAGTTTCCATGTTTTTACCATTATCTAATCTAACACTGATTATATCAGAAACACACATTACATTCTCTACACATTTATTTTATTTAAAAAAAAATATTTCCACACCCCGGAGCTGCCTACGTAGGTACCTGGTAATAACCAATAGGAACACTGCATTCAAGTATGTTTTGTTTATTATTTATATTTAACCCTATACTAACCTTCCAGCCAGTAGCAGCACAGTGCGGTGATCCACAGCAGTTGTATCATTCAAGGGAGAAGAGACAGGTATATGATTGGAATGATGGGATTTGTATTCTATCTCAATGTATACCCTGTGTGTCTTTTTCTTTCCCCCCTCTCCCTCCCCTGTGTCTCTTTCCCCCTCTCCCTCTCCTGTGTCTCTTTCCCCCCTCTCCCTCCTCTGTGTCTCTCCCCCCCCCCTTTACCTGTGACTCCCCCCCCATCCCTCCCATGTATCTCTTACCCCTCCTCTCCCCGCTGTGTCCCTCCCCATCTCCCTCCCCTGTGTCTCCCCTTCCTCACCCTCCCATGTGTCTCTTTCTCCCCTCTCCCCCTGTGTCTCTTTCCCCTTCCCCCTGTGTCTCTTTCCCCTTCCCCCTGTGCCTCTTTCTCCCCTCTCACCCCTGTTTCTCTTCCCCCTCTCCCTACCCTGTTTCTCTTCCCCCTCTCCCTCTCTTGTTTCTCTTTCCCCTCCATCCCTTATGTTTCTTCCACCCTCTCCCTCCCCTGTGTCTCTTATCCCCTTATCGCACCCCTGTGTCTCTTATCCCCCTATCCCACCCCTGTGTCTCCTTCCCCCCTCTCCCTCTCCTGTGTCTCCTTTCTCCCTCTCCTGTGCCTCCATTCCCCTCTCCCTCTCCTGTCCATTCCCCCCTCTCCCTCCCCTGTCCATTCCCCCCTCTCCCTCCCCTGTCCATTCCCCTCCTGTTCCTCCCCTGTGTCTCACCCCCTCTCCCTCCCCTGTGTCTCTTTTCCCCCCTCTCCTCCTGTGTGTCTCTTTCCACATCCCCCTCCCATTTGTCTCTTTCTTCCCTCTCCCTCCCTTATGTATCTTTCCCCATCTCCCTCCCCTCTGTCTCTCTTCCCCATCTCCCTCCCCTGTGCCTCCTTTCCCCCCCCTCTCCCTCCCTTGTCTATTTCCCCCCCCTCTCACTCCCCTGTCTCTTCCCCCCCCCCTCTCCCTCCCCTGTCTCTTTCCCCCCTTTACCACCCCTGTGTCTTCCCCCTCTCCTCCTGTGTGTCTCTTTCCACCTCCCCCTCCCATTTGTCTTTTTCTTCCCTCTCCCTCCCTTATGTATCTTTCCCCATCTCCCTCCCCTGTGTCTCTCTTCCCCATCTCCCTCCCCTGTGCCTCTTTCCACCCTCTCCCTCCCCTATGTCTCCTTCCCCCTCTCCCTCCCCTGTGCCTCCTTTCCCCCCTCTCCCTCCCCTGTCTCTTAACCCCCACTTTACCACCCCTGTGTCTTCCCCCTCTCCCTCCTCTGTGTCTCTTCTCCCTCTTCTGTGTCTCTTTTGCCCCCTCTCCCTCCCATGTGTCTCTTTCTTCCCTCTCCCTCCCATGTGTCTCTTTCTTCCCTCTCCCTCTCTTATGTATCTTTCCCTCTCCCCTGTGTCTCTCTTCCCCATCTCCCTCCCCTGTGTCTCCTTCCACCCTCTCCCTCCCCTGTGTCTCCTTTCCCCCTCTCCCTCTACTGTGCCTCCTTTCCCCCCTCTCCCTCCCCTGTCTCTTTCCCCCCTTTACCACCCCTGTGTATTCCCCCCCTCTACCTCCTCTGTCTCTCTTCTACCTCTTCTGTGTCTCTTTTGCCCCCTCTCCATCTCATGTGTCTCTTCCCCATCTACCTACCCTGTGTCTCTCTTCCCCCAACTCCCTCCCCTGTGTCTTTCTTCCCCCCTCATCTCCCTCCCCTGTGTCTTTCTTCCCCCCTCATCTCCCTCCCCTGTGTCTTTCTTCTCCCCCATTTTCCTCCTCTGTGTCTCCTTTACCCCTCTCCCTCTCCTGTGCCTCATTTTCCCTCCTCTCCCTCCCCTGTGTCTCTTCTCCCTCCCCTGTGTTTCCCCCCTCTATCCCATCTCTTTCCCCCCTCTCCCTCTCGTGTCTATTCCCCCTCTCCCTCTCTTGTGCCTCCTTTCCCCCTCTCCTCCCTCCCATGTGTCTCTTTCCCCCCCCTCCCCTGAGACTTTCCCCCCCTCTTCCTCTCCTCTACCTGTCCCCCCTCTCCTTCCCCTGTGTCTCATTTCCCCCTCTCCTGTGCCTCCTTTCCCGCTCCCCCTCTCCTTTTCCCCCCTCTCCTTTCCCTCCTCTCCCGACGCGCATTGCGCATGTGCGACACCCGCTGTGCACATGGATTGTACAGTTAATAATATATTTTATTACAGAGCTCTTTTAAACTGCCAATATGTATACTTAAAACATTAGAATATTTATACTTACTCGTTTGACATCCTCAAAAAATAGGTATAAGATGTTGTATTTATCCTTTGCTTCCCAAAATCCTTTCACATGGTCATACCACGAGCCCCAGCCAACTGCACAAAAAGTTACAAGCATTACAAGAAAAATATAAAATTAAGCTGTGTATGACACAGACGCAGCTTAGATATCATAGGTAATTTAATAGTACACTACACTATGGCCTATTCAACTGAGCAATTTTAAGTTACTGGAGCCCGTGATGTAGCCCGTAAACTAATTTGCTATTCAGTTGGCGTCTTTTAGCTACCAACAAACGATCTGCGGGTTACAGGATCCCTGCGGTTGTCAAAATCTTAACCCCAACCCATTTAAGCCATTGATCTTTCAAGACAGTACATGTTACAAAAGCAAATCGCTATTCAATTGCTACAATTCCTCCAGCTTGTAATTGCTTTCACATGGCAAATATAGAAGAAATATCTTGGTAATCAAGGAGTTAACACATATCATGCCACCCACATGGACTATAACATTTCCTTTATTCATTTTTATTATTTTGTTCATTGCCAGATTGCGAGTCTGATCGCATATCAGACTTCGAAACGCTAATTGAGTGTGGTTTAACCTCCATGTTTTACTGACATCATGATGACGGTCTCATTTACTATTGGCTGCTTCTAAATCGGTAGTTTCAGCCTTGCTTAATTGATCATGATCATGCCCTGAAATGCTACTTACGAGTGCATGGTTTACAGTTTTGGCTTTCGGCCAGGTAGATGTGGGCTTGATCAATTGAATCGCTCTGTAACTGTTGCAAATTTTGGAATTGAATAGGGGCCTAAGATTATTGTATAATCGTTATTTTTACATTGGTTTTCATCATATTCTATTTTTTTATGCCCATTAAGGTATTATGAGTTGTAGCAGCAGCCTTGTCTGGCCTGACAGGAGGGAAGGAAACGAGAGGGAACGAGATTGCCAGTTACTGCTCCATGTTCTACTTCTGTCACTGACACTTAGAATTCTGAGCAGCATGATCTGATTGGATTAACAATACAGCTACAATCTTAAACTGTGACAGTTACATACACTTTTTTTCATCACTTAATATATAGAGGTTTTGTAGCAATAAAACACAAGTGCTAAAACATTTACATGTATATTTGAACTTCTATAAGTGAACTCTTTCATATAAGATAAGGTGTTAAGGCGAAACTTCCCCTTTAAGATGTTATAATACCACTAAATTTGTTAATAGGTAAGAAATGACCCTGCATCCAAAACGCTCCCCTCTCACCATCTCCCTTCATGAATCTCTCTGTATATTCTTCAATCGTCCCTGGGTCGGGGTGGATTTGGACAATATGGTCAAAATGATAGAAAGAGGTCAAAGTGTCCTTGGCATTGCGAGCCACGTAGATTACCTGCGGAGATAGAGCAAAACAATGGTTTCTGGCACATAACTAATGGAGACTTGCCTGCACTTGCTTATATCATTGTGTTATATTTAATGTTTAATAGTCATTTAAATTATTTCTAATAATGATTAGAGCATTATCAGTAGATCCATCTTTTTTTATTTTTTATTGAGAGTAGTAAAGGTTATAAAACAAATAATTATTCAATTATTACTGGGATTTAATCAAGGAGACCACATGATAAAGCCACTACAAAATGTTTATTTGCGCCAAGGAAAACCTGTAGAGTTCCACATGAGTTTTGTAGGATTCCATGGCGTACTTAGTTTGTGAAGTAAATGAACTCTGCACAGAAATCAATATTGTATGCTAAGGCATCACAATGGCTGCCAGAATAAAATATGTTACACAGAAACCTGGGCATCTACTCTACTTTCCTGGATGTTTTGTACGTTTTTAACATTTTACTATTTCTGATCACTTATATTGAAGGAGTTAAGGAAATTACAATTAGAACTATGGGATCCACAAAAGAATATAGCTTCAAATTACCAAGCAAGCAAATAAATAAACATCTGCCCTTGGTAAAGGATAATTGCATATACTACTCAAATAACCACAATAGTGCTCATACAAAATGTTTTCACTTGGTTATTTAATAATTAGTTAACTATAACATTAGTATATGCCAAAAAAAAAAAAAAAAATCTGAAATTTGGTGTTTTGGACATGCTTCTCTCCACCCTCTATAGGTGTACATCTGATGTGTATTTCCCCTGCAGTGGATATTGCAGGGAAACCTACACCAATCAGAAAGAGATGTGGACAGCTTACTGCTCAAATTCTTTTTCACCCCTAGGCACCTAAAAGGGGATGGAGAGAAATATATCCGCTGCAAATTTAAATGTGGGTTCAAATGCTTTGGGGACAAAGCACTATGTCGATAAGATGTTAAGCTCAAAGACAGGCCCCTCCATTTTTTGCCATGTGTTAATCTTGTATTTTTCTTTGTATTTAACCCCTATATAGTGCTACAGAATATATTGGTGTATCAAACATAAAGGACGCTAATAATAATAATCACATATATAGTTGTGAGCAAGCGGGTTGTTGCTAATGCTGTGGGCTCGCATCTCGAACCTGCCGCCCTCGCAAAGCGAGCCCGCAGCAACCGCTCCTTGCCAGCAACTGCGGACCTTGCAACATTTACGGACTTACGACAAACAAATACGAGATGCGGGACTTAGAAAAAAAAAACACTACGACCTCGCAAAGATCCGACTTTAACGGCCGACCTGCGCAAGCCTGAAAACATTAGAAACACAATAAATACACACAACAAACACATAAAACGCTTACCCACAGCAAGAGGGTACACCCAGGACCTCTGCAAGTGAATCTACACCTCTATTTAAGTCCAAATTACAGAGTTTAGACACCCGAAAATCACCTAAGCGAGAGAAAAAATGGCCGACCGAAAAAAACTAAAACGAGGCTACAGGACGCTAAAGACGGAAAACACCACCAAACACATACAGACTTTCCGAAAAAGCCGGACGAGATCCAAGAACAAGGACGCAAAATCAGCCACAGCGGCGTACCACACATTAGGCGCCATTTTACAACACTAACTTACACAATCCGGAAGTACACAACGGATTTTCCTCGCGCACGCAGCCTATTTACACTACACACTGCACACTTTGCTGACACTTACACAGCAGCACCACAGCACTGAAAACACACATTGTATGCTGCAGCAACATGAAAACAGATTGACAGCTCTTCTGCACAATGCTTCCTGCATATATTACTTCCAAATAGGTAAAGTATATTACTTTATTAATGTATTATTTATTTGATTACCATACACCAAACAGCATTAGCTCACTTACAATTTCATTGCTGTCATTTTTTGACGGGCAATATTCTAGTAAATATAATATGTAGTTAGTAGTATTATTATTTAGTAACAAATACATTACATTTAATTTTATCACATAACGATATTATTACTTGTCTGTTACTTAATAAATATATTAGACCTTATTGTATGACCACTACAGAAACTATTTAATAAATACAAATTTGCACCTATTTTATGCTCTAAGTATTGACTTCAATGCTCCTTTAAGTAATCACTTTTTTGATATGCATTCTGTTTAGCCAACCGGTCTTGTTCCAACCGGTCTTGTTCCCCCACCTTGCAATTGTGTTTCCAAAATGATTGCGGCACAAGTTGGATTGGAAGGTGGGTCTTCAGTGCTCGGGGTGAAGGCATCGCATTGACCTGATCCACGTCTGTAATAATGACGCACAAAGAGAGATAAGAAAGAGATGGAGAGAAGCCACGTAGACCATAATGAACTTCTGTTCTTACATAAACTGGATTTCGCAACAGAATCCCTTTTCAGTTATATCCAACATTTGTTTGGCAAAATTCCTCCTCCTCAGTTAGAAGACCAGTGTGAAGTATATAAGACTCTAACTATATTAACAGCTGTTTAAACCATTTGCAGAAAATCTTAATTTTAGCAGACTGCTAGTGCATGTAAGCTGCCATTACAGTGATACTACCTTTACGGGGCATGATGGCACAGTACAAGACTTGGAAGTTTACATGTGACAGCTTTCTATTGACTATATATTGGGGGACAGCGAATGCTAAAAGCTTATCTAAACAACAAACCCCCTCCACCCTTCCACTCCACAAAAAATACACGTCTTCAGGAACCAAACCAGCATTTAGTAGTTATAAACATCAAATACATAGTTTTTAATGAAAATGGCTTATACAAATTATTGTAAATATCTTCCAAAGTACGTAGGGACAAGCAAAATTAGTGCAGGAAGTGTGGAAGAGGAAACATGGAATCCTTCAGGCACAAGCAGCGTTTGCTTAAATAAAGATTTAATCTAAGCGTGTTTTAATGATCATGTGTTACACAACTACTAATGTAATTACTTTGTGACAAACTTCACAAACCCATGACGTTTTTCACAAACTATAGGTTTTTCCATTCTCAGATGATCAAGAGGCATGGGGTCGCATTAGATCCTCAGTTACTTCCCATGGGATCCCAGACGGTTCTCTAGAATGGGAAGAGCTTGCCCCTTTTCAGCAAGACACTCCATTATACCTCTCCAAAACTAGCAAGTAATACCCATCAGATAGGCAAACATGGGAGCAGAGGAAAGTTCTTTTAGTTGCAGAAAAATCCTATCATGTTACTCATAAATACGTATTCTCATCATCCATACCTCCATTACCAATTACATCCTCTCCTACAGTTTGTAAATGATGGGAGGATCTCTAGTCTAAATATTGTGGGCAAGACACCTATTTAAGAGCAATTAATACACTTTTGAAAAACTGCAGTTAAAAAATAATTTTTACTATGCAAAAAAGAATACAGCCTCTAATATATTTCCTTTTATATGCAGTTATTTTGCTGTGAGGTCTACCATTTTGGTTTCAACTGATAGCTTTCCCAAGGTGAAAGGGAACTGTGACTTCCCAAGAAGCTTCTTTTTACACATTGAGGATGCAGTGCAGTACATTTCAATTGGGAGGTGGGTTCATATTGCTCTTTACTACTTAAATATCATGGAAACTGGACCATTCCTTTGGTCTTTTAAATGAGATTTGCCTCACTTTGTGTTTGTTTTTGTTTTTGTTTTTTGCAAGACTAGCTGAAAAGGGTGCTTGAAGTTTTTATAATTTTTAAAAATGTGTGATTCACTCTTGTGAAATCGAAATATTAAATGTTATTACTCCTTGATATAAAGGTTTATAATCAGCAGAGAACAGCTATCAATGTTTAACTGACCTAAAGCAGTCATTATACACTTGTTAAGAACAATAAAACATTTGTTTTCACATAAAATGTTTTGGTCCCAGGTTTTTATGAACGATGCATCATAAAATCATTACTTTTCTATGACATTGCCTGGCATTACCCCAGATGTAAATAATGCTTCAGTTGTTGCAGTGCTATAATCTACAAGTATAAATTAGCATGTTCAGAGGTTGTGGACTTAAAGTCACTATGTTGCATTAAAAGGTTATGGCCCTTTAAGAGCATAATGAAAGCCCTTATAAGCCCAGCATTATAAGTTATGAATATCACTATTTGTATTGTCCCTCTGCTTGCCTCTAGGCAGGTTTGTTGGCCTTTCCCTTTCTATCATGCCTCTGGGTACGTAACTGTATGAGGTGGGTTGGCAGCAAACTGTGAATCTCCAAATTGTGCCTTCTACTGCACACAGCACAGTTAGCTGCTTCCCATTGGCCCACAGGCTTCTGCATCAGAATGTGTGCCACGTGACCACATAGACCAATAAGAAGCCAGTGAGTGTGTTGGGTGCATTAGAAGCTTCAATATGAAAAGTCACATTTTACTGCCCACACACCTCATAAAAATACATGCTTTGGTGGATGAAAGGAGGAGGAAAGACCATACAACAGTCCATTAAAGAACAGCAGAGGATTATTATGTCATTGGTTTAATAAGGAAAAAATAATAAATATATTAAAAAGAAGACGACCATTTACTGAATGTGAGGACTCCTGCTTACCGCATTAGTCCAATAAGTATGTTCTAGTTACAACAACCCTTTGTTTCCTGTCTGCTCCCTCCATGAGCAAATATTTGCGGTATCTTTTATTTTGTACAATAGCCTCCCATGTAGTACTATATCCAAAGCCATAGGTCAACTGAAAGCTATTTTAGGACTGCAGTCGATTTCAATCCAGTCAATTTAATTACCTAGATGGAAAAATCCCTGGACCTCTTTACAGAAGCTGTAGCAGAATCTGACATATAAATTGCTGACCACTCTGCACTGCCCATTTTCCAATATGTTTTGATGTATCATGAGTGTTACATTTTTTAAAGTGACATTTTGATAAATGAAGATCTCAGTTAGGATCACCCCACCTGGTTTCATCGAATGGAGCAGCTCAATGAATGGGATCCTCTCATATATTGGGGCCCGTCTGCAGATCTCCTCATCGCCATTATTCAGGATCAAGTCGACAATCTCCTGAACCCAGGTGGTTCCTGAAATCCAGATAATGCTTTTTTACTGAAAATCTGGTGGAATGTTATGATTAGCCTCATGGAGTCCATTTGTTTTATAATACATTACTTAGATAGAGCTATTGATAACCTCCTCAAAATCATTCTCATGACCATCACCTCAATATCACAGAACACCGTCCACCATCACCTCACTACCACAGAACAATCTGGCCACCATCATCTCAATATCACCTGACCGCCATTACTGCAGTATTAACTTTTATCGAATCAATATCATATCAATATTGCAAAAAAAGAAACTCAGTATCAAGTCAATATTACAGAACCATCTGTCCACCATCACCCAGTATCCACCAGAGTCACCAACCAATAATCATCTAAATATCCTTAGCAGGTATGTCAAACTGGAATGTCAGAAGCCTAATATGACCCTCAAACCACTCAATTGTGGCCCCTGGGCTACTATTTAGCCGTTAAATAAACCAGTCACATCACCTCAATCAAAGAGACATCCATCCACCACCAACTCAATATCCAACCATACATATTCATCTAAAGAGCCTTAGAGAGCCACTCAGTCTTCAAAGTCAGTCTTACAAATATTGCAGTTGGTGGTGGTGAGGGGAAGCAAACTTGAAGTGGGGCTGCCAATGTCTAGATCTAGATGGGGCTGCCAATGTCTAGATCTAGATCTCTGCTGCTAAAAACCCTGACTTAAAACTCTCTACAAATGGAAATAACTCTGTGCAAATGAACTACTGGAGTCTGCATCATAGCTTAAAGTTGATAGTGTCAGTGGAAATATAAGCTATTTAAATTATTTAAACTTTTTTCACTTAGTGACCTATTGTTCTTGCAAATATTCCTTCTGTTGTTTACTACTGATATTAATACCTTTAGGTTGTAAGTCTTTCAATCCTACAGGGTGCGTTGGGGAAAGCACCATGGACACTGGATTTGAGACTCAAAGACAGGCCCTCCTTGCTTTGTTATGTTTTGATTTGTATTTACCTTTGCGCTATGGAATATGTTGGCGCGTTATAAATAAACTATAATAATAATAATAATATTAGAGAGCACTGAAGCACTCCTTTACATGATACTTGCAGACCAATTTTCAACTTTGGTATTGAGTTGGCTCATTAACAAACAACTGCTGCCAACTATTTGAGACTTTGCCCAAGTAGAAAATCACTGAATCAGTTTGCAAGCTATTGAGTATAAATTAAAGAGACAGAGCAATACATAATAATAATATATACCACCAGGCTGGCCTTCTTATTAGCACTTAGTTAACTTCATTATTGATTAATGGCTTACTTTTGCTTATAACTCCTGAGATGATAGGGCCTCATTCAATTGCGATTTGGCCAATTGAATAAGGCTCTAAATAAGCACTTGGCGTATTTTTTTTAAAGAAGTTTTTAGTTAGTAAAAAACGTGCTTTTGGATAGATGTTTACTAACGAAAAACTTCTTTAAAAAAAATATGTTATGTGCTTATTTAGAGCCCTATTCAATTGGCCAAATTGCAATTGCATGAGGGCCTAAGTCTGCGAACATCCACACCCTTATTAAATTGCAATTCAGCAAATTCTAAAGGGCTCTGTATAAGCACATAGCCTATTTTTTTTACAGAAGTTTTTAGTTAGTGAAGACCTTGCTTTTGGATAGAAGTTCACAAACTAAAAACTTCTGTAAAAAAAAATAGGCTTTGTGCTTATACAGAGCCCTTTAGAATTTGCCGAATTGCAATTTAATAAGGCTGTTAGTCTCTTGATTCTATAAAACCACATACAAAATAAAGTAATGAATCCACTACTAAGGCAATTAGATACTGAACATAAGACCAGTCTCTGATATTGAAGTGATGGTGAGAGGATCTCTTGAGCTGAGTGACAGTCACAATGTAGTAAATTCAGAGCTCTTATTTTCTATTACTATTTTTGCTATGTTTAATAACATCCAATTGCAAATATTCATATTTATTTTGGTAATTTAAATGCATGTTTATTATTCTTCAGGAAAAGTACACCGCAAATACAAAACAGTCTGGATTTCTTGCTTGATATTTTTTGTTGCATTCAGGCTGTTTTTCCATGAAAAGGTCAAATAAACAAACTTGAAGAACACATGTACTCCCTCACTTCCAACATTGGCAAAGGTACTTAAAATAAAAAAATAAAACATCAGTTATTCATTATATGTGTCTTATACATAATCACTGTAGTTCCAACAACAGATGCAATTGATGGCAAATGTACCTCTGTGGTCATATTGTTAAAATGTACTACTGTATTTGGAAAGGATCCCTGGTGGTCCAGTGGTTAGGATTCTGGGCTTTCACCACTTCGACCTGGATTTAATTCCAGTCAGGGAACCAAAAGGTCACACAGCCCTGAAGCCATGCAGGGTTGGGCTTGGTCAGTACTTGGATGGGAGACCACCCAGGAGCTGTATGTTGTGGCCCACTGGAGAAGGAACTGGCAACCCACTCAGGTATCTCTGCCATGAAAAAGAAGGGGATCAGCATGACCATGGACATAAAGATGTGCCTGGTGAAAAATTACACATGAAAAAAAACAATGTGCTTTTAAATGTAAAAAATATAATACAGCCTCTAATTTATTTTCTTTTTTTATAATGTATTTTCTTTTATATGTAATTATGCTTCTGTGGCATCTGCCATTTTGACTTCCTGCAAGGAGACTTTGAATCCAAAATACAAAAATGTCTGTCTGCACAATGGGATTGTGGCTTTTACATATGCTAATGTTCTCAGCACAACTAAACGGAAGATCATTAGTTTACAAGGACATATCCATCTGCGAAAGTAATCATATATGGTCACAGTATATAAATAGCTTATGTTCTGAAACTAAGAGATGCTTAATTAACCATTTTCAAACCACCGTATTGGTCCGAATATAAGCAGCACCTTTTTTCTGATTTTTGAGCTTGCGAGTTACGGGTGCGGCTTATATTCGCAACCGTAAAAAAAATCATTGCCGATTTGCGAACTTTGCTTCTTACGTGTGCGGCTTCTATTTGCGAACGCAAAATGACTGCCGATTTGCGCGATTGCTAGTTAAGGGTGCCGATTTTCGTGCTTTAGACTGCGGTATTGAATAGCGATTTACGGTTTTAGTGATTCTAACACCCTGTAAAGCCTGTAACCTGCAAAAATAGCTACAGTACTAATTAGAAAGCTTGTTTCTTGCAATGGCTGATCACTTTGAGAGTCTTTTTCTATGTTTTTTCTATTTTTTTCCCTTGAACTTTACCGGTGCGGCTTATATGCGGGTGCGGCTTATATTCGGACCAATACGGTACTTCTTGGTACATTAAGGAACAATTATTATGGGATAGTAGTTTCTGATTTTTAAGTACTACTGTATTGTATTTAAAATTATTTAAATGTATTAAAGTTTGTTTGTTGGACAGAGTTTGTTAAAAACAGTCTGCAGTTTAAAATAAATAAAAGTTCATATCTTTTATATAATTTTAAAATTGTCTGTTTTCCCCTCAAGCAGAGCTTCCTGTTTCCACCTCCCTTTGTGTTGTTACTTTTTTACATTTATTTTTTATTGAAAGCAATCAAAATTTAAAAATACATTATTAACATTTATCATAATTACATACACAAAATAGTATATTATAGTACATTATAGTCAGGGGTGTAGGAGACAGAATAATTCTGGGGGCGATACAGCTCATTGTATACACAGGCCATAAAATAGCTTATTTATATATACATACAAATACCCATCATTATAGTACATTATAAAACACAGTTAAGACAATCCATACATTCTTAAATGTAATAAAAAAATATAATATAATACCATATTTATTGCTAAGCAGAGACAACCGACTTTTAATCTCTTATTATAATTAGTATTGAGGGTCTGAACTCCAAAATTTGCAAAATATAAAGATTGTGGATTTTTTTCCTTGCTTTAAACATGTTTAGTTGTTCAAAAAAGAATCTAGAAAAACAATCTGACCTCAGAGATCCTTTAAGGAACCACTGATATGTGATATTTATAGTATTCTCTTTTGAAGAAACTAATTTTGCATTGTTTGAAATACACAAATGTCATTCTTTTATTTTTGTAAATAGATGTTTTCAATTTTGCTTTAACTCACCAGATTTGGGGTAAGTGTCTATGAGGATGTCTCCTGGTTTGGCTTGGAAATTCTTGATTTGCTCCCAGTTGGCAGCTATAATATCTGATATGCGCACCCCTTCCACGGTGGTTAGCTTGCCGTGCATCGTGGTGTTAAGGTAGTCTTTGGATTATAATGTTCCAGCCAGAGGAGAGAGTCCAGATCTTATTTCTCAATATGTATAAAGTCTCTCTTCTGGAGTACTTAGCCCTGCTGGTGTCCAGAACACAGTGACACCGAATCTTAATCCAGTCCTGCACATAAAGGGCTTGGTTTCAGGCAATGGGCGTTACATATAAAAATGTACAATGCCAAGACAATCTTAAAAAAAAAAAAAAGATATAAAAGAGAACAAGTCATCCATGTCCAAGTATTGCAAAACATATCAAAAGGTGTGTTCACCTTAAAGGGCTCTGATGGGATAAATGCCAATTCAAAAGGCCATTGCAGTCAAAAACTTTCTATTATACATTTCAAAAATATGTTTTACACATTTGGGCGCAACAAATATATAATAATAAATTGCCAATACAGTAAGAAACAGAAAAAAATAATGTATTTAATCCATCTTTATCCTACCAGTGAATTGAGAGGAAATGTGAACAAAAATGCATAAGAAGTTTGGCAATTGTGATTGCTTATTTGATCTACATTCAATTAAAGGAGGGTATAGGAACGCTTTGTTGACGTTCATACATCCATAAGGCTCATTATCCTCACGTCAGTAATAAAAATGAGAAAACAATACTACTTTGTCTTACTTTAATGCAGTTTTTCTGCACTATAGACTACTTATTTTACATCTAAAAATACATTTTCTGATGATTAATTATGATCTTTTAAATGTATGTTGTTCTTTAATATTAAATAGGCACCAGGAGAGTTTCAATTTTTCAGTAGTGTGAATTACAAGTCTAAATTAGTAATGTCACAATTTATTGTTATTATGAAAAAGTAAATCTAATGCCAAAAAATGATCATAAAACCTACCTTTTTATAGCTCTAACCAGACCCGTGCACCTTAGGTGACTTTGTTCTCATTGTTACTGCTTTTACCATCATGAAGAGCAGAATCAAGTGGAGCTGGTGTAAAATCTGTTTCATATGATGATATATACAGTATATTATGTTATATAATTGTTGTAGCGTTCGCTTTTAAAGTCATGGACGTCTCTTATAATCTTGAGGATTATCTCCAGTTCATCTGCACCAGCCGTTATTTTTCTTATGCGGACAACTTATCAGAGACGATACATTACAAGTCCCCTTGGCTGCAAAAATACATTTCAGCTTTTTTAGTTAGTATTTTAGTATGTCTGGTAAGTACAAAGGTACAAAGTTGTTTTTGGAGCTAACTTAAGCATCAATTTTAAACATACAAAATGTTTTTTTTTTTTATATTTAGTCTTGCAATTTGCACTGGAACCCTCTCCAGGTGGGGCCCTGTGCTGCCCCTCCGTTTTCTTTTTCTTTTTATATTTGTCTGCAGTGTATGTCCTGGGGAAGAACTTTTATTTTTTGCTTCAGGTCACATACTCTGGTGTTGGATGACAGGAGCAGTCGTAGCAAGGAAGGAAGGTAAGAAGTGGGGGCTGCTTTGGGAAGAAGTCTTGGAAAGGGGAGCTACTTTGGAAAGCGGATTGGGGTGGGGTGCAACTATTAGAAGGGGTCCTGGGGTGAGGAGCTATATTGGGAAGGGTTATTGGGGAGGAGAGCTACCTTGGGAAGGGGTCTTGGGGAGGGGATCTGCTTTGTGGAGTGGTCTTGGGAAGAAGATCTGCTTTGGGAAGGGTTATTGGTGGGGTATGTGCTTTGGGTTCTTTGGGGAGCAAATCCGCTTTGGGAAGGGATCTTGGACAGAGGATCTAATTTAGGATGGAGTTTTGGGAATAGATCTGCATTGAGGAGCAGATCTGTTTTAAGAAGGTGTCTTGGAGAGATCTGCTTTCTGGAGGAGTCTTGGCTAGATGAGCTGCTTTGAAAAGTGTAAATCTTGGGAATGGTAGAGTAGCTGCTTTAAGAAGTCTTTTAATTTTAAGAGGTTGTGGGATTAAATAATTAAGTGGGGCCAGTGGCTATGGGAGGGGATCTGTCCGGGAAGGAAGCTGTTTTCGAAGGGATGAAGGGGTCTCTTACAAGTGGTGCATGGGGAGAAAGTGATGTGGAAGAAGGCCCTAAGTGGGATGGCTCACTTTTTCTTTCTTTTGCTGGCCTGACGTGGTGCTGGCCAGGATTTGGCTGCCCTTTTGGTGAGACAGCCCAATGGCAATGGCTTTGAGCGGAGTGGTGTAGAAGTTGCCAACAAGTCTCTTCATCATGGCTGGCTGAAAGCTCTCTAGTTCCAAGATTTGAGATTGGCTCGACAGAGAGTGTCAGAGGAGCGACTGGATGCAGCAGGGTCAGTTCACTTTGGTGGAGTTGCAAGTGAGGTCCAGGGAGAAGAGATCAGCACCGACAGAATCAATAAGAGAGCTGGTAAGATCCCTATCCTTATTGAAGTAAAGGTACTCTGGTATAGTTATAGGGGTTGAAAAGTCATATATATATATATATATATATATATATATATATATATATATATATATATATATATATATATATCACTCTGTAAAGCCCTAAGGCTTTGAAGTGGAAGATAGAATCTAATCTAAGACTGTTTGGTGTGGCACACGCTCACAAGAAATTACAGGCTGGTCACTGGTTGAAGCCAAGTTCTGTTTCATGGAATTAAATGCTAAAGCTTGCGGAAAGCTAGATAATTATTAAACCTGACAAAAGAGCAGAGTCGGGACCAGGGTCCACTCTAAAGATAAATTATTAAAAGATCACAGGTTCTGGTGAATTGGACCTGCTCTAATAGGGGTTTCAAAAGCTACCATTCATAAGGATAGCAAAGAAACTAAGGAGCTCAAAGAACATAGATATGTTATACAACAGTTACAACTCTCTATGGATATAACACCAGAAAGAATCAGAAAAAATCGGTTCAATCAATTGTTTAACAGATCTCTGGCACATTTATGGCTTTGATAGAGAATGTTCAAAATTGCTTGGACTTTAAGTTCAATTCAGAAAAAAATCAGTGACAGTGGGTCAGTTGGAATAGAAAGTCTATGATGTTAACGCAGCTGAACTTCATCCAACAAAACAATATTAGAGGACTTGGTAATCAGAAGTAGATGGAATAATGTGTGACTAGTTGGCTTGCCAACAGGAAATTGTTTAATACATTATTCCTCTGTGGAACTTTCCATACTCCTGATATGAATCCAAATAAACAGCCTGTAATGACCAAATAAGATGAGAAGGGTTCCCTGGTGATCCAGTGGTTAGGATTCAGTGCTTTTACCACTGAAACCTGTGTTTGATTCCAGTCAGAGAACCAAGAGGTCATACCACCCTGCAGCCATGTAAAGTCGGGCCTGGTGAGTACTTGGATGGTAGACCACCTAGGAATACCAGGAGCTGTATGCTGTGGCCCACTGGAGAAGGAACTGGCAACCCACTCCAATATCTTGGCCATGAATACCAAGTGGATCAGCATGGTGTGTTGCAATACAAGAGGTCACATAGCGTTGGACACAACTGAAAGATGCAAACACAGATACACAATGACCGAGAAATCATATCTAATTGGAATAGAGAGAAAGAACATTATGAATTTTCAAGGCAAGCAACTGATGATTATGAAGCATTTAGGCTAAGTGAGAGCATTTCTTATGAAGGCTCTAATTTAAGTCTGTTTAGTGATTACTCCACTGAAGTGTCTCTCAGGCTCAGAGAATTTTCAGTATGTTGGGAGCAGCTTTTTAAAGAGGGTCAGAAATTAGCTCTGTTATACCCTGCCAAACATTGATTAGAAACTGAAAAGGGAGTGATATATTTTGAGAAGGTAGACAAGGTGTGTAGATATCTGAGAGATGAAGGGAGAGATAGAAGATTATGTCTGGGCCTGCATGAGTGCTGCCGGCACTGGGGAGCTACAGTTCATTGAGGGAACCATGAATGCCAACATATACTGTGACATACTGAAGCAGAGCATGATCCCCTCCCTTCGGAGACTGTGCCGCAGGGCAGTATTCCAATATGATAACGACCACAAACACACCTCCAAGACGACTTCCTTGCTAAAGATGCTGAAGGTAAAGGTGATGTACTGGCCAAGCATGTCACCAGACCTAAACCCTATTGAGCATCTGTGGGGCATCCTCAAATCGAAGGTGGGTGAGTGCAAAGTCTTTAACATCCAACAGCTCTGTGATGTCATCATGGAGGAGTGGAAGAGGACTCCAGTGGCAACCTGTGAAGCTCTGGTGAACTCCATGCCCATGAGGGTTAAGGCAGTGCTGGGAAATAATGGTGACCACACAAAATATTTACACTTTGGGCCCAATTTGGACATTTCCACTTAGGGGTGTACTCACTTTTGTTACCAACGGTTTAGACATTATTTGCTGTGTGTTGAGTTATTTTGAGGGGACAGCATATTTACACTGTTAGACAGGCTGTACACTTACTACTACTTTACATTGTAGCAGAGTGTTATTTCTTCAGTGTTATCACATGAAAAGATATAATAAAATATTTACAAAATTGTGAGGGGTGTACTCCTTTGTGAGATACTGCATATATATATATATATATATATATATATATATATATATATATATGTACAGTATATATATATATATATATATATATATATATATATTCTGTAGTGTAGTGTAGAGCCCCCTTGGCCCCCTGGGCCCATCAGTCCAACATGGTCTCCCCAGCCCCCTCAGCAACACCATGGTGGTTCCAGGTGGAATTCATTGGTGGTTCAGCAGTACTGTTGTACCTCCTCTGCCAGCATGCAGCTGAAGGAGCTGTGGAGGGCCAGGACCAATACACTACAGAATTATAAAAAAAATAATAAATGAAAGTGCTGTTACAAGAGACCCATCTAAATATAACTAACATAAAAAAATGTGGACGAAGGCCCTCGCAACATTTACGGACTTACGACACAGAAATACGAGACGCTGGACTTAGAAAAAAAAACATTACGACCTTGCAAAATTACGACTTTAACGGCCGACCCACGCAAACCTCAAAACATTCAAAACACAATAAATACACACCACAGACACATAAAAAGCTTACCCACAGCATGAGGGAGCACCAAGGACCTCTGCAAGTGAAGTTACACCTCCATTTAAGTCCAAATTGAAGAGTTTAGACACCCGAAAATCACCTAAGCGAGAGAAAAAATGGCCGCCGAAAAAACACAAAACGAGGCTACAGGACCCTAAACATGCAAAACACCACCAAACACCTACGATTTTCCGAAAAAGCCGCACGAGCTCCAAGAACAAGGACCCTAAATCACCAACAGCCGCGTACCACACATTAGGCGCCATTTTACAACACTAACTTACAGAATGCGGAAGTACACAGCTACCCTAACGGATTTGGTTCGCGCTATTTACACTGCACACTGCACACATTGCTGACACTTACACAGCAGCTCCACAGCACTCAAAACACACATTGTATGCTGCAGCAACATGAAAACAGATCGTCAGCTCTTCAGCATAATGCTTCCTGCATTTATTACTTCAAAATAGGTAAAGTATATTCCTTTATTAATGTATTAACGTATTTAGTTCATTACCATACACCAAACAGCATTAGCTCACTTACAATTTGATTCCCGTCATTTTTTGACGGGCAATATTCTAGTTTAAATATATTTTGTATAATTTGTATGCTCAAAACCAAGGACATTAGGACTTCTTTGACGAGATTGTAGCTAAACTAGTTCCCTTAGAAGAATACCCATTTACTATTGGAGGAGACTTTAAAATAACTCCTATGGAAACTCTCAATAGATCAAGGATCAGAATTAGAACTCCCTGGTGCCAGGATGTTAAAACGTAGTTAATGGGAATCCAGAGTCATTCAAGGTATTGTTTAAAATGTAAAGGATATTAAATTGACAGATATTAAATTCAATAAAGCGGTATTATACCTTCTATTCTTTATCACATATTGATTTTATTTTATTCCACCTCACTTGGTGGAAGGATAGAAAGCTCTCAAATAGGAAATATTTTTTTTTCTGATCACGCACCTGTGTGGTTAACCATAAAAGTCTCACTTCAAGATCCTAATGTGTTATTTTTAAAATATAAATGGTATGATGTTGGGATAAATAAGTATGAGCACATCACAGTTATTCTGGAAGACCTGTAAGATGGTATTCAGAGGAGATTGAATTGGTATCTTATAAAAAGAGGAACATTGAATCACAGGTTTTGAATAATATGGTCACAATTTGAATTGAGAGAGAATTGGGAGGGTAAATCCACACTGATGTTGAATATTGGTGCAAAGAAGGTCCTTGGCAAGTTAGTTGGGATCACCTTTTGACCTCTCTATTTAAGTTTGGTATTAAAGGTATATTTTTTAAAAATAATTAAGGATATTTATTCAAACCCTGTTGCTTGATTATTGGTTAATGGGCTCTGATCAAAGTGTATTACACTGCAGAGTGGTACAACGCAGGGCTGTTCCCTCTCTCCTCTATTATTTACCATATAGAACCATTTGCTCATAAACTCAGGAAAACTTTTGAAAGAATATCCATAGGAAACACTCAGATAAAAATAACACTATATGTGGATGATTTGCTTTTATCTATTGATGTTACAGTTAATAATCTGCCCAAAATAATGTAATTGATTGAGGAATTAGCATCTTTTTCTGGATATATTATTAATGAAGGGATGTTTTATGGTTCTTCGGGATTTATTGGTATACATTTAAGGGGAAAAGAAAACCTGTAAGGTATTTGAGGATACACCAGCAGATTTGCAGTAAATGTACATTCTGGAATGTAAATCACTTATTTCAAAGGTGGAAACAGATTTTAGGAAATGGAATAATTTGACCCTCTCTCTGTTGTGTTGAGTAAATCTGAAAAAAATTATGATATATCCTAGGATACTATTTTTGCTACAAAATCTACTATTTTAATTAGGAAGGAAAGTATTCAAATAGTTCCTGTTTAGGAACTTTATATGAAAAAAAAAAAAAATCCTACGCTAGTCAGGGGAAATTATGGCAATCTGATGATTGTCACTAGCTACCCAGGGTGATGCAGTACGCTGGACGCTATCTGATGATGTCACCTAAACCCATAGCTTAATGCCCCTATCCCTCAACTGCTGAATATACCAAATAGCTGAATGGTACAGCTTCTAATATAATTTAGGAGGGGTTTTGGTAATGGGAGAAATTTAACAGAGGAATTATTCTCTATTGAGACAACTTTTTATACAGCATTTCAATATAAGCAATATAGCTCACATTTATACCTTTGTAACAATTTATGTTGCCAATTAAGAGCAACTCTTCAGCACCTTATTAATTGCACTTTAGATCACATGATAGTGCAATATTTCACTGCAGCACCTTACTGCAGCACTTTTAGCACCTTCCCTTTTGCACCAGTCACTGTTTACTGGTACATATATATTTTTGTTTTAGTCACTCTCTATATGGTTTGCACCAATACTTTTAGGTGTCTATAATATATGGTGATCATTTTTTTATACAAATAGAGGTTTTTATTATATTCCATTAGTAGGTCCGACTGTGTCTCTCTTTATTATTATCAACAAGGATTTTAATTATTTAATAAAAGTTATATTTTAAAATGTTTTTGCCCATTTAATTGAGATCAGAACAGGGTGTGCCCAGTACAAATGAGATCTTTTCTATCCTCCCCTTTTCTTTTACAGGTATAGCATATTAGGAACACAGGCTCAGCATAGCAAGGTGATTTCTAGCATAACAAAATAATAAACACCATTCCCTATGTATTTCAGAAAGCATGGTTTAATATGGCCTCTCTCACAGCATTTCAAAAACAGCAACTACCAAAAGGATTCTTCTACAGTTACATCATGGTGAGCTGAGCACGTGCAAACTCTCTGCCCAGATTAGAAGTGACCAATCACAGAAATGAAAGAGCCAATAAGGAGGCAGGTAGAACAGTTGGTTTGGCTGGCCCGCCTTGGGGGTGGATCTATGGGAGGCAACTACAGGACAAAGGCAGAGTGGGAAAATCCAGATTGAGCTGGTTTATAGTTAGAAAGGGGAAAAATACATGCAATTACACAATATAATAGAAAATATCCTGTTCCTCAGTAACCAATATGGCTGTAACATGGTTTAATCCATAAGAGGAAAACTGAACTTCACAAGCAGTATCATCTGTGTATCTGTGGTTGTTGATATTTCTTCCAGCAATATTGATTCCCACTTTGGATTCATCCAGTCCAGCCTTGCACATGATGTAGTCCATGTATCAGTTGAATAAATAAGGTGACAATATACAACCTTATCATACTCCTTTCCCAATCTTGAACCATTCTGCTGTTCCATGTTCAGTTCGGACCGTGGCTTCTTGGTCCACATACAAATCCTTAAGGAGGCAGATGAGATGATCTGGTACTCTCATCTCTTGAAGAGCTTGCCACATTTTGTTGTGATCCACACAGTCAATGCTTTATAATAGTCTATGAAGCAGAAGTAAATGTTTTTCTGCAACTCTCTTGCTTTCTTTATTATCCATCGGACATTGGCAATTTGATTTATTTTGCCTCTTCAGACAGCTAGTTTGTCTTCTTAGTTTTCTTTATTTTGTGAATAATCTTTATTGCTGTTTCCTGACTAAATGTCTCAAACTTCGGTCAAAAGTTCTTCAGGCATTCTATCTTCCATGTCTATTCCCTTAAATCTATTCTTTACCACTACTGCATATCCACAAGGGATATTATCTATTTTGTATTTGCTTGGTCTGATTAAGTTCCCTCTTTTCAGTTTAATTCTGAGCTTTGCAATAAGAAGCTCATGGTCTGTGCCACAGTCAGCTCCAGGTCTTGTTTTTGCTGACTGCATAGAGCTCCTCCATCTTTGGCTACAACGTATATATTCAATCTGATTTCTATATTGTCCATCTGGTGATGTCCATGTGTAGAGTCATATTGGAGGCTGTTGAAAAAGGGTGTTTGCTGCGACCAGAGAATTTTCTTGACAGAATTCTACTAATCTCTCACCTGCTTCATTTTGTACTCCAAGGCCAAACCACTTCATTAGATCTGGTGCTACTTGTACTCACCCTTTGCTCTTCCTCAGTAATGTGGTAGGCACCTTCTGACCAGAGGGGCTCATCTTCCAGTTCCATATTGTTATGTCTCTGATTGTGCTTGTCCATAAAGTTATATTAGCAAAGTTACTGAAGTGTGTAGGCAGTTCCTCCTCCAGTGGACCGCAATTTGTCTGCTATTTCTCTATGACCTACCGATCTTCTGTGAGCCTACATGGAATAGCTCACAGCTTCATTAAAGTACACAAGCCCCTTCACCATGACAAGGTAGTGATCCAGAAGAGGATATAGTTATATATTTATAAAAATAAACTGAAGCATAGAATAGATTATTTTTTGGGAAACTATTAAAAGTGTTAAGATAATTCAATATTATTATAAAGGGAAAACTGCAATGTCACGTATGTATTGATTAAAGGTATATGCAAGTGAGCTGGTTTATAAATGCATCTGATAGAGGAGAATTAGTAGAGTATGAAAAAAAATGTTTGCATGAAAAAATACCAAAATAAGCATTTAAACAGTTACCCTAAAGTTTGCTGAAATTCTTGCATTTGCAAACTGTTTTCTATCAATACTGGCACCCCCTGAAAATCCCTGCGAAAATTAGCATACATAATACATTGTATATTTTTGGTCTGTGAATTGAGCTGCAGCTTTACATTAGATTTCTTTAATACCCAGAACAAGGTCTGTGTCCCTTCATTCACTGATTGTCTTACCTACATCCCAGGTGAAACTTCCCCCAGCCCCAGTGATTTGCCCCTGTAAACCCCCAGCCACAGTGATTTACCCCATCACCTCCCCCACCCCCAATTAATTGCCCTTGTGATCTCTCCCAGCCCCAGTGAATTGCCTCATTTTATATCCCCCAGCCCCTAAGATCTCTCCCAGCCCTAGTGAATTGCATGCACTCAATCACACAGAGACACATGCACAGACCAAAATCGTTCTCTTCCTCAAAAACATTGCAGGTCATTGCAGGACCATAAATCTGCATAAATGCTCATTCACCTAAAAGACAAATTAGAATAGGAAGAAAAAGCTGTAATGTTTGGTTACAGTACAATTATAATTTGTCAGAATTTATCAAGGAGAGGGTGTATGTCTAAAGAACAACCATGTAACCGCACAAGCATTTTTACTTGAATGTGGATTTATGGTCCTTTAAGGACCCAGTGTAGTAGTCATCTATGCTGGTTGTATACAGCATTGCTGATTGGCTTCAAATCTGGGCATGCTCACATGGACAGGGTACACTTTTAGAAAATCGAACCCTGAGAAGCCTAGCTCAACCCTGGGGGTGTAAATATCACCTGCAGCAGTCTGAATTGCTTCTTAATTGTTATGTATGAAAAGTTATATTTCCACTTTTACAATATATGTAATATTTTACAAATTATTAAATAAAGAGATGAAATAAAACAAAATATATAAAAACTAAACAAATTACTGGAAGAGTTCCTTTTCCATATAAATAAATATATACAGGGAGTGCAGAATTATTAGGCAAGTTGTATTTTTGAGGATTAAAAAAACTCATTAATATCAAAGCTGAATATTTTTGGAAGTAGTTTTTAGTTTGTTTTTAGTTTTAGCTATTTTAGGGGGATATCTGTGTGTGCAGGTGACTATTACTGTGCATAATTATTAGGCAACTTAACAAAAAACAAATATATACCCATTTCAATTATTTATTTTTACCAGTGAAACCAATATAACATCTCAACATTCACAAATATACATTTCTGACATTCAAAAACAAAACAAAAACAAATCAGTGACCAATATAGCCACCTTTCCTTGCAAGGACACTCAAAAGCCTGCCATCCATGGATTCTGTCAGTGTTTTGATCTGTTCACCATCAACATTGCGTGCA